>VYZX01014225.1:0-36276 GCA_013401335.1 Brachypteracias leptosomus | reverse complement strand
AACCTTAAACCACAACAGTAATAGAAATGGACTTGATGTCAAGATAGTCTGAAGAGAGAGGTTCAGATAGTTTGTTTTCCATGCTTCTTTGTACTCCCTTATGTTAAAAATGGACCTATGTCTTTATTCTATCACTTTGATACATGCTGAATAGTACCATGATCTGTAAGAGATTTGAGTGAGATCAAAAGGACTGCTTGCTGAGCAAGGACTTGATGGCTGCTTTGTCCAAGATCAACATCAGAGTTCTCATTGCTTCCAGTGAAAAAAAGATCAGGCAGTAAGATAATAGTTGTAAGAAAGAATGACATAATCACATGCTATAAATAATAAGTCCATGCTCTGGGATGGGTGCATGGCAACATCCTATGTTATATATTAATGTAAAATATGAACACCTCTTAAGAACATTTCCCGTTTCCACCATGAAGTGCAGATGAGAACCACTACAGAAGAAAGGGATATCAAATGAATGCCTTAATTTTCAAAAATATTGCATTGATGAATACCAGCTAGATATTGCATCCAAAAGATATGAGGTCTTTTTCACATCCTATTTATAATCCAATGTTAGTTAAATTAAATTCGCTTTGAAAATTATAATGAATTCTTATGGAAAACATATATTACATAGTATATTTTTGGATGCATAGCAAACACATGCTCCATTAATTTTAATACAGCATCAATAGAATGGGTATTGAAGACTGGCAGCTGTAATGTGCTTAATTACATTCTCTTCCATATCTATATAATAGGCTTCCACCACCTTGAAATTATTAGACGGCCGAATGACCATACAATAATATATATACCTTTTGTCACCAAGTCAGCAAAACTTTTAAAGATGGTGTTAATGTAAGCCATAGTCCACTGCCAAACTTTTTACTATTTTGACCTTCCTGGACTTTGAGTGTCTTCTGTTTTATACAGATAAAAATGAAAAAGTCTCTGCCCTTTTAAAAAAATGTGTAAATTTTCTCAGAGTTGGTTTCACTACCCTGGACTAAGTGAGAATATTCATTTGATTCATCTGTAACTTTCTCTCCACTTGATTCAAGAAGTTGAATGTCAAGAGAGGTGAGAATTTTTTCTTTTTTAACTGAAGCCCTCTTTTTATGATACTTAATCATCAGTCTCTTAATATTTCAGAGGCTCATTTCTGAGCACAAAAACTCACCAAGGGCTTAATGTTTTGACAGCAAATTATCAAATTACATTTCTACCACAAAGATAGGTTTGTTAAACCTAATACTTTAGTACAGCACTAGGGGAAAAAAGCCCCCGTAAGTCACGCAAGAAACAAAGCAAATAGATGCGTAATTGTGAAACCAGATAGTTTAAATTGCACAATTAACCAATCAAAGAAGACTGCACAGAATAGATAGATGTGTGTAGGCTTATAACAGCTGGTAGTTTTCTGACTATTAATGAATTTTCTTGCTGTATCCACAATATTAAATTCAGAAACTTATGTTTTTAGTTAGCATAACTAGAAAATTGCACAAAAGGAAACATTTGGAATGATGAAGCAAGGGGAGGAAAATGAGAACCAGTAACAAAATGATAAATTTAATTATCACATTACCCACTCCTATCACAAAATGCCTCCTACCGAACTCCACGATATTGGAAATCTATCCAAGCTCATGTTTGCTGTCTGACAAAAAATATCACACATGGATCCCCTTCCTAGACAGTTCTTTGCTGAATGGGTCTTCTGTATCTATGCATAATTTTACTGTTGTTTTGCTTGCAGTGAGCCAACGCACTATGGAGGCATATCCATGAGTGAAAAAAACTTCATATATCTCCATATATGACTACAATCATGCAGAAAATAGCAATCAGTTGCAATAAATCTAATAAAAGAAATAATGCCAGAAATGAATGTAGTGTTATGGATTTTGTCACACTGTGATTCAGTAGGATTTCACAAATTAAATAAGCTGGGACCTAGTATAATAAAACTGCATGCTTACAGACAGATTCAATTGCCAAATCCATCATGCAGGCGTCTCATGAGCCAGGTCTGGACTTCAGCCCTGCCATCCTAAAATCACCAACCTCTTGAGCATACAGGGAGCTAGTTAGCTGCCTATTGCTGGTGACATGTTCTTGTCTTCTCTGTAAATCAGCTACTGTCAGAAAAGATGAAACAAAAGCTTTGACCAAGTCTTCATTTAATTCTGAATAAATATTATTATATTTTAAGAAGGGGTGTAAGTGGAGATGAGGCTATTTTCAGTTTATCAGAAAGGTGCTGCTGTTGCATTGACTGCAAGAGAAGGTGGTTACTGTGATGATGTTCTGACTAATTAGGGCACCAGATCCCTGGAGCACTCCCGCCACAATCACTGGAGCTTAACCCAAACCCTCTCTTCAGTACCAACCTGGGAAACAACGTTGGACCTCCCTAAATTTTTCAGCAGCAAATAATTCATCCTCGAGGACAAACTTGCTTTGGGCCAAGTACTAGATGCATTATCCCAATGTAGAATAGATGTATGAACTCCTTCAGCTGCATTCTGCATGAAATCAAAACAGATAGCCTTTCATTTGCCCAGACCGTATGATGTCATGCTGAGCATATAAAGCTGTACAAAGAAGGAGCAATAGGAGGATGTTTGGAGTGCTGGTGTTTGCCTTCCCAAGTAACCATTACGTGTGACGGAGCCCTGTTTTCCTGGGAATGTTCTAAAATGGGAAGTGGTGATTTAATTCCTTGCTTTGCTTTGTTTGCATGTACATGAGGCTTTTGCTTTACCTATTAAACTGTCTTTATCTAAACCCATGAGTTTTCTCACTTTTAGCCTTTTGATTCTCTCCCCCACCCCACCAGGGGGGAGTGAGTGACTGGTTGGGTGGTGCTTAGCTGCCAGCTGGGGTTAAACCACAACAATAACCTTGCAGCAATTTAACCATCTCATTAAAAGATCTTCCTTTCCTCTTGGAATAATTTCATGTGCCTTTAACAGGAGGTCTGGATCTATCTGCAGAATTTCTAGCCAGAGCTGGCCTTTGCTATTTCAGTCCCCAGAAGAATGGAAATGCATCCACCTTCTCCTCTGTATCCCTATAATTTACTGTGCTCACCAATTAAAAACCTTTGAATGGAATTGAGAAAGGGGAGACACAGAGTCTATATGTAGATGAAAAACCTAATAATGTAAACTCGGATGTATTTCAGGAATAAAACAAGCAAATAAGAAATTCACTCCCCAAGTGAACAGTTCAGGCTTTTGTAGGTTTAGCGTGGTATCGTCATATCAGCAGAGACACACACATTTCACATTGCCTTTATGTTGCTTCGCTTTTTTATTTTGCTGATACTAAAAGGCAGTTAAAAGGGGAAAAATAAACTGAAATATAAGCAGGGATTATTATCTGTATCTTATGATACAGACAACCTGTATATATATGTACTGGTTTTTGCTGGGACAGTGCTTATTTCTTCATAGTATTGCATGTGGTGCTGTTTTGGATTCGTGGCCAAACCACCATTGATAACACATTGATGTTTTAGCTACTGCTGTGCGGTTCTTACACAGTGTCAAGGTCTTTTTTTCAGTTTCTTACAGTGCCCCATCAGCATGTAGGATGGGATTGCACAAGATGTTGGGAGGGGCAGCTGGTTCAGCTGACCCTGACTGACCAAAAGGATATTCCATACCATATGACATCATGTTCAGCAATAAAACTGAGGAGGAGCTGGCCAGGGCTGCCATTGATTGGGGACTGGCTGGGCATCAGTTGATTGGTGGTGTGCAATTGTGGTTTTTTCACATCACTTGTTTTTCATGGAATCATAGAATAGTTTGGGTTGGAAGAGACCTTAAAGATCATCTAGTTCCATCCCTCCTTCCATGGGCAGGGACACCTTCCACTAGATCAGGTTGATCAAACCCCCATCCAACCTGGTCTTGAGCACTTCCAGGGAGGGGGCATCCACAACTTCCCTGGGTAACTTTTCCTCTTTTTTGGTTTTGGGTGGTTTGGGTTTTTTTTCTTTTTTAGTTTTTATTCACCTGTCTTTATCTCAACCCACGAGATTTCTCACTTTTACTGCTTCAGTTCTCTCCCCAGTCCCACTGGGTGGGGGAGTGAGCGAGCAGCGGTGTGAGGCTGAGCTGCCTACTAGGATTAAAACCCAACACTGCTATATTAGCCATGTACATGGAATCACATCTTTTTCAAAGTATTTTTAGGATAGGGGTTTGAAAATACAAATTGAAATGCTGGAAAATGGAGTTTTCATCAACTTCTGCATCTGAAAGTGTCAGAACTGTGCTAATTACTCTTAACTGTAAAGGATTGTCTTACAGACATGTTGTATGCTAATGGTAGATACTTATCACTGTTTAACAATGTTGTTATGTGATTTATCCCATTAAAAAAACAACAAAACTGATCATGTTGGACTTTTCATTGTACTTTTTGTCCTCTTTATATGCACTTAAATTGCTGTATCTTAGGTTAATTAAGAGATTATTTTTTTTCCTGGATACATAATTGATGAGAAATTCAGCAGTTCTGCCTGCTAAAGGTCATGGTAACATTGTGGGTTTTTTCATTCTTGATCTAATCTTTAAGCCAACAAGGGCAGCAACAAATTTTGTAAGACCATTAGCAAGTTGAGAAACAAAGTAATAGATGCACTTCCATTTAATTGGCATTTAGTTCTTCCTAGATTAAAAAGTATGTCTGTGTGCATGTATTCTGCATCATACATGTGTCCTGAGTGGAAGACAGAATAGTAAGGAAAATAAATTCATTTAAAAACAAAACTTTCCTCTTATTTTGGAAGTCAGTCTACTGCAAGGTTGCAGATCATAATGCCTGACAAAGACCTCTGCTTTGTGATCCATTTGAAAACACACAGTTTTGTTTTCTTTTAAGTTGCATCTAAATATTACAAATTTTCAAATCTGAATATCATTTGAAGAAGAGGCTCTGCATTTTCTAACTGAAAATTGAAGAGACTAATGGAGTAGAACGGAAGGAAAGAGTGGGAAGAAAGAAGTGAGTTTTTCAATAAAGCAATGTTCTTTGAGATTTTTCTGTGGCTCATTTGTTTGGAGACACAACAATAAGGTAGGACAGTGTAATGTTGAGATGCTGATCAGGAATAGAGACTATTCTTCCCCACATACTGAAGTTCACTGCAGTTCTCCTCTCATCTCTGAAATTCAGTCCTCAAAACATACATTCATTTGGGTGATATGAAAAAGGTCTTAAATTACAGCTTTTACCATGTTAATTGTCTTTTTTTTTTCTTCCTAAGTTTTACAGCCTGGTGCTCTTCTTCCTTCTGTATATCTGTCACTGTCTTTTTTTCTCACTGTTACATACATGGAGGGCAGCATTATGCCCAGATAAAGCAGTAGTCAAATGATCCCAGATGTCTTAGTCTCTTTTTTTTTTTTTCCCAAGCCTCTTATTCTCAGACTTAATAATGTCTCTTCAATCACTGCTGTTCTGTGATGGGATGCAACCCAAGATCAATCTTTTATCTGCTGTCTTAGAACTGATGAAGTACCATAAAGGCACCAAATATCACAAAGGCTTTATAATGCACAAATGTGACCTGCTTTTCCTATCCTATTTGTAGTGATTTTGGTACCAGCATCTCATCTAATATCTATTTATCAATTAGTTTTTAATTTAGTTTTAAATGGTTTGCTCCAAGAGCTGCACTAGATGTTGCTCATTTTACCTTCCATCTTATTATTTTATGTCACAGGTTTTTACTTACATAAATTATGGAAACCTTAATAAATAGACAAGGTACTCCTTCAATGGTCATAAACAGCATGGCTGGAGTGGTGACTGATGTACAATATATAGTAAAGAATCAAAGAAAAATAATCATGCAGAATGAACTGAGAAGAATTTGTTTGTATTTCCACACAAATAATTCGTTACACCAGCTACCTGTCTGCCAAACCTATGTGCCTGTTTCTGGCTGTTTCCTTGAATAGCAGACTGCATTTCCTTTTTGCACAAACACCAAAGCCTGGCAGAGGTGGGCTGAGAAAGTTAATAACTGCAGATGAATACTGTTCTGAACACTACCTCCAAAGCACGGGTAGTAGACCTGACGCTGGGTGTGATAAGGTCCTAGGAGAGGACTGGGAAGCTGCTGTGCTCTGAGCTCCAAAGTATTTTGCTAAATACTATGGCTTTGTTCTAGGAGAGAGAACTATGTATTTGAGGAAAACCAAGAAACTAACCATGGTTCTCTGATCATAACTGCTTGGTGCCAGTCCCATTAAATTTTCCCAAATCAGGTTTATGATATGGGACTACAGTCTAAGGGTTTATCTGCACATTTCTAGTATTTCAGATGTCAAGCATCTCCATGAGATCCATACTTCTGACTGCTTTCCATGCTCTGGGGCAGCAGCTGCACCATGCTACCATAGTCTCATCACAAGACCATCAGTAAGAATGAGATCTCTCAGTCGAAGCCAACAATGAAGTTATGAAGCAGGAGAAATCACTTTTCCTCCAAAGCCTGTATAATTTTTGTAGCTCAACTTTAACAACCCACAGTTGTCATTTGAAGGAGTGGATGAACAGTGGGGTGGGAGGGACTATGTTCTTATTTGTGTGAAGAACACTGAAGCTGTTCTTTGTGCAAGGAATGTCACTGTTAAATCCTTGTCAATCATTTAAGTAGGGACAATGAGTTGATTGGTGGTCTCCTAAAAACTTCCTTCATTACTGAACCTTTATTTTCCAACATGATCAAATGTGTGCTATAGGATTCTGCAGCCGAGAATTGTTCCACATCCACATAGTACATTGCACTGACAGCTGTAGGAGCAGATCTTCTTGGTGGTGGTAGAGGTAACATCTTTCATTTGTAAAGTGATGTTTTTGGCAGATCAGACAGTGTCGGTTCTGGGGATCTCTCACATGAAGAACTACTATTAAAATTTGTGGATGCAATAATATCTATACTATCATATTTAGCATTTTTTTTTTTATATTATGTTCAGAAGTGTGTTTAATATGCATTAGGAAATCAGCTCAGTGGGAAAAGAAACTTTCCAAACATGCAGAAAGATACTGAACAGCACTGATTTTCCCACTGCTAATGCAAAGCTGCTTCACTGCTCACATTACCATCTAGCTGTTAACCTAGCAACTATATAACAGGAAGGAGGCTGGAGACAATCAATTAACATTGATTCTTGCGCAGTATAAGTCTAGCAAATAGTATGTTTTGTATTTGCTGTGGAATTTGCATTTCTCTGTTGCAGAGGAAACACTTGATCAAGGATGTAGATAACAATATTTTTTCGCGATTTTATATAGGGAAAAACCCATTGGAAAAATATTAAATTCTCAAAGAGTTCTAGGTATCTGTCATTTCACATATTAGTTGAGAGGAAATGCTTATATGAAATTAAGTTGAAACAGCTACAAGTCTAGATATTGCTATTATAAATTATGCTATAAATAATATTACTACGTTGTTATGTTTTCTGTCATTTTTTTCTTGTCAACCCTTTTTAATAGAAATTTTTGACAAAGTGAAACATTTTATTCTTCATGGAAATACTTCATGCATATACTTCATAGAAACATATGGATGTGTCATTAGGAGATCAAACCACTTCAAGTGAAAAACTTCCTGGATCAAAAAATGAAATTCTCACAGCTTTTAATTTGAAACAAATAAACAACAGGGGAAAGAATAAGCCTCTTTCTACACTAGCCAAATTAGGCTTTTGTTATGCCTCTTTCATTTGGGCAAGCAATCTGTCCAAATGTGTCTGGAAATCCTATCTGCAAATGTGTCATAAAAATATATTTTATTTACAAAGTTGCAGATACCTATTATTAAATAGTTGAAGTTTATAATCAGTAGAACCCATACAAAATCTTTTTTTCTCTTTTCTTCCAACAGAATAGTGAGGGTATCTAGAAAACTCATCTCCATTCTTGGAAAATGTCCAAACATTTTTCATTTTAAAATACTCTATTTGTCTTTCTAGCAAGGAAACTTTTCCTTTTGTTTTACTGTCTTCAACAGTTGTAAGTCTGAAGTAAATATGGCATTAAACAGGCTATCAGAGACTAGCTGAAACATAAAGAACAAGAGCTTTGTTCCTTCTAATAAAACCATTATCTACATATGCTTCCTGTAACAACATTAATTACCTCTGCATGGGGAAGTAAAAATTTATCCATTCAATAAATGATTAAATGAATAAATGTGCAGGTGGAGCCTCAGGTGTAAAATTTTAGAATATATTTACATTATTTCAATTGTAATCATTATTTTTAGCTTTATTTTTTAAATTTCTGTGCATTTAAATTTAGTTCAGTGTGTAAGTACGTGCATAATGATGCTGAGATGAAATTTTTCTTTTCTTGTAACTGTTTTAAGTTGTCTTGAAGAGAATAACTATAAAATAATTCCACCTAAGTGGTATTTTATTTTTCAAAAGTTGCTAAAATTCCCAAGTAAGGTCTAGGATAAAATGCATTTCCTTTATCTCTTCCATAAGTGCATCACTTCACTAGTGTTGCACTACATTGCTGAGATACTGCTACATCTGAGAGGGCAGGTTTGATGTTTCTTCTGTGCAACTACAACTGAGCTTTCCCATCTGTTCTGCAAAGCAAACACTTGGAACTTGAGCCTTAACTTAAATGATCTCTCTCTGTTGTTACTGAGTTACTGTTCCACTGGAATACTTATTTTAACCACACAAAATCTGAAACGGAAAATTTACTTCACTTTGGTTTTGGTTTTCTTTCTTCTTTCCTCACATGGCTCAGAGTTTTGCCTGTGCACTGAGTCAGGGTTACCCCCTGGGTCTGCCTTCAGGCCAGCCCTGCAGAGCTTGGTTATGGTCCAGCCTCCCCCTTCATGCATGGGACACTATAGGCCTGCCAATCATTCTTTCCCACTGTGCCTCTGCAGCTGCATCCAGTTTCTTGACTTTTACTCTGTTTTCAACACCAATTCCAAAATTAAATGGAGCAAAGTTAAAACAAATAGGTAGTGTTCATGCTGGCTTGTGCTAAACCTGAAAACTATGATGGTTGCAAGGTAAATTAATCCACATACTGTACAGTGTGTCAGGCTTTTACAGGTTGTTAGCTGTCATAGTCTAAACACAAAATTAATATTGACCTGATTGAGAAGGTGATTGAGTGTTGACAAAAACTCTGTGGAGCTAGTGGAATTTCAACAGTACTGAAGACCAAAACATAACAGAATGTTCTGATCAAGACAATATCTGACCATACATTTTCCTAGGACTAAACATTTCTGTTACAAAAAAAGATAAAGAAATCACTCTTCTGACCAGATTCATTCTGTTAAAGTTGTGAGCATAGACAACATATTCCTATACTTTTTTCCCCCATGTGATATTTACTATTGATTTCTAATTAAAGTGGAATTAATTTAAAACATGACTCACTGCAGGATTGTAGCAGCAATACCTAGTAGTAGGCTTTCCTCATTTTCCTAGCTTTGAAAGTTGGCTTTCAGTTGCTTTAAACTTTTCACAAAGCACAATTTATTAAACAGACAGGTAGAAGCACCAAATAGGCAATTACTGCACCCTGATAGCTCTAAAAATTTGGTCTTTGGTTAGAAAGGAAGGAAGTTATCCTGGAAAATGGCTTTTAGTTCAAAATGGGCCACAAATTCTAAAAATTCTTGGGTTTCTGTTCACTGAAAACCTGTGAACTCTTCCTTGGTGTGCAATCCAGTATATATCATGATTCTCAGTGTTTAGGTTTTACTTTCTTTTTTTGTTTTCTTTTTTTTTTTTTTTTAAGGTCAGCTAGACAAACATGAGACCAGTATGTTATGACAAAGAAAATCTAAGTGTAAAAGACTAATCTACAGGCTGAAGAGCTTTGAAAATGTATATAACAATAAGACTGATTTAATACTATCACAGTTTGTGTGGTGGTACAGTTCTACCCCACTTGTTACTTGGGCAACTTGTTACAGGGTGCGACTCCTCCACCCTGAGTCACACAAAAATCCATTGCAAAGTCAAATATAGATTGTGAGAGACAGTGTACCAGAATGTTAAGGCGCCTGCTTCCTCTATTTTTTGGAGGACAATAATGGCAATTACCTCCTGACAATCCAATATAGATTGTAAGAAGCGGACCAGAGCATTGAGGTCCCCCCTTGATGAACCTGACTCTTACCCCCCTCCTTATTGCCTTGGAACAATAACGATGATCAGCTGATCTTCTGACAGCCTAGTACACCTGTACTTGGGTCGTGATTCAAAGCAAGGGGTATACTAGAACCCTAAAATCTAGAAAGTTCTGGGCATGCACAACTGGTGGAAAAAATAACAGAATATCACATTACCTGAGTTGCATCAAAATGGAAAAGTACCTGACAAAAGTCACTTATCTCAGACCTAGCAATCCTAGGCAAGACCGTTTGAGCTCTCTTGGATCTCAGCAGTCTGTGACCAGCATCTCCCCTGAACTGGGACACCTCTCAGGACCATCTGTCAACAAAGTTGACAGAAGGCGTGGGTGAGACAACCTCCTCGAGTCTCAAATACTGCCCATTGAGAATTGCTGATGCATTGTATTTACCGTAAACTCAAAGAGGGAAATATTAACTATAGGCTAGCTTCTTCTCTCTACCTCTCTACCTATCCAAGTGTTTGATTTTGTACATTTTTGAGTGTGGATATCTATATATTTCACTGGACCTAAGTATTTCTGTCTGTCTGTATGCGTCTGCATGTTTTATGTTTATACATATATACATTGATTTAAAATAACCTCTAGTAAGTTGGAGTGAATCTTGTAATTCTCAAATCTGTAACTAAGTTGCTGTTTTCATAGAATCATAGAATGGTTTAGGTTGGAAAGAACCTTTCAAGATCATCTAATTCCAACCCCCCTCCACATCAGGGACACTTCCTTCTAGACCAGGCTGCCCAGGACCTCATCCAACCTCATCTTGAACACCTCCAGGGATGGAGCATCCACAACCCCCCAAGGCAGCCTGTTTCAGTGTCTCACCACCCTCTGAATCAAGAATTTCCTTCTAATTTCTAATCTAAATCTACCCTCTTCCAGTTTAAACCCATTACCCCTTGTCCTATCACTGCAGACCCTTGTGAAAAGTCCCTCTCCAGCCTTCTTGTAGGCTCCCTTCAGATACTAGAAGGCCACAATAAGGTCTCCCCTCAGCCTTCTCTTCTGCAGGCTGAACAAGCCCAATTCTCTCAGCCTATCTTCGTAGGAGAGGTGTTTCAGCTCTCTAATCATCTTGGTAGCCCTCCTCTGGACACTCTCTAACAGGTCTACGTCCCTCTTGTGCTGTAGGCTCCAGAGCTGGACACAATGCTCCAGGTGGGGTCTCACAAAAGCAGAGCAGAGGGGCAGAATCACCTCTCTCGACCTACTGGCCATGTTATGTTGTTTTGTTACAACATACTTTACCAAATCACTTGTTAATCTTTAAATTGTTTAATAATTAAGTGCTGCTGAAATTCAACCTTTGATTTATTTTGTTCTATTAATATATTTTAAATCACTACTAAATCAAACCATGACAAAGATATTAATGCTTGACAGTTTGTAAAAATAGTTTTGGGATTTTTTTAACTGAGAGTATATTGGTCAAAGGTTTGGGGGATTTTGTTAAATGTCCAGCCATGACATTGATAAAGAGTTTTTTCTACCTCTAGCCATCAGGAGCTGGGTCCATACCCCAGCTGCATAGTTTTACCTTACCTAACATAACAGAGGAGCTGAATCATAACGTCATACTTTGAGACATGTCAAAGTAAAGAAATCTGTTCAGAAAACTCAAAGTACTGTAAGGCAAGAAGGATAAGACAGACTAGTGATTTGTTCAGGGCAGCACCACCAGAGAAGGACCTGAAATATCACTGAGCCCAGCTCAGCCCTAAAAATGTTGGAAATGGACTGAATTTTAGATTGTTATGTAGAAGGTAAGACTCAGGATATTAGCAGTTGGATAACAGTGGACCCTTAGGGGTGATGGGATGGATTAATTTTGTTATATGATGTTTTGAAGAGAAAACATTGCTGAAAAATTATGCAGTGAATAGAGCATTTATATTTTAAATAGACCACATGTAGACAAATTGGAAGATTATATAATAAGGGCTTTTTAAGTGAAACATGATGTTGCTTGTACATATAAGTGCTAGAACAGCTATACACATCACTAATCCAATCTCAGCTACCGCTTTCTATATGGTTGAAAGTTATTTTTTATTTTTCAAGTATCTACCACTGGTCAGTTGTGGACTGTGCAAATGGATTTCGTGCTGAAAAGTTTTCTTATTGGTGACAGATTATCAACGAAAATTTTGTACTTTCAATTGACTCTGCTTTTTTGGTGATTGAGTGGCTGTAGTTCATAGCTCACAATAAACATTTATTATTTTCTACATTGATCTGACTTTTTGCTCTGTTTTTCTGATTAACAAAGTTGAGGGATATCAAATGAAAACACAGCTAATAAAATGAGGCAAATATCAACAAGATATGCATCTATACATTTGTATTGTGCATATATAAACAAAGGAGAGATCTAAAAGTTGTTCAAATTGTTGTATGATAGATTTTCTGGAATTTGATACCTTCATGAACATACCTGAATGGGCTGCATGTGCTGAGCAGGGCACTAAGGGGCTGATACTGCAGATGAGATGGACACCTGCTGCACAGCACATGTGTAGGTAGAAAACCTTGCTCTGCTCTTCCTTCATGTACAGAAAACACAACTTGACTGCTATGTGATTTTACCATAATGTGCCACCTTGCAGTAGACTGGTGCTTTTATTGTGTTATTTATGACGGATGACATGTTCTTTGACCAAGAAATGGGGACAGCAGAAGTACGCCACATACTTGCTTTCTCATCTTGCAGCCCTTCAGAGACTTTCAGGGATTCATTAGGGCTAGTTGGTCCTCATGGGATTTATTAATCTCTAATAAAATTTCAACAAGTTAAATCACAGCCTTTCATGTCACCTCACATAATCAATCTAATTCTGTTCCAGAATTTTCAAACAGTTTTGTGAATTAAATTGATTTTTAGTTTTCCTATTTGTCTGCATAGTTATATGAATAAGTTTAAAGCGAGTTAGTGTTGTAAGCTGTGTTAGAAATTTATTTTCATATAATTTCTGGAACTAGACTGACAAATGCTAAGCACCTTCAGAATCAGGTTTTCAAAACTTAAAGGAGTCAAAAGAACTTGCTTTATTGTTGTGTCCAATCCCTCTTTTTCTAATTAGTCAAAACTGGCTAGATTTGCAAAATAAAATATTCTGTTGGCAGTCATTCAGAACTGGTTTGCCTCTGATAACACAGGCCAGAGACAGAAAATAATAACCAATATTTACAGAACTTGGAATGAAAACCACATCTTTCAGGCAAACATAAAAACTGAAAATGTTGTGAAAAAGAATCTGGGCAATAGTTGGGGAGACCTGGATGTACTCAGAGCTGAAAAGGATAAGGATTATTTTTTTTTACACAGAATCATTGAAAATAGATTTATTGTACTGAAAAATACAAAGTGTGGCTTAAAATTCATGCAAACTTAAACCAGTTCATGTACTTTCAGTAGTCACTATATTCATTATTTAGGGGCCAACTGTCAAGTGAAACTGTAGCAGCTCTGGATACACAATTGAGTTAGGCTCCAGGCAGCTGTTGTGTAAATTATGAAGAGCCTTTACCAGGACTGAAATGAGAGTGGTGGTTTTGTCATATGTGTCAATTGTCCCTTCCTGAAATACTTCTAGTGAATGTTATAATCCCTGAGTTTAAGTCAAAATACATAAATCAATGAAGAGATACTTTTTAGTTGATTTGGAATCAGAATTCCCTTCTAGTTTACTTAACTGTTTGCTAGAAAAATGTTTCTTATGTATTGTCTTTTGCATTTGATGTAGAGAAGTAAGGTGTATGAAAGTGACTTGACTTTGAAATCCCGATAGTTTTGGAGGAAGGGGGTGTCCAACATTTTCAGATTTTTCCCTTCTTTCAGCCTCTCTAGCACTCTTGGTGAAAGCAGTGGAAAATCTGACTTTACTGGGAAAGAAAGAGATCAATATTTCAAATCATTTATTTATATAATTAACTATCTTGAATAAATCAAGCTGTAGTTTCAAAGGCTTCACATTTCTTATATCAGATACTTGCAATGAAAGCCGTTATTAGCAAATCCCTTGTGCAATATTTAACATTTGTGTGCTGTATTTATAGTTTTTTACAAGGCAAGTGATGGAAGGGTAAATAATTTGCCTTATGGAGCAATCTGAGACGGTTTTTCATTCAATGTAGAGTTACACGAGTTGCTTACAGAAGGAAGACAAGTTGGAAATGGAGTTAAATCTCCAGGGAGAAAGTCACTGCTCTGATGAGAGAGATGTTTTGAAAACTTTTCTAAAACATGAACATGAAAGTGTCTATGCCCCAGATGCATCAAATTTCAGTTGCTATACGAATTGTTTATTGAGTTCAGCACAGCCTGGATTTTATAGAGGTGTGAACAAATGCGGCACAATGATTGGATCACAAAATGCTGCTAAAAGCTGATGCAAACTCTCTAGCTGAACTACAGCTAAAAAGTCTCCCATGTCAGCATAAGTGCCGTACCCAGCAGTGGGAAACACATTCTGCCCAAGTTAAATGTACCTCCTTAACCAGCTGAACTCCGTGTATCCCCCATTAATACAAGATCAAGGTTTATCTGAGTAGAAGTGTGTCCTTCTAGACTCTTTTCTTCCTTTTACTTAAGTAAGTCTGTGGCTGGTTCCTAAAGGTGATGAGGTGACAGCTTTCATCTAAGAGTGGCACTGTGAAAACCTAAGGTTTGGATGAGGTGTCTAAGATAGGAAATAATGTGAAGAAAGACTACATCTAAGTCCTCTTGAGGAGAGATTTAAAGGACAGATACCCATTTCTACCAATTAAAGAGGAGAGTGTTCAATATGTAACAGACACATTGGAAGAAAGCACAAAGAGGTTTACAAAGGAGAGAGGAAGGGACTAAGGACAGTGTCACTGTCATGAAAACATTGACTTTACAACTCTGTATAGGAATGCAAAGTTTGATTTCTGTGTGGAGCAATCCATGAAACATTAGCAAAGAAAGTAACACTGGTACTGCACAAGTCATAGGCTTTGGGCTTGCACACATAAGAAAATCCCAAAACATGAGGTATTTTTGCAGTTCTGTGCACTTGCTGGCTTTAGGGCATGAAAGCAGCACATAGCCTGTGAGCTCAGTTACCTTTTCTTACAAAGCCCTGTGCAACTTTAGCTGGGACATGAGATCTCTTCTGTATGTGCTGAGAAGGGTCATCAGCGCAGATGACACTGAACCATCACCTCTCTGAGTATTTCCTGTTGCCCAGGACAAAGAAGTTTGTTTTGCCAGTGGGAAGAATTGGAAAAATTATTAGAAAACAAAGCAGTATCTTTGAGCATAATCATCCAAGTACCCCACCGTAGATGAAAATTACCAAGTTCTCCCACTGGATAAATTAACAGTGAGGTCTACATAATTGCTAAGTGCTTGGTCAAGACTCAGATGGAAGTTCTGAGTTCTGAAGATTACTTCATAAAGTTCATATGATCAAGCAAATGATGGCATAGATTTTTTTTTTTTAAGAGTTTAGAAACAATATGTTGGCAAATGAAAAGAGACAGAAAATATTCTAGTGATGTTTGAAGATATGTGTATGGAATTAGGTCCAAATGAGTTCACTTGCAGGAAGGATAAATTTCTGCAAAAATGTTACCAATGATCACTGTGTACAGACTGAAGTTTCAAAATGAAACATTTTAATCACTTATCACCTTTTAATACATTTACTATCTGTGTTTTCAGATTTTTGTCTGCAACTCCAATGGTGAGGCAAATGTGAGAGTATGGTAGGAGCAGATAGCAAAGTGACTCTTTACTCTTGGGATTCCTCTAAGAGTAAAATTCAGGGAGGGAGGGAAAGTGAAGGGAGAGGGGAGGGTAAGCAACAATTGTTTCATTTATTAATTCAAAATAAATGGTGACATTTATGCAGCATATAATTATTAATATATTAACATTTATGATGTCTTCTTCATCAAAACAAGTTATTAGGTATTTTTGCTGTGATTACGAGCTTTTCCTGACTCCTTTATTTGGATGAGCAATCTCATTTCCAAATGAAGGTAGATGAAAGAATAAGAACAAGAAAGTGTGAGCTTTTTCATAATACAAGACTAGGAATCTTTAAAAGAAAGGAAGCAGCAAATTATTATGACACATGGGAGCTGAAACTAGGAACGTCTACAACCGATTTTAGAAAAAGAAGTTCTAAAGAATTTAACAGAAAGTACGTGGAGGAAAATTGTCATCTAAATCTTGCTGAACTGCTGATACCAAGTTCTACAACTGAACCTATCTTTAGATTTGTTAGTAGTGCTTTTTATTTTGTAGCCTAACTAGTTTTAGTTGTTTTCATTGCTTAGCTGCTTCAGGGTGAAAGCAACATAACATTTGCCCCCTTTATACTATTTGCCCCCCTCTACATTTGCTTTATAGCATATCTTTATAGGATATCTCCTCTCACTCATTTTCTCTCTAAATGAAACAATATTTCAATTTCCTTCCATAGAGTAGTCTTTCTGTAATTCCAATAACACCGCTTGTCTGTTTGTGAACCTATTTTATTGCTGTCATATCCTTTTCTGAGATAGAATGATAAGAAGTGAGACAAATATTCCAAAGAAGAGCCTATAATTGAGCCTCATAATGAAAGTATAATATTTTTTGTGCTGTTTTCTAGCTCATTTTTCACATCTCGTTCTTTCCAGCAACGCTCTGGACTTGAACAATTGTTAAAGCAGAAGACGTGAGCAGCTCAAATTTCCCTTTCATTGTACAACAGCTTGATTTTTTCAATAATTCAGTTAACTGACAGCTGTATTTCCTTCCTCCAAGCATTCTGACCTCTCTGAAGGTGCTCAGAGCTTTCTCCAGTTATTTACAGCTCAAATGTTTGTTCCTCAAATATCCATGCTGACGTTATCCATATCACATCACAAGATGCATGTGAATCTCCTCTTTTGCAGATTCTATACAGTCTGTCATTTCTCATAACTTTCCAAGAATAATTGAAAACAAAATCATAATCAGAACAAAAACAAGGGCTTGTGAGATCTCAAGTCGACTTTCCACTGTAGTTCCCTGAGAGGAGGCAAATATATCAGTTTAAGTTCTTTTTACTAACTTCTTTCACTAGCTGTGAGAAGGAGACAAAAGTTCCCTTCAAATGTTCTGAAAGATGTGAAATATTACTTACACCTAATAATAAAAGATAATTGTTGAAAGCAATGGTCCCAAACACATCCTCCCACTCATCTCTAAGCTGGAAGCCAGTACCCAGAGACTGGCAGTATCTCTGCTAAGGGACTCTCTTATGTAAGCCTTCCCACCTCCCAGCCACAGAGCTTTCCCTGGCACCTAACCAAGTCCTCTCTCGAGGTGTCAGTGCTTTTATACCATGATGTTGCTCCTCGCTTT
Source organism: Brachypteracias leptosomus (assembly GCA_013401335.1). Taxonomy (NCBI): domain Eukaryota; kingdom Metazoa; phylum Chordata; class Aves; order Coraciiformes; family Brachypteraciidae; genus Brachypteracias; species Brachypteracias leptosomus. The sequence continues at coordinate 18,707 of VYZX01014225.1, read as the reverse complement.
TCCCCTCTTACTTCCCTTCTCATTTTCGCACTCTTTCCCCTTCAGTAGCCCTCAGGTCCTTGTCCCTACCTCTCTCCTCCCACTGCAGGTCCCCTTCCCTCTCCTGAAGCAAGCTGCACCCTCTCCTGTTCCCTTCACCCTGGGGACCAAGGAGGAAGGAGTCTGGGGAAAGAGAACATACCTGCACTCCACACCCTCCATCACTCTGGTTGACCTTGGTTCAGATTGTTCCAATTTTGGAGCCCACCTGCAGATATCATCCACATTTTATCCTTTTTATTTGAGCAATCTCTTTAGCCTTTTGTTCCCCCATGACTTTCTCATTCAGGGAGTGCACACAGCTATCATGATTAGCAATGCTTTGCTGTAGCCTTTTGCAATTCATTGTGTTCACTGCCTTTTCAAAAGTCTCATGTTATAATACTTACTGTTCTTGCTTCAGGTAGGATTTTTATAATTTGCTTTATAAAGCAATCAGGTCAAATTTATGCTGCTCATTGCGTATAATTTTACAAAATTTTCTGTATATATTTAAGAGCTTTTCTCTTGCCATTTTCCTTACAGAGTGGAATTTTATAGTTATATAAATATATTATGTTTATTGTAAAATGTTGCCTACATTTCCTCACATGCCGATGCACCTCTTGATTAAATGACTCATACAGATCAATGTCTCATAGGCACTTTATATGCAGATATATTCTATGTTTATCCTGCAGACCACCCATTGCCAGCAAATACAATTATAATTTTCTAATTGGAGGAGAGTTAGAGGGATATAAATGTGTGTGTGTGCATGTGCATGCATGTGTATGTGTCTCACTTGCTATGTATATATGTGTGTATGTGCACGTGTATACATGCATTAAATGCACATGTGCATACTCACTGAGGCTGGAAAAAGAAAGGAACTCAAGTGAATTAAAATGTCCTGGGTAATATAAGCACAGCACATTCAAAAGGTAGCATAGTGCACCAAGTGCACTGCAAATGACTATGAAGGTCTGCATTAAGTGCAAGGTTAATGGTATTCCAAACCTCCTGCCCAGTCTGGTTTTGGTAGAACATTTAAAATATAACAGTCAATGAATTGGATGGGGGAAGAATGGCGCAGTGGTTCTTCCTCACCCACAATGATACCCTTCTGTCAATTCATACCTTTTAAGCAATTAGGATTAATTAAGGACATAACTGCAGGAGATTAAATAATAAGATTATATTCTGTAGGAATGTGTTTTATCCAGGCTTTAAAATTAAAGACAATACAAGAGCAGCAAACCCTGGAAATAATAGTTTAGAAAGAAGAAGACACCTTGCTGTGATGTGATTTGTAGCAACAGCTATGATACAGTCACAATGACTAAATGTTTGCAGTGCTAATAAGTGTTTACTCCCATACAGAGACGGCTGGGGATTTTTCATATTTTGAATGAATCATGCTGACCTTGTCTGAATTCTCAAATTTAATTTTCTTGAAAAAAATTAAATATGGCATCATTTTTCTGTCCTTTGTGAAAGGTCATAATAACTTACTAGTCAAAGTACTCTTTTCTATCTTGATATCTTATTTTTTTAATACAAACTATTTCTTGATTGCATTGCAATTAAAACTGAACTTTGGATTATGTAAAAGAACACAAAGGATGTGTTTGGTCTGAAAAATTAGATAAAATGCTTCAGTGAGGTAGCAGCTCTCTTTAGACATGTTAAGAATAAAATGAAAGTAAGATATCTCAACAGCACTAGTTAACGTGTAGTAGTGTTATTCTAGCGACTGCCATTTTTGACGGTGAAAAACAATGAAATAAGAGATGTCAATTTGAAGATTGGAAACAATTTTGAATTTTTCCAAACAACTCAAAATCCAAATGTTGGTTTTTCTTTATAAGAGAATGCTTTTCAAGTGCCAGAAGAAGAATGATATTTGAAGAGAGTGGAAATGAAAATGACAATTATTAGTTTCACTATTTATTTCATGTATATTTTTTTAGACGCACATTACACAATGAAGACCAACATATTGCATAAAGTAGGTAACTACAGTTCCCGTGTGTGCAGAAGAGACTGGAATGCTTTTCCTGGCTTCACAGCAAAGCTGTCACAGGGAAGGGGAATGGATTGCATGGAAGTGGGAAGCAGAAAACTCTTTGACAGCCAAGATCTCAAGTGCCTGGGCAGAGCAGAAGTGCAGCCCCATGGCTCTTTCCTTTCATGGGGAAAGCATAGGTGTGGGTGCAAAATCCCAGTCAGGTGAGATAACACCAGGAGGCTGAGAAGTCCAGTAAGGCAGTGAGTTATTGTGAAAGATGTGACAACTCTGAAACTGTGAAACATGGGGTGTCTGTATGTATCTCTGTCCTCCTTTTTTATGGAAGGATTTTTCAGTGACCTTTCCAAAATTGTTAGAAAGACAGAGGAATTTCAGTCAACTGATTGCTACTCATGACAAGCCTCCTATGTAGCTGCTTACATGTGTGCTTCAGGCCATATATTAAAGTTGTTAGGTTTAGAGAGCAATATTTTTTTAATGCACCTATCCTTCAGTCATCTCACCAGATTATTCCAGTGGCAGCAGCTCATAGTCCCATGTAGTTTCTAGATACAGATATTTGGCAAGGAAATATCTTTAGAATCTATTCTCATAAGCTGTAGGCAATTAGTTGTTTAGTTTTCAGTTCATGTGATTTGCATAATTATTCTCCCTTTTTACTAACTAATCACTTTCTAAGTTGGAGGTCTGCTCTAGATTTATGTGATGCTGTGTCCAGGAGGGGAAGGACACCATGACCTGCACTTGCCCACACCAGTGCAGAGCCTCACTCGCACTCTGGGTCTGGAGCTTTTGTTCTTTTATCAACGGACCTTTTCTGTTTTAATCCAGTTACCCATTTAAATCAGGTGCTGAGACTACAAATAACCCTAAGCACTTCTTTTCCTACCAAAAGATACCCTAACGAGCTAATGGAGTGCATAATTTTGTACAAGGGGATTATGCGGTTGCTTTTCATTTATTCTCAGGTACCTGAAAACACAATGCAGGGATCATGACTATAGTTTTACAACAGATATGATTTTTTTAAGAGGACAAAAAGTGAGTTCATGTGCTTTTATATTCATGAAGATTACTGCCTTAATTAATTTCATGAAAGTCAGAATAACTATCCAAGATTGAGTCTTTGGAAAAATGAGGTTAAAAGAACTTTCCAAAGTGCTTAAGATAATTTGAATTTAAATATTCAGTGAAAAAACACATACTTTCTGGAAACATCCTGTTAACATGGAAGTTCTAGCACCTGCCAAACTCCAACAGCTTCTTTTTTTTCTTTTTTGAGTAAAGATAGCACACCACTTGCTCATTCAAGTCGTTTATGTCAGTGCCTGAAGAAGGTGAGACACAACAATTCCAGTGAAATCCTATGTGTTGTGTCAAATCTACTGCCTGCTGCTGCTCATGGAACATAGCATTCATTTCACATCTTATGCACTGTATGATCAGAAAATCAAAATATTTTCCCTTCTGTTTCCCCAGTTTATAGTGTCAATGCATCACTGTATCACTCAGAGCATGGCACAGATTCGTCTCCAGCAAAGATAATAAAGTGAGATCACCCACATCATAATCTTCATGAGTTTTAAATCTGTATGCCTAAGTCAAACATGCCAGCTACTCACAAGTAACATTATTTAAACATTATTTAATATGTTACAAGGGTCTTGCTGACAGGTTAGTCAAAATATAAATGAGCATCTTGAACTGAGAGACTTCCTGGGGATGGGCAATTAAAAATCTGCAGTCTTTATAAAAGAACAAAATAGGTCATGGTGGCAAGACATTCTCCCCCTATGTTGAATTGATGTGTTTCAGCCTCAAACTGTGTGGATCACCCACAGGGCTGCAAGAAGAAGTAATTTTTCATGCTTATCTTGCAAGTCCTGACTGTGACCATGGATCTCAATTAATATAGGGCACTGGAAACTGTTTATTTACACAGGCATCACTTCTGATAAGCTATCTCCATGTTTTTCATCTTTGTTGTATCACATTGAGGCAAAACATTGAAAAATCTAAACAGAATTAGTTGCTGCAGAAATAGCTCTTGACAATGATCTATCCAGGAAAATGTATTAATGTCGAAATTCCCAAGGAAAGGACTAATTTTCTCCATTTGCCCCATTTCTCCATTTTCTCTTATGTTTGGGAAATGTGTGTCTTTAAACCTTGTTGAAACATTGCAAAATCCCCACTCGTCAATCACAGTCATGCACGATGTCTTTCAAAGGGCTTTCTTACACTCCTGACTATCTTCATCTATACATAAATCGGATGCTGCAAGCAAAAAATTACAGACTATATTTAAACAGTCTCCTGAAACATCTAGTCCTGTTCAAGAACTTCCCTCACATGCAGTTATTAGAACATGGTGGGGAGTAAAAATATCCCCTTCCTACGCGACAATCCACACCATGAGACTACTGAGTAATTCTCTGTCTTCCCTCCATGCAGAGCCACCTTTCACTTTGCCAAGAGCTGCTGAGATCTTCACCCAGAAAAATCTGTGGTCCAAAAAAGCTGATGGTTGCTTCTTGCTTTTGTGCAAGAAAAGATCGTAATTTTCCAGACTAAGAGTAAACAGTAGAACTCACAGGGAGAGTGAACCAAGTAGCTCCTTCCTCCTCTCAAATGATTTTTACTTCATTCTGCTTATCTGTGTTGCAGTCCCAAAGCCAGAGTCTTCACTTCCATCAGCCTTACTTTAAACACTTTCCTCTCTTCTGTTCCTCTGATGTCCTGATCAAGATTGCAATGAAGAAAATAGATAAATTAGTTTGATTAGACTTTGCTTTGCATCCACCTCCTCTATGGTTTGTGCTTTTTGCCCCAGTCACTAGGTTACAAGCATCCTTGTCCTGGAAAACTCAAAACAAAAATTTTCATTGTTTAACCTGTTGGGATTTCTTACAGTGAAGTAGAGGGATGAAAGAATCTTGCAATTGTATTGATTTCTTCTGACCTTCTGGGCAACTTATGTTTGCATATTCCCAACTTCAAGCTTTCCTACATCTACAAAAGCTTTCTCCAACACATTCCTGCATAGAATCACAGAATAGCTTGGGTTTCTAGTCCTCACTCTCCCAGCCAGGCTCATTTATTATACAATCTGTGTTTGATTGTACTTCCCTTCAAAGTTGCAATTTGCATCCTCCAGTTAAGTTTTAGATACACTGAGGGGTTAGAAAAACTCTCCTTAATTAAAGCTTCCTTCCTTGTAGATAATTAGTAATGACAATAATTCAGGAACATTAATAGAAATCAGATAATGGTGACTATGATGATTCCAAGTGCTTCTTAAAACAGCTATATTTTAAGCTAAAAACACAAATCTTTATTTATGGCATTAGACGGTCTTTAACTATGCCCAAGATGAAATGTACTTTTCATTTTGGACGTATAGTTCCTTCCAAGGCATTAGTGCTTTTGGCTGGCTAACCACTGCATTCCTCCTAACAAATTATTAATTACACAATCTCTCAAACCAAGTAGTCAGATAAATATTTTGCCCTGCCTTCTTTGTCTTTTTGGTGTCTCAAATCATCTTCCCACTCAAGTGGAAAGATGAACACCACAACATATCCTCCTTCACCCTTAACCTGATAAGAATTTGGTGTTCATGACCAAAGGGTGGGAGGAGGGAGAGAGCTTTTGGAGCAGGCAAGAGGAGCACTGCTCTCCCCCGAGATCCTGGGTTGATTCTGCAGTCTTTACATGGAAAGGTAAAGCAGAATACAGTGCTGTTAACTATCCCAAACCTAAATTTTCTGATAGGAGAAAAGCCTGTAGGGAATCTGGGAGAGAAGCATACTTGATCATACTTTTTTCTATACTGTCATGGTGTTCATTTATCTGACATTGCCAACTCATTTGACCCCACTGAACTAGTGGAATAAGTTTTCCAGTAATTAAGGTATTAACAATTTAAAAATAAAAATTGAAACTCCTGTTCTAATTCAGCAGTCAGAAAATTATCCTTCCTCTAAACCAAAAGGACCTAGTGTCTGGCAATTCATATTTCATACTTCTTGCTTCAGTAATACAGCTGGCTCTGCAGAACTCCTTCCAGTCTCCATTACTAATAATGTTGTTCTAGAATCTGTTCTGTCTTAGATCCTTCTGTTATTTGTTCAAAATCATGCAAATCATACATAACTCAAAGGCACACTTAAATCTTTGACTGCATCCTCATGTACAGCAGCCAGCTACTCAATTTGATCAGCTTGCATAGAGAAAAGAATTATTCATTTTATTTGCTATTCTTACTTTCAGTATTCTCTTTAGAAAAATAACTTCCCTGTGACCTCCAAAAAACTTCAGAAAATAGTTCAATTCCATGATTTTCGCAGAAATTTAACTCTTAATGGTTCCTTTTGGACCAAGGAATAAGTAATAATCTTACTCCTGCTACACCTCTTCTTTTTAGGAGTGTGTTTTGGAAAGTGGAAAATATATCCCATCTTTCTTGAAATACTCTAATTGTACATCAGCTCAGGGTTTTAACTTTGATCTTCTGAATACTATAAAAAATACATCTGAGTAAATGAGGAATTTTCCAAGTGCTTTCTCTTCTTACATTGGAACAAGCCCAGAGTAACTCTTTTGCAACTCTATGTTCTACTGTTCCTGAAGATCAGCCCTGAAGAGGTGACCACCTCCAGATACCCAGCACGTAGACTTCATCTAATGAATCTTGTCACTCAGTCCTGACAATAAAGCTAATATAATTGTGTGCATTGTCACTCTTTAGCTCCTCTCTGACAAAATGATTTGAACTAGAAAAGATTTGTTGGTGGAAGTGTCTAAGTTAGCTATGTCTCCTTGGCAAGCACCTGGATGCTAACTTCTGCTGTTGGCCAATACTACTCCACATTTTTATAGTTTTTAAGCTTTGATCACCTTCTGGTACATAAGCTGTATCAATCTAGCACTGTCATTTCAAATTCCAGAAGTGAGAAAGTGAAGCACTTGTTGTGTCTCCAAAAGCTGCAATGAGATGTGACAATGGTGTTTCTACATAACACTGATGATTTTCCCCTGCCGCAATGAAAATTGTGACAATGTATGTAGCTGACAGTTCAAAACATCAAAAAATGCTAGTGTTGACACAGATAAGTGTTCTTTGTGATCAAACATTTCCAGATGAAGAGTTTTCAATGTAGTTTTTAATAAAAAAACCCCAATAATTAAGGGCCAGAAAAAACCTGGAATGTGTTAGAATAAATCTTACAGACTATTCAGTGGTTTAATATTATGCAAAACTTCTTAATGATTAAAATTTTACAAATTAGTTTAAAAAAAAAAAAAAAGCCGTATTGATTATAATGAGGTGATGCGGACAGATTACTTTTGTGATCATTTAACCCTGCATTGGGACTACATTTTTCTGTATTGATGACATCAAATCAAAAAGAGACATCTTCTAAGGGAAGCAAATTTAGGTTTCAAAGCTTTGTAAAGCTGTCTCTACACTAACATGAAGTAGCAATTCAGTCACATGCCATTCATTAGTGTTTTCTACTGGCTAACGGAAGCTGTTCAACCTGCAAACTGATGTCAATCTTTCTTCTGTGTAGAAGATCACTATACATTTTCTAGTGAAGCAGTAGTCTAACACAGGATAGTGGGTTCCAATTCTGGCCACAAACACAAAAATGTAGGCATGATGACATTTGCTATAAATGTCCAGATAAACAGCACTCAAGGCTGAGTAGCCTTTTCTAAGCTATTTTAAGAGGGAAGTGTTGGCTTTTAAGTGGAAGAGTTATAGTCCATCTGCCTTCTGTCTTTAGAGAGAGTGTGTGTGTGCAGACACAGGAAAAAAAACATGCTCACATGATTTTGTCAGGTTAATTTGATCCATCCCAACACAAGGTTTCTAATCTTAGTTTAGATTCTATTATTTTAACAAAGATGTTGCGTATCTAGGGCAAAAATAATAACTACAATAACTATCTGCCAGACTGAAATGGTGGATATGATGGATCCGAGTTTGAAGCCACTATGACTTTAATTAAAATTAGGAACTCTGGTGCTCTGTCTGGCCATATGACTAAATTCACTGTCTTACTGTTGAGTGATTTTTGCTATTATAAGATAAGGAAGTTGCAATATGCATTTTTGCACTTTAGTATGCTTTCAAATTTATTGGTAGGATTCAGGTGTTGTCCTTGAATATGTAAGTTGTTTCAAAGTTGGGTTAATTTCAATTTTAAAAATCTGAACTCCTTATTATTCATTTTAATATTTTCTTGCTACTGCTGCAAGAACTGACTGCTTCCTTCAGTCAAATATTGACCAAAAGAGCATCTGCAATTATAATCACCTAATATCCTTTCTCCAGAATTAGTGTTTATAGATTAAAAAACAAACAAACAAGGAAACAAACAAGCTATTCCTGTTACACAGTTGGTCTAACTCATGGACTCATCTACAGCCTTTTTCATTCCTTCATTGTCATGATGGGAGCTGTGGTGGTTTAAACCCTGCCGGGACCGGGCACCATGTGGCCGCTGCCCCCCCACCCCCCGGACGGGAACGGGAGAGGTAGCAAAATACAAACCCTGCGGGTTGAGATAAGGAGAAGTTAATACAGCGATGCAAAAGCAACAATCACAACGACAGTAACAGCAACAGGGATAACAATGTACAAAACAAGAGGTATAAAGGTACAGACCGCGTGGATACAGCTACAGACACAGAGCGAGGCAGCCCGGGTGAGACAAAGCCGGGACTGCTCTGCCCACGCCTTGAGTACCGGACATGATGTCAGCATGGTATCGGATAGCAACTCCTGGTGAAAATTAAGCCTATCCTGGCTGAACCAGGACAGGAGCCTAATGGACCATGCCTAGTAATAGCAATTTACATTGTTCCTGTACTGTGTCTTTTGATTCAGGCAGGAGAGTAAATTCCTACTGCCACTGATAGATACTGCTTAAAAAGAGTGCTGGACAGCGTAGAGGGACACTAAAAGATTTGTTTTCTTCCAACACAAGGCCTTTATAAGTATTTTTATATATTGTTCCTTGGAAATGGGGTGGTGGCAGCTTTTACTTGATTTGGAGTGGAATATAACAGGACCAAAAGCAGCTCAGGATTTTAATTTCTTATGTTCCTTTCTAATCTTTACTTTCATATAGTACTCCCCAGAGAGTCTGGGTTCAGGGCTTCCTTGCTAAGCCAGTGTTTGTAAGGACAAGGAGCTGAGTTTGACATGCAGCTGAAGCAATCAAGGGACCCCCAGGTGGGGATGCACAGAGTTGTCAGGGGTTTTTCAGAGCTCAAGAGGAAGATGGATGTTCATATGTACACAACTGGTGCCATAGACTTAATGTGACCCATGTCAACTTGCAGGTCAAGGTTAGATGTCACAATTTTCCCAGTTATCCACAATATAACACAGCTCCTGGTATAGACCATGGCCAAAGCAGACAGAAAGCCACCTGCCATCAATTTTTTCCACCTAATCCTGTTTGGTTTAGTTTAAATCGTTCATAGAGTTCATTTTCTATGAAGGCTAGAAAGAAAACAAGCAGATATCTTACCTAGTAGGCAGATCAAGATTTAAGAGAAGTAAGAATCTATTCACCAAGTGCCTGGTTCCTCTTACCCTGAGCTGCCAGGTCTGACATTCTGGGAATGGGATATGATACCCCAAGGTTTCACAGCAAAACCTGAAACATGGGGCACAGGAAGGATGTCTCCAAAACCCCCATGCAACCACCTATTCAATGGTTTTGTTCTCTGTGGAAACAGAACTACATTGCTCTGCCACAAAGTGGCTTTAATTACTTTCCTTCTTGAGTTTTTGAAATCTGCTTTTGTTGTGCTAACTTCTGTGTCCTTGCTTACTCGATAAAGAAAGGTATTGGCCAACAGGGAAAAATGAAAGAATGGAGTGAAACAAAAGAAAAAGTCCTAAATGTATATGCCTTGATTAACAGATGGCTGAGGAGAGTGGGATGGCAGAAGCATGATGGTCTATAAATAGTTGAAGGATGGAGTTAAGAGACAGCGTTGGGCTAACAGAGGGCATCTTTTATGAAATATCAAGATTTCATAATAAAAGTATCAAGATGTGTTATATAAATATTTAAAAAGAATGATCTACTGGGAGACTTTCTCTCCCCCCTTATCTTCCATGTTTCCAAAATGCCACAAAATGAATAAGCCATCCTTTTCTGTGGATGATGTAATTATATGCTAAAGCAACACTTGAAAATATTACAGCTAATACCTAAATAGGCTGCTTTTAAATGAAAAACGTGTCTAGATAATGAAGGTGATCAGGATTAGAACTAATGTGGCCAAAGACATGATCAGTCATCCTGCCACTGTTGATAACAAGGTCTCTCAAAAAAAATCAACAAACCCAAACAAAACAGTAAAGGAAAAGCAGTGCATTTAAGGGTTAAATGCCTTCTTATTATTTATTGAGTTTGTTTCTGTTTGGGGTATGTCTGATTAAACTTTGAGAAAGATCAGAACAAATTCCTTTTCCACAATAAAAGTTAATAAGGATTTTGATTTACCTTTTTTAGGGGTAAATGTCCAAAACAACACCATGGATTTACCAAGGATTATGTAGACCAAACTTCTCAAATGTTAAATTCCATGCGGGATGCTATTCTTAAAAGAAACAATAATAGTCTGTTTTGTTAAGGCAAGATAATCAAATATGCTATAGATTTGCCACATGCCCCTTTCCTTTTTTTTTTTTCTTCCTTTTCTGTTTTGTGTCTTAAATCCTTCTAATGTCATATGAGTGACCACCATTTATTGTAACCTGATGTCTCCTCAAAATTTGTCTGAAAGCTCAGTGAGGCCAGCTCTGTGGATTTAAACACTACTAAAGCTGTTACATGTATAAAGTTGAAGGCAACAGCTAAGAGAGTATATAACTAAAATTCAAATGCATAAATTCAAAATTGCACTCTGAACTAATTTGCAATTAACTTTTAAAAGTTATTTTATTTACACCTTCCACACGAAGAAATTAGCTAAACTTATTAAACTCAGCTCCTCTGAATACCTGCTGCAATTCAAACATCTTGTAATCTAGCTTCTAGATAACACTTGGGTTGATTTGGAAGCAGCGTGTCTATACTTAAGGTATATTGACATTCAGATATTAGTTCATTATTTCCTGATTGTCTCCATCTTCCAAGGTTTAGCCTGCCATGATAAAGAAGTCTCACTGCATGTGTGCTGGGGGTTATTTTGGATGAAACTAAATTGGAAGATATGCCAACTAGCGGGCTTTCATCTCAAACTCTAATAAGATGTAGATATGGCTTTTGTTAGGGGTTAGAAAATTAATGTAGATCTGTATTTTAAATGCCCTTCTCAGAACGGGGTGGGACCCCTCCTAGAAGAGATGGCTCAAGAGGGAACATGGATCTGTGAATTCACATCTAGGGTATGCTCCTTGGAAAAAGTTCACAGAAGTTAGGTATGAGTTTTTAAATAATTTCCAGAGAAAAACAGTCTTGGCAGCTTCTCCCAGAACTACTTCTGATCTGCAACCAATGCAGCCAAGCCTATTAATTGGACTTGCACAGCCATATTCCTTATGCTTTGGGGTTTTAGTGCTGCTCTTTCATTGCTTTCTGAATCTTTCATTGCTTTCTACATAGTGTCATAGTCTCAGCAGGAGGGCCTGATAAGACCCACTACAAAGACTGTGACTTGAACAGAGAGCCTGGTGGTGGTTACAGCACAGTTGATAAGCTCCTTGAGGATGTTCTTTGGCCAAAGTTGTTTTTCCCAGAAGGACACCAGTTTGTGTGCTCCCAGGCTGCTCCACGTTGCAACCAAGCATAGCAAAGGATGACGAGGACATTTGCTTTGAAAGTTGTGGTGGGTTTACCCTGGCTGGGTGCCCGGTGCCCACCCCTAGTCCCTCTATCCCTCCCCCCCCCCACACCCCAAACCTTCGTCAGCAAGGCAAGCAGGGAGAGAGTAAGATGGAAAAGAAGAAGAACCCGTGGGTTATGATAAGAAGCAGGTTTAATAAACAGCAGAGAAAGCAAGGTCGCGCGCGCGCGAAGCAAAAGCAACAAAGCCGTTACTCTCTACTTCCCATCCGCAGGCGGTGTTGGGCCTGTCCCGGGAAGCAGGGCTCCAGAACGCGTACCGGTTGCTCGGAGGACAAATGTCTTCCCAGGATCCCCCCGTCCTCCTCCCTTTATAGTTGAGCTGACGTCATATGGTATGGAATATCCTATTGGTCAGCTCGGGTCGGCTGTCCGGGTTGTATCCCCTCCCAACTCTTGCCCCCCCACACACACCCCCCGTCAAAACAAGGCTGGGTGTTATCAGCTCCTTCTGGCTTCCAGTACCGCAGCATGAAGGCTGTATGGGGAAAATCAGCTCAGACAGACCCACTACAAAAGTGCATTCTTGAAGCTTTTAACATTGATGTACCCTGTAGAAATCCTCTTTAAAACAGGATACATTGCCTGGGCACCCTGAGGATGAAAACAGTACCAAACTTCAGTTCCTAGCATCCTGCACAAATGTTTTAGCCATTGTGCTCTGGCAAAAAAAAGCATACAATAATCACTTTCTCTACACCAATCCTCTTCTAGGTCACTGCGGGTTCGAGGTCGCTCTGTCCATTGGCTAACAACTTTCATAGCAGAAGTCCTTGCTGAGGCTTGGTGCCTTTTGGCAGCAGTGCCTCCATGAATCTCTGAGCCAGTGGATTTTAATGTACTTTCTGGATAGCTCTGAATGTTGCCTTAGTTAACTGAAGAAAGTTTTTTGGATCAGAGTTTGGCATTCTCTCTGGAGGCCAATGACCTGCTTTGGGGATTTGGTATCTGGAAGCTGGGCACTATGTCAACCTACAAATAGAGATTTTTTTTTTTTTTTAATAAAGGAGAAATAAAAATTAGGATTGTCTCCTACAAAACAAAATTTCATAGAAGCTAACAGTTTCAGAATCAGAATATAGAGATTTCATATTTTAGGTTCAGAAATATATAGGCAGTACATTCTTAAAAAGAAATATAATTTTCACAATGTTTCTTGCTGACTTACTGGGCATCACTGACTCCTGTCTGCTGGTGGCAGTGCTTAATTGGTTACTTCTGCCTCTTATGCCTACTTTCCTTCTCTCATACAAACACAGTAAATCCATAGCAGTAGCCTTTTACAGATAATTTCAAATGTTTATTCCTCTGGCCCAGAGCAGGTGAAACTCCCATATTCACTTCTTCACAGTTTAGCAGGCTGTCATATTAAAAAATAATTTTTAAAAAGCCACAGAAATTTAAACACCAAAATTACATTCCTGAAATAGATAAGTACAATACACCCAACTTTGCAAAAATAAATAAAATGAAAACAGCTCATCATATGGGACTCTGTCAAGCTCTGTGCCTGTGGGTGTAGGCTAATCATTACAAAACACCTCTTTGTATCTGAATGTTTTAATTTTTAAAACATAAAAAGGCTAAATGACAACAATAGTAATAATAAGAATATCTCAATATTTTTCACACTTAGTGCTTCCTATGCAGCAGGTATATATGAACTGAATAATACAGTCAATATGTAGAATACAGTCATATGCCCTCCTTCTGTCCACCCACATATACAAGGGCAATTATAGCCCAAATGACAAGATGAGTTTAAAAGATTTTTCTCCAAGCTGTTGTGATTTCTATTGCAGATCACCTTCTAATCTAAATAATAAGGGCCAGAGAAGATCCCTGGTAGTTTATATATATAGACCATAACTTCTGATTAAGCTGCAGCATATCTTTTAGACTAGTTTTTGGATAGAAAGCTTTAAAGGATGAAGAATTCTGTATTTTTCTAGGTAAACTGGTACAGTGTTTCTTGCTCTTGTTACTAAATTGTATATAATTTCTACTCTGAATTTGTCTAAATTCAATTTCCAGGCATTGGATTTCATTATCCTTACTTTACTAAATTAAAGAAGTCATTATAGGAAGTCTTCTCTCCACAGAGGTACTTCTGAAGGCCATGATCACATCACATGTTAGACTAATTAACTACCCTGAGTCTCTTAATTCTCTCTAGACCTCAAATCAAGTTTGTAGCTCTTTTCTGAATTTTTCTAAACTTTCAACATCCTTTACTGAAGCACGGATAGAATCAGACATGCCTGTGGCCCGTAGGAGCCTCATTGTGATGACACAGAACTGCCAAGTCCCCCATCCCTTCCCAGCAATCCTCAGCTCAAACATCCGAGGACTGTGTTCACCTTTGTACCTTCAACATTGCAGTGGGAATTTGTATGCAAATTATTTGGCTTCTAGATGTCTGACTTTTTATTTAAATGGGCCAAAAGGCATTTCTCTCTGATAAACATGTATAATTGCTTTGTCCTCAGCAACATAGAGCATTTTAGCAGATTTTGTGTAATCTACTATTTTTCCTGATAAGGACTTTTTATATTTTCTCCAGATCATGCTTAGGGTTACTGAAAAACACTAATCTAAGGAGCTCAAGAAATATATATGGATAAAAGGATTATACTATTTGAACATAATGAAGCAATTTTTAATCTGTACAATGAAGTCTGTCAGCTTATTTGCTTTGTGAAACAAAATAACATACAAGACCAAACTCTTTGAAGATGTTTAAAGTTGATATGATACACTGTTATTAAACAAACCTCTAGTTTTAACTGAAAACAGAATCTAATTTGTTTGGCAAGAATAAATTCCCTGCTCAAACCCACGTGAATTCTCATGAGCTGCACTTCTACACGTTGAGTTACCATAAGGAACACTCCCACGTAGCACGTATTCAGCTCAGCTTGCACACATGCCATATAGTCAAGGTTGAGTCCTGACTAGCCTCCTTTATTGCCAAATTTCTATCATTTTCCTGCAAATCTTTCTTCACCAGTTGGCCTGAAATATTTTAGCACTTTCAATTCTCTGCCTGTAGCTGGATTTTAGTTGAGACATTTATTTCACTGCTGTATTTTAACTTCCTGTATCTTTAAAATGAGGTATCCTGCAAAATTTATCAGGGAATCTAACTTCTGAACAAACAGCAAATGTGAAGCTTACAATGGACCCCACTTTGCACTGGTTTTGACTCACTTTTTCAGTCCTAAATACATTAAATGTTCACTCCAAAATGATGACTTACTGGGATGAAAAGCCATGATTTTAAAATGGGTGTACTCTGAAAGTGTCCCTGTATTTTTTTGATTTCTGCTCAGAAGACCTAGTGCCTAAAAGCAGTTAGTTAAATATTGGACATCTAATAGGAGTTGGGTTTGGCTCTCTTTTTGGAAGAGCACTGTACTAAAAGTGCTAGCAAACGTATGTGGGCCTGGGCTGTACCCCATCAGTTCTTCCTCCAGGGTCTCATCACAGAGGTGAGGACTGGAGATCACCGAGCCAGAAAGGGCACAGTCTAATTTCAGTATTCATCTGGAGGCTGTTGAACAAGACATTTCGAAAGAAGATTGTTTTCTCCTTGTAAATAGAACATGAATTTTATCTGCAAATCTCAGAGAGAAAATGATAGTAGAATCTACATGGCTACTTCCACAGTCATTTATTGGAATATAGTTGTGCTTTAAGGGCATTTAAGAGGATACCTTCATTCCTAATTTGAGGATTCAACATAGTTACTTCAACTATAAAGACAATGCATTTGAAAAACACGTGTGACAGATTTTCTGTAGATTAATGAATATCATCATGAAGAACAAATTAAGTGAAGATGACTTCCAGAGAGAGCAAATTCACTTAACAATCTGGAGAAGGGGTAATTTATATCTAAATAAAGATCTGCTAAGGATGAGCATTCATGAACCCATAGCTTTTTTTTTTATATTCTGGGAGAAAGTTTCCTCCTGTTCAGATTTCTTTGAGGTTTTGTTTTTCCTTCACAGAATAGCAAACTGATAAAAAATACTACAAAAGGAGTTTTTAAGACTGTCAAGATGATGGCTTTCCTCCTTCACTATAGTGACCTGATTCATTTCTGGCTGAGAAATAAGCACTCTTAATCATACCTAACAGGTTTCTGTGAGAAAGAAGGTACAGTTCCTTTATCCAAGACAATAAAAGGTGAATTGAGTTCTGATCTCAGTTAATTAAGATTGTATACACCGAGGAAGCAGCTGAATGATCTGTCAGGGCAAGTAGATTATTTTCTTATATAAACAGTGCATAACTGGAGGGACAACACGGTCAGATACTACTCCATGCACACACAGAGCCAAAATTT
Organism: Brachypteracias leptosomus; assembly: GCA_013401335.1. Taxonomy (NCBI): domain Eukaryota; kingdom Metazoa; phylum Chordata; class Aves; order Coraciiformes; family Brachypteraciidae; genus Brachypteracias; species Brachypteracias leptosomus. The sequence goes on along the minus strand of VYZX01014225.1, from coordinate 2,428 downwards.
CAGAAATGTTCTTTCTAATAGATAAATGCTGTTGCTTCTTGATTCCTGACAAATCAAGGCTGAAAGATCCCTCAAGTAAAACCTTTTCTTTTTTTTTTTTTTTTTAAACAATTACAGATTTCTTCTCAGATAGACTAGAAAAAGTCTTGAGATCATTTGAAAATTTCCCAGGCTAGGGACACAATCTCCTGTCCTAAGCCTTCTTAGAAACATAAGTCATCATTTCCTTCAATCTTAATGAAAGCAGTGTACTTAAATCCAGAGTAATCATTTTAAGAGACAGAGCTACATCTCCTCAGCATACTTGCATAATAATCAACTGAAGCAAATTTTCAGTAACGTCAGAGCTGCAGAACGTTCCAAAGCCATAGAAGGTAGTCTGGTACACTTATTTGCTACATGTTTATCTAACTCACTAGCTCAATTGCTCCTATTAAAGTTGTCTGAAACAGAGAAAAATCGTTTGAGTTTTAGGAAATAGTTATTCTTACAGCTGTTACTCTACATGCTGTTTGACTAATAATAACATCAATATAATATGATAAATATGAACTTAGTCCTACAACAGTTACCAGGAAGGTGCTCCTTATTTACTCAGCTGTGAAAATAAGTACAGATATTCCCTTGATAATTGTTACAAATACACAGTTATGTTAATGACATGTATTGAGGATAAGCCATGAAAACTAAGTTTACTTGGGTGTATTTCCAGTAACATATATAATTGCAGATTTCAGAAAACATTTCCTTTGAACAACATGCACTACTTCTATGATGCTATCATCAGTCTTGTGTGTAATTTGCCTTTTAATAGTCCCTTTAGAAAGCTGATAGGTCTAATCAAAGCTTGCATAATTTCTGTTTATCATTTGGGGAAATTAGCAAGTCTTCACCAAAAGAAAACATATCTGGCAAACAGTTCATTACTGAAAGATGTGGCCTCGTTCTCTGATGCATTTCCTAACAATATTAGTAGTAATTAGAAAGAATTAGTATTCATAAACAAATATTAATGGCCTTCAGATTTATATTTATAAAAAATTCATCTGGTTGTCTAGCAATAGTAACAGTACTATTACTAAAGTAATTGATATATGAATTAGTAATTATTATTCTTACTAACACTGCAGCCAGTAACTACTGAAGCATTTTTGCTCTTTGATGAGATGAGGCAACCAAAAATATGAACATATCATTGACAGTTTTCCTTTTCTGGTAGAATTCAAGTTTTGTTAAATCAGACAAAATTTGACTATGGAATGTTTGGAGATTTTCAAAATTCTTGAGAAAATAGAAATATTGCTAAATATGAAATCTGCAGGAACCAGTGTTCTTGCCAGCAAATAGATGTAATCATCTGTCTAATGGACAGGAGCATTGTTTAAAAATAAACAGCCTTTGCTTAATGGCTCCATCCTGTTGCCCTTCAGCTGGTCGAGGTCCAGAGGGAATTCTGCACAGGGACAGCCACAGACTTATACTCTCCTATCAAAATGTAGCCAGGCGCTCAAGCTGGTATAGCGACAGCCTTCTGGTTTTGTCATTGTTTGCAAGTTTTACAGGATGGTGGACTTCTTCTTTTGTTTATTGTTACAAAAATTACTCCTTAGAAATGCTTTTGTTGCATTCAGTTGACTTCAGCTTTATAGAGGCAAAGGTGCCTTTTTTACATTAAATGCAAAGCCTGCATCCCTTTTGTCCCATGCCTACTATTACTTTCTCTATCACAACTGAATGTTATCATGCATGAAGAGAGAACCTAGCCCACTAGTATATGAAAATAGAGATTATTTTATTATTTGTTCTTTCTTTAATTGTATGAAAATGCTCTTAAGACTAATATGCAGAATGATATTTACTGAATTTAGTTCCAGCATCTTGAACAAACACATTTCCAAAGCATTTTGGTGGGTGATGAGTATAAGCAAACAAATATTATGTTTGCAGTAGTGGGTGAGAGACTGTTTAATGTGCACTTACTTTTTTTTTTTTTTTAAATAAAATTTGGTTTGAAATGCTATCTGTATATCAGATTATTTTGCAGACCAGATTGTTGAGGCACTGTGGAAAACAAGACTGAATAGTTAAGAAGCAAGGTATAGGACTACCCAGTTTCTTGTGGTGTGGTGGGGGCTTTGAGTATTTTCTTGATGATACCCTCCCTACCTACTTTGCTTCCCCAAGTGCCCCTCTGTAATAGGTTTGAGGCCCTGGATCTTGAAGAAGAGGTAAGTGATGATGTGGTGCAGGGCCCGCCTACACGATCATGCAGGAAGAGGCAGCCGATTCCACGCCTCAGGATTGCCTCTGATAAGAAAGAAAGAAGGGTAATCGTGGTGGGCAATTCCCTTCTGAGAGGGACAGAGGGCCCAATATGCAGAGTTGACCCTCATCGTACGGAAGTTTGTAGTCTGCCTGGAGCCCGGAT
>VYZX01014224.1:40225-58976 GCA_013401335.1 Brachypteracias leptosomus | reverse complement strand
TGAAAAGATGTATTATACAATTTTAAACCCACATATTAAACTTCCAGTGACTAAAAAAACCCCAACACGTAAAATAGGAAACAGTTAGTACTGGATAAATACTTATTCACTAATGCGAAACTTTGGAGCCAAATGTTCAGAAGACCAACATGTCTTTCTCACCAGCTCAATTTCTATGTATGTAACTGTGATTGTATTTCTCTCTGCTTCACTGTCGTAACTGTTTAGTTCAAGTCTCTGACATTTCTTTCAGTTCATAGTATAAGATATTGAGTGTAAGATCAAAGGTAAGATATTCTCACATAGTCACCAGTTTGTGTGAAGCCATCAATTAAGTGCAAATTGTCTTAATTCAGCAGAATGCATAGCTCAGCAGTGTGTTTCAGAATCTCTTGGAATAAGAGAGTTCTTCTAGGAGCTATTTTCAGTTTAAGTGTTTTGTGGAAAAAACCCTCAAACAGAAATTTAGTGTGACACTCAGACTGTTAAAGTTAGATGTAAGTAGAGCCTTTTAAAAACTTTTTAACCCACATCTTGCCTCCTCTCATTAATTTTATGTAAATCAAACTTGAGCTGACATTGGAAAGTTCAAACATTATCAACTATGCTTCAGCCTGAGTAGACATTTCTTTAACCAATAGTTGGACTCATACTACTGAAAAATCCTATAAAATATCTTACAAATAATATGATGCCTTTATATATAAAGACTATAGCAAATTAAGAAGCTTTGGTATTATTTGAAAAGAATAATAAAAAACCTTCTTCTTGAGGATGCCACCTTAAAAACAATTATAACACATTATATTTGCAAATCTCCTTTCTGGATTATTCTATATACTTCTTGTCCATCACCGAGAAACTATTTTCTTCATAGTTTTGCGTAGCTATTACTTATGTCTTCTTTCTTCCTTTGATTTTCCCCTCTACCTTCTCTTTTTCCCCTACTTTTATCCATACTCCTTAAGACAAATAGAGTATCATTACTTCATACCAGGCTGGGGTTGTGGGTCCAAGTGTTTAAACACGAACACTCCTTTGGGAGAAGATGCCATAAATAATCATAGGTAATTTTTGGACATAAATTTCTAATGGTTTTAATTAAACTCATTACATAATGTGCTCTGACAGCAGAAAAGCAGAAACTATGTGTAATTAAGTATTTCGTTATATATTTCTCATATTTCTTGTTGCCCAAATAAATTTGAAAGCTAAAATAACAAGTAGCTCTCCCTCCACTGCCCCAACAGAGATAAACATTTTTAAATGCATTCAAAATAAATGTGGAGTACTGTAATTGGCAGCTATTTTGGGTCTGATCTATCAAAATCATTGACATTTTGCCATTGATTTCCATGAAAAGTCACTTCATCAGTGCTATCACAGTAATAAAAATAAGTACTTGTTATGAAGTGGGCTGTCACGAAAGGGGTTTTCAACATCATAACAAATATAAATATGCAGTTTCTATGTTGTCTCACACAACTTAATTATTGAATCTGTATGTTTGAAATAATTGGGAAAACAGGTCAGTAAACAATTCAAAAGAATATTCAGGTGTCAGCATTCTTTCTAGTTTATAACCAGGGTTTTCTTCCATAGGTTGCTTAGATCGATTCACTGAATCTATCATTTGTATTTACTTGTCCAGTAATATCTTCTTTAAGGAAAGAATGGAAAGATAATTTGATCTGATTATAGCTTCTGTTTCCAAGACTAATTAGCTCTCAACTACATTGTGGTTTCTTCTAGATATTACTTTTGTTTGACAAAGGGGGACTGCTTATAGGCTAATGAGAACGAGAGGTCACTGGCCGTTTAGTTCTTCATGGCTTTAATTCACTGCTCATAGTCTTTTTCCCTTTCTGGGGCTGGGGTAGATCTTCATAGGTTCTCACTGCTACCAGTCATAAAATAATCTGGAAAGAAGTATTATAGAGGAAACTATAAATGGTCTGAATGTATCATTAGCATACTGAAGTCAGTTGATTGCTACATGGGAGAGCCAAGATAGGACCACAGTACCACAGATCTTTGTGGGATTTGTACTGTGGTATGATGGTGGTTCTTGTGCCAACTGTCAATGAACTCCAGAACAGAGGTCATACCATTACCCACACATACCTCTTGCCCTCTTCAGTCTTTCAAACTGGAGAAGAAGGTACACCAGAGGGCAGAAGCTGTCTGCACAAGTTGAATGTCTTGGTGGAAGGGTTTGTTGACTAATAATTGACATTTCTTTTGTGCATTGTATTGACATCTACTTGGCAATTAATTTTGCTTCTACCACGCCATGATATATATAAAGTGGGGAATGGCTGGATGTTTCCAAATTGCTTGTCAACCTTTTAATTTGTAGCTGTTGGTTTTGTTAATGGCTAAGCAACCTGCTGTGAACTTTTCTCATTAAAATGGCTTGTAACATAGGCAGCTGACAGTATTGCTTGAATTTACACCTTTCATTTCAAGGCTATGTCAGAAAAAAAAGACTTGCTTGTTTTCTGCTAACTAGAATAGTAACCTTTTCCATGCTAACATATTAAACTCTACATTCAGATAAAATTTTGTTTGAAGCTAAGAAATATCATCTTTCAGCAACAACAGGAGAATAATGCTGTAAGTCAGTTTCTTCTCTGGACAAAAATCTTGTTGATGGTTATTTTATAATAAGCAGAATAAAGACTGGTATTTCTAACTTTTTATAGGCATCATGGGGAGTTGACATTTTCAGAAATGACCAGCAAATGTGAAGCCTTGATTTTTGTATAACTACTTTAAAATTAGTTTTAAAGCAGTGTAAGTCCCCCTCTAAAATGTTACAATGTTGCCACCCGTGAACTTTAGTTCAAGTATTCTCTCACCTAACACTTGTTTGTTCACTAGAATGAAAATACTCCTATTTTTCACATATGACTTCTAAATGTGAAAACTTACTGTTATTAGACTGCAAAGGCAGTTTCTTTGTCAGGCAAAATCATTCATTTTGTGACTAAGGTTTGTTTCATCTGTAGTTCCTTGGGTTTAGTAAAAAAAAAGGAATTTTATTTCTTTTCAGCAATTGTGCTATACTGTGGAATTGTTTGTATTTGGCTGGCCGATATTTACAGCCCAAGTCCTCTTCTGAGGTTAGGCCCAGAACTCTTTTAGTTACTTTAAATATTAGACCTTAGTTAATTTCTCCTGTGTAATGCACAGCTGACACAGCAGAAAATTATGCTCATTTTTTTTATATATAGTCTGTGCAGTTATACACTTACTTACTTGGAACTATAGAAATAGTGAGAGATCTTAGATACACATCCTTCGCAGGTAGGAGGAGTTTGGGAATTGCAGTTTACAGACCAGGCAATGAGATGGGACACTCTGTTCCTTCTGCTTAGGCTGTAGCCCTGTGCTGCAAATATGGCAAGAGAGGAGAGTGGTGGGCATGTCAATAGCCTTGTAACAAAAATTTTCCTATGAAAGAGAGGTTTTTTAGCTTTCAGTGCCTCTTGCTAGGGCAGTTCTTTACCCTGCCCAGTGACTGTTGAGTGTAAAATCCTTTAGAGGGATGGGTGAATAATTTACAGGATTTGGAATGGTGAAAGGAAAGAAAGATTGTGGGTAGAAGGGAAGTAAGAGAGAGCAAAAAGGTGGAGGCAGAAGGTAGTGAGACAGAAAGTACATTAGATAATTTATGCCACTCTTAATTACTGAAAGCATGTCTGATGGCATGTCATTCACAAAAATTAATAGCTCAGGAGATTAATACAGTATTACCTAATTAAACAGGTGCATAATGATAATCTAAGTTTGTATTTCGTTCTTACTGCTCAGGATAGTGAAAAAAAAAAAAGTAAATCATTAGTTTTGTCCCTTAATCCCCAAGATCTTCTTATATTGAATCTGGCATCTCTAGATGTTCTACTGAAAGTGATTTTTACAAGATTTGAATGTAATTGTTTCCATGAGGAATTATTTAGCTAAAATAGAGCTAGCTAATGAATTTTAATTGTTCTCTTCACTTTTCATTTGAATAACTTTTTAATGTATCTATGGAAAGTTACGACATTTATGACCATTTAATTTAAAACTTCCCTCATGTTTCACCTAATTCTTAGGAGCATGGATTTCTTTATGATCAGTAGAGGGTGGTAAACATTTTCCAAAGGCTGGGTAGGTGTTCATCTCCTTTGATCAGGTTGGCCCATTACAGAGGTAGCCAAAGTTCCAAGCTTCTAGTGATGAAATTTAGGTGAGCTTGATTTAGGTCTTTGCATCTTTTGTCTTTATAAATCCTTATCAACAGTGAATCTGAGTCACAAGCTCTTATTGTTTGTGTATATTCCGTATACATTCCTGCATGATCTTGCACTCCAGAGTCACACGGTGTTTTGTTAGCAATGTTTCTTTGATGAGCTGAAGATTTCTTAAGGGGCTATAATAAAAATTTGGGGTTTTTTTCCAAAATTTAAGTGATATGAACATTGTTTAAAACTTGAGTTGAATCAGTGGTACGCAGAAAATAAAGGAATTATCTTCGATCCTTTTGTGAGGAAACTGTAGTACATAATAACATGTTCTGGGTGTGCTTAAGCAGTATTGTTGCTCTTTGTGCCACCAGCTGATTAGAGTGCATGGAGGGGGGAATAGGGTAATATTTCACACATCCTAATGTTCAACTTCTGAGTGAGAGTATGTTATGTTTGTCATGAAGTAGCAACTAGTTTCCATTGGAAAGTAATCAATTAAGACAGTATTACAAGTGAATTAGGCTGTTCTGAGTCTCTATGATCTTGGCTTTTAAAGAATACATCCTGATTTCATTTTGTACTCATAAAATTTTATTTTTTAAATGTCTGTTTAGGGGTTTTGTTCTTTTATTTGGCATGTGGTGAGGGGAGAGGATAAGCAAGGAAATCACTTATAATTGACAATAATCATGAGCATGTCAGAGAGAAAAATGTACTTTGTCTCTCAAATCTGCCTACTGTTCTTCAGATTTCTCTTTCCTGTATAAGGAATTGTAATTATCAATAAATAAAAGCACATAGACATCAGTGAAAATATGGCCCTATTTATACTAAGGTTAGCTACTCTGTAGAGTCTGATTTAAATTAAAGGAAGCACAGATTTGTGCTATACATCAGGACTTTCCAAATACTCTGATGCTGGCAAGAGCACTGATTTCCTCCTGCTGTTTTGTAATATGGGAGGAAGCCATTACTGGGATGGATAGGTGATGAAATTAGAAATGTTTAATGTGTGGGGATCACCAGTGGGTTGGAGGCTTTGTCATGGCACAGACGTCACAGAGCTTCAGTCCTTGCACTAGATATCAAGACAGAGAAAGAAAAGTGAGCCCCTCCTCCAAAGACCTCAATGCCCATCAGGTTATAACACTGGGGTGGGACTTCAGTGGTATACAAAGACAAGTCCTGCCACAGAACAGAGCATAGCATTTGATTATAATGGATCCAAACCAGATAAGTAATTCAAAAGTAACACTGACGAGACCTGGACAACGTGCAAGTATTGTTTTTTTGGTAGGTTGGCAAAGTTAATGAAGTCAAAAGGATGGAGCAGAGTAACGGGGAGTAATGGTGCTGTCCACCAAGTAGAGAAAAGGGATACAGAAAATGTTTTAGGAAAAGCCAGTTTGTTGTCATTAATATCAGTTTGAAAGCTGAGTATTCACAAGGAGGTCTTGGAAAAATAGAAGGGATATTTTTATTGTGCTTCTGTGTTCATCTGGAGCACAGCAACCCAGAGCAGTGCAGTAGCTTAGCTTGCTTTTAAATACAAATCAAATTAGAATTCAGTTTCCCAAGGAAATATCAAAATGTGCTGATGATTAGAAGGAATGAACTTATGGCTTCTGTCTCAACAAAATAAGGTATAATGTTTAATTTTATGACACAACTGCACCAAGTATTGTTTTATTTAATAGTTGATTTACTTCAGTGAGCAAAATTAGCATTAAGCACATAAAATACTATATAGTTCATTGGCCTTTTATAATAAAAATTATTTACCTCAACTAGGAAACAGGTTTTAAAATGGAAATATTCTTTTAAATTCAGAGTATATGAAAGTGACTTATGTTTTTCTTCCTTCTCAAAAAATGTCTTTCAACCTAGGAGTGCTTTACAACTAAAAGCATCTCAGATGTGGCGCTTCAAGACATGGTCTAATGGTCAGGGAGATGCTGAACAAAGGTTGGACTTGATGATCCTAGAGGCCTTTCCCAACCTAATTGATTCTATGATTCTAATGCTCTCACGCACCTTCCCCACTCCCACCCAAACCCCCCACCATTAACACAATACCTTACCACCTAACTGCAGAGAAATAGTGGAAGAGATAGCCAGCTTTTAACATAAAGAGAGTAGATGCCAACACTACCTTTAATTTCTGTTAGCTAGATAATAAAGCTCTTAGCTTTTTATTTCAAGAATGAAGAATGAATCTTTGTATGTACAAAGTACAAGGTTTTGGTGATAAGCCAGAATATTGATTAAGTGCAGTGAGACAAAAGAGAAAATCTGTCCTGGGATATGCTCAGGCATCACTGAAAAAACAGGGGAAATGATCAAGGCTGCAGTACAAAATTATTGAAGTTTCAGTAGATATAACTGAATGTGTAAATTTAGTAATCCTTGATAATTTACAATGCTTCAATGCCTCACATTAAAACTGTTTTACATATTTTTTTCATTAGCACCCTTGTTGGTTTTTGTGAGAAAGTTTAAATGGAATAAAGATTTCTGATGGGCATGAGCATTATAAACATGAAAAAGAAAATCTAGGATATTTCAGCTGATGCTGCAAACGGAAAACCTAACACAAACAAAGGTTTACTAGCTACTGAAAATTAATAACTTTTAAAATATATTTGAAAATTTCATTTTTTAAAAGCTAATCAAAATATTCTACAAACTTAAACTGTTTTAAGGTAAACAAAAGCCAGGTTTTGGTAAATTAATTGGTCATTTACATGCTTTTAATTAAGAAAATTCATAATTTTAGTAACTAGAAGTTTCATCACNGGACTACTCTCCAGTATATCCTCTCCCAGCCTATACTGATAGTGCTGGTTACCCCGGTCCAGATGCAGGACCCTGCACTTGGCTTTGTTGAACCTCATAAGGTTCATCTGGGCCCACTTCTCCAGCCTTTCCAGGTCCCTCTGGATGTCATCCCATCCCTCTGGCATATCAGCTGCACCCCCAGCTTGGTACCATCTGCAAACTTGCTGAGTGTGCACTCAATGTCACTGTCAATGTCATTAATGAAGATATTAAACAACACTGGTCCCAAAGGACTGTGAAGTGATTTGCAGATTATGAAAACAGATAGTGGGTATCACAAATCATCATTATTTTAGATCATTGTGCTCTTTCTTTGTTTTTCTCTAAGCCTTTGGCAATGTTAAACAGGCCAATTTTTTAAGTGTGGGCCAAATCTTGAAATAATGAGGAAGTCAGTCTGCAAGGTGCTGATATTTTTCAAAGACAATTATATGCAAGATTGATCGTACTTGCACAACATACTGAAAGACAGCTGTTGGTTGGTTGGGTTTTTAAATTATGAGATTTAAAATAATAAAAATTGATTTCTATGGGAAGCTGACCTACCCATATTCAAGGTTTTAGCAGTCACTTAAAAAAGTCAGTGGCATCGAAGCACTATTGTGTAACACAATGTAACACAATTGTGTTATACAACACAAAACAAAAATCATTAAAAACTTACTTATATGAGCGATATTTAGAGCATGGTATAGTACCGTATTCCACGTGTGGAAAACTGCAATGGTGAGCAAATCCTTTCTTTTTTTTTTCTTTTTTTCACAATAAAAGATTATGTGTAGATTGTTTATATTTGAGGCTTTAAGGCCCAGAAAGGATTGCTTTGTCTCTAGAGAGGTAATATTAGTCAGGGAGCTATGGTTCACAGCAATTTGACTGCCAATATGTTCTATTTCTAATGACTTCTGTTCTTCCTTATCAGTCTAGCATAGCCAGAACCTCTCACTTATTATTTACAGAGCACAGTTTGAATTGCATCAAAGAGAGCTTCCACTCATCAAGCTGTTTCCTGGTATTAATTTAGCTCTTCCTCCCTGCATCTGTAGCTGAAGCAAGTTTCCATAGTGCTTATACTAAGGCTGGAGATAAGTAAAACATCTTTGAGTCTTGGTGATAGTTTTAAAACTTTATTTTATGTTTTTAAACACGAGGCTTACCTGAACACTGAAGGACAATGCAAGGGGTATTTGGAGACTTCACAAATATTGGGATCAGGATATTTGGACTCCCAAATGCTTATGTCTGAAGAGTGACCTTGTACACCAGTAGCAAGTTCAGTTTCAAGGTGGATGGATTGGGAAAAGTGAGCTTTGGGAACAATGTTCTACCTGCCTGTGTTCAAGGCTGAGTAGGTTTAAGAGCTGATGTGACTGGAGGACAGTTTCATCAGTCCCTCAGTCTAGTCTAACGATTCTGTTTTGAGTGGATTCATGCGCTGACTGATGGCTTCTAAGTCACTTTTATCCAGCTAACAAGAGGCTGTGAACAAAGAGTCAATGCCCAGAGGATGCTCAAGGTTCTCAATACAGCCAGCTAGAAGCTAGACTTCACACCAACCTTTTGAACTTCCCAGCTTTCTGGGAGGCAATTTCTTAACAGTGTCAGGCTGATCTGTGACTATCCCACCACTGCTAAAGGCATGCCCTTCTGCTTGCTAAATGTGCAAATTTGCCAGCTCTGCATGGCCAGACTGCATGGTAAGTCATATCAATTTCCTAATTGAGTTGAACAGTATAAAAAAAAAAAAATATGCTGGACCTGCAACTGACTTTTCACATGACAAAAAACATAGTCCTGGTAGACTTCCAGGGCATCCTGTGTAAACATACTGGCCACAGACTGTTAGGCCCTATTTGTAAGTTTTCAGCTGCATTAGCCAGATAATGAGCATTATGCTATTAATACACTACATATACTTACAAGAAAGCTGCATTTATATAATAGTGTTAAACTGATGGAATCTTAGGGGGAGCTTAATGAATCATTTGAATATGAGATTAGAAGGTGATTGCTGTAACTCTTGTAACTGTGTCTAAGAAGACAGTATTTATTATCTGTGATTAAACGTGTGCATTGCTTTTCTTAAATGCTTAGATTTTCTTTCTGTTTCTAAGATGAATGGAAACTCTTCCAACTATCTAGGCAGATTCCTAGCTAATCCTTCTGCAGCTCTCTGTCTTGGTCTTATAGCTATCTATTTTTTGTTCCTAACCAAAATTCTACACTTCAGTTTAGCTCAAAGTGCCTGTAAAACATAAGTGGGTAAAACACGTCCTTTGCAGTTTTTGAACAATTATATTATTCAACAAATGGTCCAGGCTACTGAAGTAAATATTCTGTTTAGAATTTTTTAGCTTGCTGATTTCATTACTTGTAACAATTTTATAAAAGCAATGCATAAGATGTCCAGTTTCATTGTCATAACCATCATTCTATGAAAAAGAGGAACAAAGAAATTTTCTTTTTTTGCCTCAGAACAGCTTTTATGACTTGAAATTATTATGATAAAAAAAGCAGTCCTATGTGAATAAGTCAGAGATTTTCTTAAAAGTAACTTTTTTAAAGAAAGGGACAGTTTATCTGCTATCACATAGATGTTGAAAAATATTCCTGCCATACATTTTTTACTCAGCTTTTGTCTGATACAAATAACTCCAAGTTCTTACAACAGTGCAAGCAATAAAGAAAAAATGTATCAGTATACGTTGCAAGTTATTCCCCAGTCAATATATCTGTAGATAACTAGAGTAACAGTGTCCACTGCTGGCAAATCAGATAATTGCACTGCACATTAGAGTGATAGGCTGTTGAAAGCTTTCGATGAATTAAGTTTCAGCTGTGAGATATTTTACGTTTGTAGGACTGTGTTGTAAAATCAGGACACTATGTGAGGAGTATTCGTGTTATTACTGCTTATGATATGGTATTTGAATAGCCAGGAATATCAGCTCAGTAATATGAACCCATATTGCAATATTCTTTTCAGGACATAAAAATAATTGTAGTTTTCATTATACTTTAGCTATTGCATCTTCAAAATAAAGAAAAAAGTTAGTAAAAATCTGTGAACTTTGTCTTGATTTTCTAGTTTATGTAAGTAACAAGAAGGGCAAGCAGAGCTTCTTAAATTATTTTTTTTCCTAGGTCAAAGAATTCATTGCTGGGATGGTTAGATTTTTCTTAAACATATAAATGAAATATAGAAGAAATTAATGTTTCTATTTGGGAAGAAGTAAAATGGAAATGTGCAGATTGATATAGCAATTACCACGGGTAATGATGAAGCTAAAGCTGAAGTAGATTGATCAGCAAAGAGAGGAAGAGAAAAGGCTGGTATCTAAAAAGTTATTTTAATCAAAATTCTTCTGATAGTTTTTTGTAACAGGTAATATTTGTTTACATCTGTTGCTTACCAATAGTATGTCAGTACAAAGAAACTCTTTGAGTTAAAGAGGATAATGCAAAGTAAAATAAAAATCAAGGGGAAAATAAGCAAAAGTCACTTCCTGTGCTGATATAGACTGCATTATCATATCAGATACTCCTGAATATCTAGGTTAACTTAAAAGAAGCTAAAGCATACTTGTTTTCAGATATTTAGATCTGACATAAATTTACTCCATTCAATAGAAATATCAGACAATGCACTGAATTTTCTGTTTGTTTGGAAAGAGGAAAATATAGCATGTGGCTTTTTATAAGGAAGGAATGTTTCTCTATGAAAAACCTCAGAGGAGATCAAGGCTTACCCTATGGATGAATGTGGCACTAGCCAGCATTGTTCTGTAGGTATTTTTTTCTCCCTTCAGAGATTTGCCTTGTCCTGATTAGAACCCAGAGAAAAACTTTATTACCTTGCCTCTAGAACAAGAAAAGAAGAGGATTTTAGTTTTCAGGGATTACTTTTTCCTACAAATATCTTCAAAATAGTATCAAATTGATTGCAACTCAAAAGTTATCTGAAAGCAAATGGCAGAAGAATTGTAAGCAAAGACAGATGACTATAAAGAAATTCTTCTCTGAAATTAGTTACACTGCCAATTTTAGGTTAGATTGCAGAGAAGACTATTTTTGTCTAAATTATTTTCCAGAGTGTCCTTCACGCTTTCTTCTGGTGAAAATAATTTTCTATACTTATAGAATTATTGGATGCATTTTGAAGGGAATCATCCTTCTGCTTCTCAAGCTAGTAATTTTTGTGTGTCTCTGCTCATCTTCTCTTTTCTGTCCAACATTTTATTGTAATGGATATAATGTGCTTTTTCTCCTTGGTTTCTGTGAGATGACAAAAATCCAGCACCTCTCTTGTTCTTAAAGTCCAAAAATATAACATATTTTCTCTCACATTGTCATATATTTCCATATCTGTTCTGAGGAAAGCAAGAAAGCCTTATCTAAAGATTTAAAATTAATACTTTGGAAGACTTCATAAAAACACTGTCAGTAAGCTTGGGCTGTATAGTTTTGTATGTATATACATATATATATTTATTTATTGCTTGTTTGGCATTTTGGGTTTCCTAATAATTTAAGACAGAAGATAAAATTTCTGTGTCTATGTTGTCATTACATGTCATATCATGTGCAGACAAGTTATTCACTTTTAAATGGTATTCAGACAAGGCATCTGAATTAAAATGTCTCCTTACCAATCACTCCAAATTCTTATAAATACAAAAATGCTTTTATGCACATATGTGTACAATTTTTTGGTAAAATTTTATATAGTCATGCATATTATGCTTGTATATGTTGTGTGTATGCACTGATATTATTTATTTCATTAACAAGAAGACTAAAAGATCTGTTTCCTCTATGAAGATATCAGTTGGAAAGTGAACATCTAATAAACCAATAAATATTGTGATGTAATTTTAAAGTCTATGAAAGGAGCCATCCCCTATGTGTCTGCTGGTAAACAGTCCCCAAATCACTGTTATCCATGGAGCTATTTTTTTTTCCTTACAGTTAGAAATTTTCATATTGATAGCTACTCTTATATAGGCTGTGGGTTTTCTTCTAGAATTTGTGCAACAAAAATCAATGTATATTTAGGGTATTTGATTCCAATCATGAGACTGTGAGTACATTCATTGCAATTTCCTTAGCTTTTTTTTTTTCTGTTCTAGGAGTAGGAAACCCTCACAGGAGAGTATTGTCAGGCAGGTGCAACAGTTTACATATTGTCGTGCTCTGCCAGCTGTACTGACTCCAAAGAAAGTTCCCTGCAGAGACCAAACCTCTCAGGAACAGTGTTCCTTTTGTTTCTGTACAATAAAATTAAGCAGACTTATGTAACAGGGACTTTTACTTACTTGGGAGAATAACAGCAAATTCGGGTGCATGCTTCAGAAGTCAGGCAAAGCAGAAAAGTCCTGCTGTGGCTAGATAAGTAAATGCAGCAGATGTTGTTTTAAGCTGTGCAGATGAAAAATTACTTTTTATTTCTCTAAATCTTAAACTTGTATATGCATCTGTGTGGACTAGAGATTTGTGTGTGCGTGGGGGGTGTTTTTCTTTAATGGAAGTTGTTGTTCTGGCTTGTGTCACTGTAGCCTTTGTCTGAAGCACTCTGATGGTACAAAATAAATGCAATGTGTTTCTGTTGTTAGTAATTAAGAATATTTCTTTAATAGGACTATTTAATTTTTAAAGAAAATCATATATATACATCACTGCAGAAACCACAATGTATTTAATTTTTAACTACTTTTATAGTTTTGTCCCTGAAACTGATCTTGATTCCTTTTTTTTTTTGTCGTTGTTGTTAACTGTTGTTTAAAAGAGATTTGTTACAGTTATGTTTTGGGCCTGGATGAGCTATCCTTGTGAGCCTCATATAATCTGTATGCTGTTCAGATTCTCCTGTTCATACAGCTATTTCTTTTTTTTCACTGGACCCCAAAAGAAGTTGTATCAGAAGACAGATAGAGTGAAAACTAGAAAGAGTAATGAAAGATGTCACAGGAGATGTGCTAAAAGTTAGGAGCTGTAATCATGCATCTTGCTGAAAGATCAGTTGATAAAAATGATGTAACAATCTTCATTCGCTTTTCCCTGTTGAAGAACAAAGTTAGCCAATGGAACACAAAATGAAACTCCAAGTAATCTAAGCAGGTATTTTCCTTGACACAGCACTACTCATGAGACTCATTACTGCAGTATAATCAACGTAATGTAGCATTTAGAAAGGGAAGAAGGAAAGCAAATTCAAAAAAGCAAAAGCAAAACCAAGCAATTTGAGAATTATGTCATTTCTAAAGAATAAGCCAGTATCTATTCAGTGCTGTCTTACTGGTCATCTACAAGACAATTTTATTCAGTTCCTTTAAAGAATTTGAATCCTTACTAGCATAGAGGCACTCAGTCCTTCGAGTTGCAGACATATCCCAGGTAATGCATGAAAGAAATGTCACCAATCACTGCAGAACAAGTATTGCACTAGGTAAACCATTGGCTCTGAGCTGATATAGACATTTTGCTTCCTTAGATGTTATGTTTTAACAGTTCTTCTGACTCGGATATGTAAAGTCAAGGAAGTCTAAAGCCTATGAAGAAGCTGGCTAAAATATGTGCAGTCTTCTAAAGAACATACTGGAAGCTTACTTTTGTCTTATTTAAAGGGGTTCACCTGACCTATTTAAACAATTGGCTACATAGGACCTCCTGTGTATTCAGTATTTAACAGGCACGACTTTGGCTCCTTCAGTGCACTGTGAATGCAGACACTGAAAGCTGAGTGCTTTTGATATAGAATGGTGTAAAAGCATAGATATCAAAATTCTGTGAAGTATATTAGCAAGTTTAAGAAACTTTGCTCTTAATTCACTTCAAAGTCTAATAAACTAGCATCAAGTGTTCAGGGTGTTAAGGATTTTAAATTGCAGTGCTTCACAGTTCATTGCCTTCTGAGAAGTTAACAATAACTTACAAGGAGAATTATATTTGGTTTAACTTAGAATAACATGTAAAATTGACCTAATTTAAACTGTTTAAAGCTCACTGCACAACCAGACTAGTCTTATCATAAGCATGGAATGCACATAAACTATCCTAAAAGTGATTTCTTATCTATGATTTAGTATGTTCATACTGGTATGGTCATGACAACTATGATCTTTTATGTTGGCAAATGTTTTTCTAGCTTGTTAATTAAAAAAAAAAAAAAAAAGAAACACCAATCTACAAAGTAAGCTATAGATCATATTTTTTCATCTTGTTCAAGGCATTAAGTTATATCTCTTGCTCTGGCTTTTTCCCCCAAGAAAATTAAATCAAGAATTGTAAGCTACTATTGCTTACAAACACCCCCTGCCCCACTGCATGTACCCCTTGTGTGCCTTAGGCAGATACCAGTTTGTAGTTATATTAATTCTATTTGTAGAATGATATCACATTTTCTTGTGATATCATTTTGTGGGAGTGAGGGGTCTTAATATGTAAATTGAATTAAGACACTTGAATTATGGTTTGCTGAAATTACTTGCAACTTTCAGTAAATATTTGATCAGTACCAACAAATGTTTAGAATCAGAACCTTAGCTAGAAACAGCACTCAGGTAATCAGTCTGCTGTCTTATCAAAAGCACTGGAATGTTGATTAAATTATTCAGAATATATAAACAAGTATTTTTTCACTGCTGAGACATCTCTTCTTGGAATGACATTAAATTTTCCCAATGGCCCAGATGTACTCATATGTGTACCTTGTTATGCCTAAATTGGTATTTTTATCCCTAGAGAGTAGCCTTTCCAGTTTGAATGGAAGTTTAAGGAGTAAGGTATTAATCTTGTTTGCAGCTAGAGCACACACCAGCTTCCAAAAAAAAAAAAAGAAGCCTCTTCAGGGACACAAAATGATCTCCAACTCTTTAGAGTCTGAAAGAACATCTAGATTCACAATACTTTACAAATGATTTCTAGGATGTAAGACAGGTTGGCTTTACAGCATCATATTCTAGAGTATCTGACTGGACAGACGAGCTGTGGGTGCCTACTGTGGGCAAGCAAGTGCAATAAAAACTTTACCAGATCTCATGAAACTAAAACATGTTTAGGAGCATTGTAATAATCAAGCATTTTACCCTTCTAGAAAGTATATGCTTTTAGGGACTTTGAGGTGTTTTTCTTAAAGTTTTATTTGTTTGGTTTGGTTTCAATATGAATAATGGTTTCAGGATATCTGGGAGGAGAAAGCGTGGGTGGAGTGTGTGTATGTGGGAACATATCTGTAGAAAAAGCATTTTGTTTGTATCAAAATGGTTTATGAAAGGAAGAACTCTATAGAGATCTCATGTTTGCACTGACCAAAAATTACTCTGTGTCTTGTAACTATCCAACTTCCTGCAAAACATACAAGTAGGAAAAAAAAAATAAAATTAAAAAACCCCCACAGTGCTTAAACCATAAGGATGGCATTTTTGATTCTGTAAATTTAGTAGCCTATGGATCTAGGTTAGGATAGAATATAAAGCATAGAATCCCATTTTTCCTAATGAAAGCCCTTATAAAAGCATTTTTTGTATCACTAGTACAGGTGTATACACATATATTAGTGATGTATATTTTAATATTGAACTTTGAGGCCTGAAAATAGCGCATTGTAATTTACATTTTAAATTAGATGAAATGCACTATGTTTTGCCCCCAGTAATACAGCAAAAAATAAATTTAAGGAATAATGTTTGGTACCCTAGTATATAATAAAGCAAGTATTTTATGCACACTTTACATCTGTTGAATATTTTCCTCTAAAATTAATTCAAGCAAGTGATTTTAAAGATTCTAAAATGTTTCTGTTTTAGAAAACTCCTAAAATCCATGATAAATTAGCAGTTAGAAATGAACAGATGGGAAAACAGAAAGTATTGAAAATCCCTTCTCCCCCTCTTTTGCTTTTAATCGTTTGTTTTCATATTCAGAGATTTGTTGATCAGAAATAAAATTCTATTTTAATGTATCAAATGTTATAACTAAGATATTTCCATTTGTCCTAAATGCATAACCTTATGCAGTTATTAGTCTTTAAGGTAGCCGATATGTTCATATTTCTACAGTCCATCTGTTTGCAAAACCTTCGCTTTGACTAGAATTGCACACACTTTATCACAGGTTAAGACAGCAGATGGCTCTCTTGAGTTTTCTTTGCAAGACCTCAAGCTGTAAACAACTGCTCTGCATTTCAGAGATGCAAGTAGAAAGCTATTGTTTTTGATCTCTGGAGTAAGAAACACGTTTTCTCTTGTCTATAGGCATACTGCCCATTTGCACCTTCATTCTTTCCTTTCTTTGCCATCACCCGGAGCATCCTATCATTGAGAAATGTCAGTGTGTTTTGGCAAAGGCCCAGCATTTGAAGGAAACTACAGAGCAGGAACAACAGTAGTAGATAACATATAGTGAATAACATCATTAGATAATATAAAGAGGTCCTTCCAACAAAAGGAAACGTGGAATCTACGTATTTTTGAAGAGAGTTTCTTATGCAAAAGTTAGGGCTGTAGGTATCTCGCTCCTAAATTCATGAAAATTAAAGATAGCGGCAGGTTGGCCTTTATTTCACTCTATTCCCTCTCATTCAGTCCTTTGTTTGGAGCCAGGTCGAGAAGGAGACGTTGGACTGTGTCCTGTCCCCTCCTCCGGCGGGGCCAGGGGATGTCCGGGGGCCAAAGCGTCCAGTCCCTGCGCCACTGTCCATGGTGCTGAAGCAGAGACCGCCCCAGGAGGGACGGCCGCGGCCGGGGCCGGGGGGCTTCTGGGGCGGGAGGGGGTTGGAGGGAGAAGGGCACTGGGGCAATGTTTGGAGGAGCTCTTCTGTCTTGAAGATACTTAAGGAAAGCAACACCGTGTCTTGTCTGCTGCTGGGAAGTAAGGAAAAAGGAAGCAGCATGTAAAGCTACTATAGTGCAATTTAAATAATAATAATAACAATAATAACAATAATAATAATAATAATAATACCCTCTCTATCTAATTGCATTAGTTAGGGTAATTGTAACCGTTGTGAGGAATTGGTGCTCTGTAAGAATTGCCAGATAGAAAATCCAATGCGTTTTAGCTGAATCTCTTTAGAGACACTTTTAAATAGAATTAAAATGTATTATCCAGATCCGATTGTGCATGTTCTGCTCCTAGTTGGTCTAGTATTAATACAAAATCCCTGTATAAGGGAGTTCCCACCATACACTTTTGCCCTCTGTATAAAAATAGCCCTTTGTAGATTAAAGGATTTAGGGAAATCATCAGAGATGCTGAAACCTCTGCTGAAACAAGAACCTAGTCTTACCTACGAGGTTCTATTGCAAAGCAGTGAATTATTCTGGGTGGATATTTCCACTTCAAAGCCTGTTTTTGTAAGGAACCTCTAATAAGAACTCAGAGCATTCTGAAAACAGTCTAAAAATTACATATTTATTACAAGGTATTTCCCTATGTGAGCATCTGCCCTTGCTTTTAGGATAACTCTGCACGTTTTTCTGTGTAGCTGCTGGCTTCTTTTTTCTACTTTCCTCTGGTTAGTTACAACTTCAGGAAGTTTCACCATTAGCATGGCAGGAATTAAACACGAAAAACACTGAGCCCTTATTTTAAAAGGGAGAAGACTCAATAAAAAAAAGATGAAGGGACAGAAATGAGATGTCATGTTTTACACGGTATTTATTATCTTCAGTGTGTTGTCAACACCTCGGGGCAGAGACTCCTTAGGCATTCTGTGTCTAGAGAGCTTGGCTGGTGCTTGCTCAAGTGCTCCGAGAGGTAGCCTATGAAAAATATTACACCATAATTTTACATGGTGCTGGTGATCAATACCTCTACCTACTGTGGTTGTTTGTGGGTGACCTATGGAATTGCTTCAGTATTTCTGAAACCCCAGAAATCAGTTTGAGTTCCGAGTTAAGTCTGATGGTGCTACAACCTTTTCTCCCAAAGAACACATGTTGTTTGGGTAGAAGGTGCCTTCACTCTCGTAGGTGTGTTTCTTCCTCACGGCTTCGCATGCAGCAGAAACCCCTCTCCCGCCGGACTACGCCCCCAGCCCCGTCCGTTTCCTGGCTGTGGGGCGCCCACAATAGAGGGGCTCACCCGCCTTCCTCTCCCCCCGCAGCTTCCCCGGTCTGGGGACGGGGACAGGTACCGGTGTCACCGCTGAGTGCGGCGGGGGGGCCGCCAGCGGGCAGGGCGGATGGGAGCCGGTGCCGGGGAGCTGGCGGGAGGGCGCTTCTGAGGGTGCCTGGGTGCGGCGGGCTGGGCGGCGGAGGGCGGGGAGGGCCACAGGGCCCTCCGGCAGCGCCCTCCTCCCCCGCGGGGAGAGAGCCCCGCACGAAGCTCTTCGGAAAACTCAGGGGGAGCAGAGGCAGCTGGCGGCGGCTCCGCCGGGAACCCGCTGGTTCCCACCAGAGCACCGCATCAGGAACACCCCTTCCCTCCGCCCCTCGCCCCCTTTGCTTTATTCTCCTGCCTCCTCCACCCTCTGCGCCCTCGCCGCCCCGCGCCTTGGAGAGGACAAAAAAGCTCCAGCGGTGCGTGTGTGTGCGAGTGTGTGTGTGCGTGCGTGTGTAGGGGAGGCTGGAGCGGGGTGGGACTGAAGAGCCGTGATTACAGCTCTCCCCAGAGAAGATTGTTCTCTCCAGATGCTGATTTCTGAAGCACTTGGAAATCATCAGGCGGGAGCCTGGAAGAGG
>VYZX01014224.1:10533-40045 GCA_013401335.1 Brachypteracias leptosomus | reverse complement strand
GGGAGGGGGCAACCTGTGGCGGGAAACTTCCCGGGCCGGCCGCCGCCGCCGCTCGCAGCGAGCGGGTGGCTCCCGGCTCCCCGCCCGCGGGCGAAGGTGGGACCCCCGCCCTGCAGCCCAGCTCTGTCTGCCCTGGCCGGGCCCGCCCGAGGGGCTTGTCGCGGCAGGGGGGCTCCAGGGCGGGGACCCCTCAGGGGACACAGCCGGCGTGGCGTGTCCCCGTCTCGTCCGTGTTTTTCCTTAAAGGACAAAGAGCGCACAGCGTGGAAAGCTTTTTAAATGTCTGGGAACCACCGCTTGCCAGTCCCGTCCTTGAGCCGCCGGCTTGGCTCTGGTAGGCGTAGCCTGGCCGTAGTGCAGGGGTCCCACTCCCCTCTGCCTGGTGACTTCCCAGGCACCATGGTGAGAGATACGGCACAGCTGTGGGAAAGCTGCTGTGCATCCCTGGGGGTGTCTTGGTGAGGATCTACCTGCCCGTTGCCCATCCCAGGTCAAGGCCTCTTCATATAGCCCAACAAGTTTTGCAGGCTGTTCTTCTTCTAGGTAGATGGCCAGTAGTAAACTGAGATGACTAAAACTAGTGCCATGGTGGTTGCATTTTAGCCTGTACTTTGTATTAGAACCCTAGAAATAAAAGGAGTTAAATGATACTTCCCTATTTTTAAAAATTTTGAGGTTGTTCAGCTCAATATTCAAGTGTTCAGAAGTGGCGATGACTTATTTTGCACTTGTCCTCAGGAAACCAGTAGTTTTAGAACAAAAGGATTGTGCTGTGAAGAGTGAAAATGTTAAGCATCACTTGAAGTGTGCTTAATGCTTATCAGTCAATGGTAAAGTACAAGCCACCCTCAGTTGCCTTAGAGAATGCTACCATGTGTTGTAGTTTGGTATGTATACTATAGCTCTTTAGGTTGAGTCGGAAGATAATTTTAAGAAGCATCATCCGTAATCTGTCCTGATTGATCCTTCCTGCTTTTTTCCCCATGCTTCATTACTTGAAATGGCATAAATTGACAAAAATCCGTACAATTTTATTTTTACATGGCTTTATTACTCTAAGGATTATTTCTTGTAACTCCTAATGCAAGCTAAATCTTGCCATTTTTAGATGGTACAGTGGTATAGGGAAGATGAGTGAGAATATGTTAGTGGCAAAATCTATGGTGTCTTATTTTTAGGTAGTCTGCACGTGTGCTTAAAAAGAAGAGGAGAGTACTTGGTTTATGATGGTGGATTTATATATGTGATACTTGTTCATGAAAACCAGTTTGCTAACTGAGCAATTGTTCTCGACCACCTGTGCAGCCTTATTTGGGGGAGAACTCTGTATTTGGCTCTATTGTGGTTTGAGGAGATGACTGTCTCAGAGCATTGAGATGCCATACATCTTCTTAGGTAGGAAGGGGATTTAAAGAGACTTGTGAACTCATCCTTTTCCATTCATTCATTTTTCATAAGGCACTTTGTGACATCCTTGATTAAGAGAACTGGATCAGAATATAACTCAGGCGTTAACCCATGCCACTGGTACAGGCAATTTCAGTAAGAATAATCAGAAGAACAAGGGCTATTCATGGGTAAGTCTGCAGCATCAGACCCCTGAGTTTATTTTCCCTAAGATTCCTTCAAATGGAGACATGTCAATATTTATCCACTGATTTACATCAAGGTCTCAGAATTAGTGCTCATCCATATGAACTCCTGCTGAAAAAAATACTATTGTACCTTTTACTATGTATGTTCATGATGTGTAAAGTGATACATGGAGTACCTGTGGATTCAAACCTGCATGCTATTTAGGAGGGAGATTGAAGAAACAATCAAGCAGAAGTCATTACTTAAACATCTTATGCAGAATAATTTAGAATGAATTATCATTTGTAAAATACCACATTTTATAAGGCTAATTGCTTTAAAAGTACCTTATATGAGTTACAAAATTAATATTTATGAAAGTCTGGTTTTAGTTTTCCTAAACTAAGTTAAATGACCACTGAATTCTTCACTGAAATCATCCTGGCAAACCCATTACAATACATTTTTGCCAAGCAAAATAGGGTGCATTTCAAAACATCTGTTTTCAGTAATGTGCTACGAGTTTTTGACAAATAAACCTTATGTAAATGATATACAGAGTGTCATGAGAGCATTTTGAAAAATGAGCTAGTCAAGATGTGACAAACCATCCATAGCATTCTCGTACAATTCAATGGAAGAGTAGAAGTATATGTGAAATATTTGTTATGTAGAGCAGTAAATGCTAGACTGTATTTCTCACGGAATAAAAAAGTGTTTTCCTTTGTATTTACATATGAAAAATAAATGTCTTCCCATCTTTGAAATGATCAAGCAGCAAAAATTAATGCTGCTTCTTTTTTAAATTAAAAATATACATTTACTCTTGTACACACGTGTATGTGAATTAGATAAATGGATATACCCAACATACACACACTTATCAACAAATCAGTAAACTTCTGAAAACATTATTTATTTTTAAACTCTTCTTAAAAAGTGTGTGTTAGTACTGTTCTTGTTCAGTGGGATTTATTTGTGAACAAATGAAGTTATTATGAATATATAACACGCTAAAATCTTGTGTATTCCCAGCTGAATATGAGTTTTTTTTCAGTCACTGTGACTAATGGTCTGTTCATGGTCCTTCCATCAGGGGCATACTAAAATATCAACAGGAGAGTGTTTTGGGAGACTAACATTTAGGAAGGGCAGCATTGGAGATATATCCAGGAGGTCACTCAGGATAAAGGGCAATATTTGTATTTGCTTACATATTGGCTCTAATACTAGACACAATAGTAGTTTTAAACAGCTTTTCTAAAACTTTGATTAATCGAATTAAACAGGCAAAGTGATTTATGTGGGAGACTTGTCTGAGACTACTCTACTGAGTGAATAAAACCATCTTCATTTACCAAGAGTTTTGATCCATGCTGCTTAGTATTATGATATTTTACATTTATTTTATCTTTATTTTATCCTACCTATCATGCAAGGAAAAAATCACTGTCGTTAATTTCTGGGTAGCCATGAAGGCAAGATCTTGCCTGGCACTGATGCCAGACATCAATCAATTATGAATCATCCTGTCCTGGATTAGAGGTTGTTCAGTTATAATGATTTAATTTATGTTAATATAATCACAAATAGGAGAACTGATAGACAGGACTTTGAGTCTCCATGTGAAATAACCTTATATAACCTGGGGCTACCCACTGAAAAGAAGAAAATAAATGTCAGTTCTTCACCTCATGCAACTACAGTTTGCAGAGACTAAAAACGTATGCTTGTCACTAGTTCAAATTCAAACTTCTTAGCCTGTATTTTCATCTACATATCTAGTTTCTTTGCTAATCTGAAAAATTGTCATTTGGTTAATTAGGTCCCTTGAGAGTATTCTACTGGAAAATACTCAACTTTTAAATTTATTAAAAACCAAGTGTGATGTTTACTGTTTCTGTGTGCTAATACCACATTAAGACTTCTAAATTTATACATAGAGTGTATGAATTTTGGAATGACTTGGCTTCTGATTTTGTACATTAATATTAATGAGAAAGACCTAGGGAGTATGTTCAGAAAACGCACTGATTAGATTTTATTGCATCTACAAAGGTAATTTAATTCTCCAAAGAAAGTATTTTTGGAAAATTCCTCAGTATATCAACTAATGTTTTGCGGCAGACGTGGGAGTGGCCCATAATCTCAGATGTGAGATAATTCTCCATGTACGTAGAGCCTTAAGTACTTTTTAGTTCTCCTACTTGTGGAATGATGTAAGTGGAACTGAACTGGAGATCTGTGCATGTGGGTGTATGTGCCTCGTTTCCCAAAGCTTAAGAAACCACATTGAATCCCAATCAGTTAGCTCCAGCCTCGGATGATCTGGCTTCCTCTAAGTTTCAGAGAACCAAAACCTGTAGCTGCACTTTCCTATGTGACTGTCTTCAGAATTTATTCTTCCTGGCAGTTCACTGAAGCCCACAGCTACTGCATTGTCTAGGTGCAAGACTGTCTATTTTCCTGGGTGTTGAACTGATGTTCCTTATTCTTCACTACTTTTTTTCAAGTGAAATTGATTAACCCACAACCCTTTTGGAAGTATAAACCCAGATTTAATATTACCTATAAGAAATGTTTAATTTTTCAATTTTTTTTCCTTCATTACTGCTAATCTGTTCAAAGGAATGCATGATCATTACAAACTGAGAAAGTGTAAATATGCTATCTCTCACATAAAATATTCTCAACATATTTAAAAATTATTTTTGAACATGTGGTTTGCTAGAGTCAGTGTCAAGTTTTCTTTTCCATGCATTCAGTATTTCACACAAACCCTGTGCTTGCTAAGGGAAGCTTTAAGAAGAAATGTAGTAATGGTTGGGATATAATTCTTTTATTCTGAACCTGTCTTGGTGGCTCTGGAAGTGATGAATAAGATGTTCTTGGGAGGACATGAGGAAAAATAACTTTGAAATGGTAACATAATTTTAGGAACTATTGATTTTTTTAAATATCTCAAACATAGGTGATAGAATAGTGGGCATTTAATGTACATGTAGTGCTGTGCCAGTTATTTCAGAAGATCTATTTTAATGTAAAGTGAGTAGAAAATCTTAACTACACCTGTTGTGTATCATAAAATGTTGTGCTAAAGCTAGAAATGAGATAACTTCAGAGAGAAGTAGGTATTTTAACTTATTTTTTCTAAATGCTCTAACTTGGGTACTAGTTGCAAGTTAAGATTTCTCGGAAGTTTCTCAAAGGCTTTGCAGCTGCTTTGGCTTGAATTCCTGGTTCAATTTGTCTATAAAATATTGTGGTGTTTGTTTCTTTTTTTTGTCAATTCTGTTCTTGATTGTTTACATTTATTTACCTCAGGAAGTTTGGATATCTGGAGGATATATGAAATTGGAGAAACTAAAATATCACTTTTACTATATACAAGCATAAATTGCTTTTCTCTATCTTCACTTGATAATTGGAGATCTAACTCTGTTAGCAAATGGACTCACCGTTCTTGAGTGGTCTTGCTTGATCTCCAAAGTTCAGGCAGCTGTCCACATATAGTGAGATTCTTTTAAGGTGAATCAGTTATTGTATCTATTAAATGCATTGTAGAACTAAATTATCTGGTTAGTAGAGATATTAAGGGAGATTTCAGTATAGGTTGTTTCTGATTCATGGTGGTGTGGCAATAGAAATGTTATAGGAGAGGTCAGGTTTCTATACTGTAGTTAAAGACAAAGTTCTGTCTTTTAACAATATCTAATCTGTAAGCAGATGTCATTTTTTTCCAGGGTATTTCAGTCTGTTAATTTGAATTAAATTAAAATGACTACTTAAAACTCATTTTGAGCAACCTGATCTAGTGACAGGTGTCCCTGCCCATGGCAGGGGATTTGGAACTAGATGATCTTTAAGGTCCCTTCCAACCCTGACAATTCTGTGATTCTATGAATAATGAATTTTCAAGTCAGTAGCTTATAAACAGCAGTAATTAATTTTAATACAGAGCTAACACTCAAAAAGTTTATTACAGAAAACTTCACTGTTAAAGTCTTTGATTTAGGCTCTAAGCATAATTTAGAAATTTGAAGATACACAAACCTATGAGATGAGATACCTATTTTTCATAGTGAGTAAACAAGAGACCTACCTTACTTATTCGTATGTAAGATCCTTTCTTTCTTGGGCAAGTACTAGTTAGTGATAGACAGGAAGATATACACCAATGGCACGTACTCTTACTGTGCCATCAGCTTTTTCTGAAACCCTCCAACATTGGTACATTTTTGTTCTCAAGAGTTATTAGCACTAGTTCAGATCTTATGCTCTGCCATACACTGAGAATATTAGTGAAGCTCTGTCTTTCTTTATTATCATCTAAAGTCAGCAACCTCCTTTCATTGTGTTGTAGACCATAACATTTCTGCACATTAAGGGTTTAGTTTTTAATTTCAATTACATAAATCAGATAACCTGATGAAATCAAATTTAGATCTTCCAATGTATTTTCCTATGTGACTGAAAATGAGGGAACATACTCTTTCCTGGTGCCAAGAAAGAAACTAGCTGCTTTTGGTGCCAGGATTTAGAAATATATAATTGGATCAAGTTAGAGATGGGCAGGAGTTGACTCCAGGACTTTCAAGTTCTGATTCTGTGTTACAAACTATAGATAATTTCAGCATATCCTGAAAAAGGTGTCATTACTTAAATTTACATTTCTGTAAATAAATAAATTTATAACCAAAGAAAGTGGAGAATTTTAGTGTTTCAAAGGAAAGCTAATATAAGGTTGAAAGAAGTAAATAGTAAAATGTTAATTAAAAAATTAAATAGGTAGTCTGTGTTGAAAATACAGAAACCTTGTTCCCTCAAGGTTTTCAGGATCCCAGGTTGTTTTGGTTACCATTTCATAAAATGGTGAGTACAAGCTAGTGCATATGATATTGGTTGTTTCAGTATGATTTTAATAAATGAAGGTAAAGAAAGTTAACTGAAATTGAAATGCAAAGCACATCTTTTCTCTAGGATCAGCCCTTACAGCACATCTCTGGGATGTAACTAAATTAAACAATTTAAATCTGTGGTCTTGATTCTAATCCCTTGCCCAGGTGTAGAACTTTTGAAAGACATTGGAGTTTGTGTGCTATAAAACCGCTGTAAATTGAACCAAATGATGGAACTCAGCATTTGGTTCAGATATTAAATCAAGCATTTTATTTCATGTAAGAATAATTCAGGATTATGAAACACAAGCACACGGAGTTTTTCTCTCTGTAGAAGTTAGCTGTAAAAAAAGGTAAGAAAAAGTCCTTAATTAACTATCATTTCCATTGCAAAGCCTGCCTTTCTACTTTATTCTACTCAAAGATATATCCAATATACTAAGTGCAGCTGCTTCTGCTCCTGCTTTGGTACTGTAAAGCCTGGCTCCAGAAAACATCTAGTTTTGGTTGCTAGATTATTTCCAGTGTTTTTTGAAAAATGCAAATGATAGATAGGAAGTAATGATTTTTTTAATTAGTCTCTATTTTTTAATGGTTCATTGTAAGGGTAAACCTGAGGTGGAATTTCATGTCCCAATGAAAAGGGACTTTTCAAGCCTCGAGGCATTTTTGTTACTGAATTTCAAAGTCTCTCAGCAAACAACAGGTATGTCAGGCTTAAGAAAAGGTCAGCAGGTTTCTCTACAGTGGAGATTCTTGTGGAGGTTGGAACCTAGAGGTGGGAGCTTGTACCAGGGTTTCCTTTAATGTAGTAATGCATTACAGATATTTCTAGTTTGGTTTTGATGAGAATTTGCACTCCCTGAATGTTATAGAGAGACTCACTCCCTTACTGTATAAAACTAGAACAATTTTTTACTAAAATTGCTATACTTTTATCGTAGAATTTTCTGTAGTGTTACTGAAAGACAACTTTGAAAGACAAATGTTTATTTCAGATTTCTGCGATCATAAGTGCTAAAGTTATGGTTTATATGTACCTTCTTATATGAAAACATGTCTTATCTATAATGCCTAGTATATATTAGTGCTCTTCTTTAAAAAGGATATTCTATAATGAAGTAGTGAGTACCTCACCAACAAGAGGTCTATTTCAGTATGATACTTATATTTTCTTTCCAAATCTGTAATAGAGTTTTTCATGTAATGGGAGACTTAATTTTTGTGATTAGAACATATGTGAAGTTTACTGGAAATTCATAAAGAACAGTCTGTTTGCTAGAGTATAAATCAAATAGCTATTTATGTTTTTATTTATTTTGGCTTTAATTCATGATTGTTTCTTCTTCATTTTGTTTTTAAGAACAGTCTTATAGCAAATAAGTATGTTCATAAATGTGATGAAGTAAGATTTTTCTCCACTTATTTTCCCTTGTAACCTAAACTCTGTAGTTCATGGGTTATAGTTCATAACTGTTCCAAGATTTTGCAACATTTACTCAATGTTTAGTTGTTCACACACTTACTGCTTTATGCACTGTGAATATCCCAGCTTAAATGGATGCTGCTCCCATTATCATCTATATAGTTTATGTATAACTGAGTCTTGAATTCCTCTGCCTTAATTAGTGGTTTGTATCTCTTCATATGAAATTCTGATGAGTTGAAAAATTTAACACTGTAATCTGTATACCAGTGCCTATGAAATAAATGAACTCTTAAACTTCATCGCTCTATTTTCTTCTTTCAGTTTTCTTGCTGTGTAATCAGAACAGTTCCTTCTTTGTAATCAGAACAAATACACATGAAACGTGTATTATTTTGTTCCTAGCAACATTTAAAAACTGTTATTTAAGCCAACAAAAATAAGATTCTATCAACTGTGGAATCTCTTTCTATGACACTAAGAGGAAACTTGCATGGCAGGAAGGGCTTTCCTTCAGCCTTTTGTATTCTAGCAAGGCTCCCCTTGTGTCCACTGAAAGTGTTGTCTTATCAGAACTCTGGTGAGGCTTGTACCTGGAGGTATACTTACGGCATCAGTCCTGAAGATTACCTATGCTTACCCTCAAGCAAGCAGAGGTATGATTAGAGAATGAAGACCTAAGTATGGTTGTATACCCCTTTTGTTGTTTAGGGACACACAAAAAAATTAATAATTAATTCCTCCCACTATTAGTTCCTTTTCATTGTCTTATCAATTATCTTGGATCATGACTGAGACAAGAAGTAAAACTAATTCTAAAATAACACAGGATACTTTAGAATTTTCTAGTAGAAAAATATTCCTGAGGTTGAAAAGTTGAGAGAGATTGATCCCTGCTGATGCAGGTAGCCTGAAGAAATGCAAACCTTTGTTGTTTCTAGCAAATATTATTGAACTTAGCTTGAATATCTTTTAAGGATTTGTATATATATATGTTCCTCCTAAGGA
The DNA here is from genome assembly GCA_013401335.1 of Brachypteracias leptosomus. NCBI lineage: Eukaryota > Metazoa > Chordata > Aves > Coraciiformes > Brachypteraciidae > Brachypteracias > Brachypteracias leptosomus. Next base: position 31,138 of record VYZX01014224.1, on the reverse strand, counting down.
ACTCATTAGAGAATTATTAATAGTGAACCGTGTCCGTAATCATCATCGGTTCTCACTATCAAGCAAGCTATTTTTTTTCACTTGAATAGCTTTGCGTGGGTAATTGAGTTTTTTGTTTATTACAAACTCCAAACAGAGTTTGGTGCATAGATTATTTTAACCTTTTTTAGAAATAGAACTTCCTTACTAGCATAGTTTCGGCTTGCTTAAAATAGTGGTTGGTTTTTTACTTCCCTTACCCATCCACCCCACCCGAAGATTGTTTTGTGCAGAGATTAGTTTATGGCTGAACTCTTCCAGGCATTAGATTGGTAAATCCCACTTCATTATTGCTTCCAATTGTATTTTAGTTTTCTGACAAAGTAGAAATAACTGACATTCTATTTCCTATGTCCATAAACTTTTGCTAAAGCAAATGAGAGACCTGCTTCCACAGAGCGTCAGTAATTATTCTTTCATGGCAATATTTAAGGAAAAAGAGATTTCAGAACATTTTGAATTCCAGCATTAAAGATCAGATGTCCCCAAATTTGCAATTTGTGCACAACTAAGAAATTTAGCATTTTAGCCCTTTTGTAGATGTAAATTTATTCACTAAATTCTGTGGTCTAAGTAGTTTATATGTGCTAAACAACCGTGAGGTTGTGATGTTACTACCCTAAAAACAGATCTTTTGACATAATGCACATGATTCTGGAAATCTTTGCAAAACTGGTATGCAGTGCTCTGTATAAAAAGCATTCCGTTTTAAGTTATATGTAAAACGAGCAAAGAAGTTACACGTGTAAATAAATCAAGGTGAGTGGATGGCTCAGATTTGTATAAGTTATGGCATTTAGAAAACCCTGAATGTTCCTAGTAAGCAGCCATCTTTCTTTGGAAACAGTGAATATCATTGTAGAGATAAGATAATTCACTCCAAACAACAGAAAGAAAGAAGAACCAAGCCATTTCCATTAGCCATACTCTTTAATTCTCTATTTACAGATAGATGTATCGGCAATCTGAGATATTTTTTGTCTCTGAAGTGTGTCTCTGTTAACAACAAAGAAGCAAAGACACATCAGGTTTTTCCATATAGTTAAAAGCTACTAAAATCAGTGTAAGTTAAGCCTGAATAATCTGGTTGTAGTTACACTGAGATATCATTTGTATCTTGTTGCAATGACAAAGTGTCTGGATCAAGGCAATAGCTGCCTCAGGGCTGTTTATCATATTAAGTACAAATCAATCAATCAATCATCACCCTGTTTACCAGGGTTTTATGTTGCAAGACATGATGGTTGAAATGAACCGGTTGCTTAAGCAAACATTTCTGTTGAATTCCTGGGGTAGCTTTCTAGGACATTGGCTGTCAGTGGGTAGTTCTTATTCAAAGTTTGTCATGGATAAACAGTCAAAAATTCAGGATCTGACTTACTAAAACTCTCCACTTGCAGAGCTTCAATAATAGTAGATAAAGAACACATAGTTAAGCAGCCTTAGTGGCACAAGTACAAGGATCATAATGAATTTTGTCTTAAAAAATGTTTATGGTTAGAGGTTCTTAACTGTAATTTTGTCAACTCGTTACCAGTTTCACCCAGTATTGGTATTTTGGTTTTCACAGTTGGTATTTGTTTCAAATCAAGGGAGGGATGCAAGGAAGATAAGCCTGCTCTCTACTCCTTGCTAACATGTGTTTAGGAGTAAGTAGTATAAGGGTGGAGTATAAGTGGGAATGCATTGCTGGTAAATGGCTAATACTGTTATTTCTAAAGCATTCACTGTGAATTTGGCTAAACCTTAAAGGAAATTCAATCATGTTAAGGTGTGGAAAGTGTACGTTGAATGCACCTGGGGAACCTGGCTAGAGATGTAAGTACTTGTAGATTAAATGGACTTGTAAAAACAATGTAATTTTTATTTTTTCAATTATTTCTGTCCTAATGCTAGTACCTGTTTAGGGGATAATTGGGATTGTTTGAACCAATATCTTTGAATTTAGGCTCCTTATTTATATAAGTGAGTGATTAACTTTAGTTCCTAGTTACAGTAGGGAAACCAGCCACATCTGCAGCCTGAAGCAGCAAAAAGGTTTTGCTTCTTTTTAGGTATTTTTGTTGCTGTTAGTCATATCAAGGATGACACAGACTACTACAGACAAGACCTGACACAGAAACAGTCTTTTAACTATTTGCCATTTATTTTTATTCTATTTATATGAGATGCAGATAGTTTTTGATAGTGTATTAGTTTATATGTGTAATGGTGTGAGCTCTGCTTGATTTCCAGATAAATGTGTGCTCCTACATAGGAACAGTTTGGGTGTCCACTGTTTATTTTCCAGAGCAGTTCAGATGTGACACCAGAGGACTAATGGCCCAACTCTTGTTCTGAGTCCAATAGATTGTGGCATGCGGAGTTCTTTTTTAGGGATATGTCATAGCTGTGTAGGAGGTGAAAAAACGTTTCTTCACTTCTGCCATGGTATCAACAATGTCTCACACAGTGGCTCTAATATGTTGACAGCTTGGTGAGTCCTGAATGCCTCTATTTGGTTATTGGGTTGAATTTGTATCCCTGTGAAGGCTTTTTTTTTTTTAAGTAAGGTGAAAATTACACAATTTTGGGTTCTACTGTCTACTGCCATGGAAACAGAAAAGTGTCTTTAGGGGACAACTATTGAAATAGTAGTTTGTTGTTTGGTGGGGTTTTTTTGGTTTTGTAACCCTTTTTGAGCTTTGAGAGAATATTTTTATGATGAATTGGACCTTGATTTTTCTTCATACTGCATGCAGTTTGGGCTTTCTGCATTTTGAGTGTGTGACTAGTTTTGTTTATTCTCTTTTTTAAGAAAGGTACTGGATCACTGTTTTTTAAACAGGCAATTGATCAGTGAGCTAATTCTGAATATTGTTAGTTTTTCTATTTATTTACTGGTATCTAAGCTCCTATTTCAGGGGAAGATGAGAAGATGGAATAGATTTTCCTTATTGGGGTCACTCAGACTCTATATTTGGAGCAAGACAGAAATTTTCCTATTTGCATTCCCACAGGGGAAGGAGAAATATTAATTTCTATAGCTCTGAAAGCCCTTTTCCACCACCTTTGCCTGTAAACTTCAGCAGAGATGCTTTTGAAAGGACATAGGATTGTTCTCTAACCATCCCAACACACAGTTGCTCAGTCCTGCCATTCAGAGGCAGAGGGATGTACGCTGCCATCCTTCTGCATTGCAAATGTTAGGCTGAAGGGAGGCTAGGAGTAAGGCTGTTGCTTGGTCATTACAGTAAGATCAACCAGTGCTGGATCTCATCTCTTGCTCCAGTGGGAGCAGTGAAACAGATGCCATAGTGCATATATGCCACTTGGGTAACTATGTGTCTGCAAATTAAATTAGAAAAAACAGTAGAAGATAGGGAAGAAGTTGTTTTGACTCTCCTAGCAACAGGATGAAGCTACAGATACATTACACGTGTAGATCAGTTATGATATTAGATGTGAAGATTTCCTGGGATATTTATGTGACTGCTGTGGCAAGTATCTCTGGTGATGATGTTGCTTCTATAAGCACCTGGACTCTTGAGAAAAAGGATGTGGTTCTCTGATGCAGGCGAGGCCATAGTTATCCTTGGCTGTGCTGTGACAAAGCTTAGGCCACTGAAAGGCAGGTTGCCTTAGGCCCACACCTTGAGACCACTCAAACCCCAAAAATAGAGCAGAAAGTGGTTTGTGATCTGCCTCATAAGCAGCTCTTAACAGAAGAACATAGCAGTACATTGAAAACTGCTCTGGCTGTTTAAAAGCTTCAGCTTGGAAATCAGAGTACTAGTAATTAACAACAACTTATTAAACAAAGCTGTTCAGAAAATGACTGTACAGTCATCTGGGAAAACAAACGAACATTTAGGTTTGTGGAGTTTTTTAGTTTAAAGCATGCTGTGTTTTCTATTTTGTCAGAACAGTGTATCCAGCCAAAGCCTGTTTTGACAGACACGTCCTGGCTGGGCAGTGCTGTATAGCCTATTGGTAAGACACCTGATTACCAAAGGGGGAAAAAAAAAAAACAAACAAATGAGCTATACGTATTATGTTTGATCTAAAAAACTGTGGTAAGTATACAAGACTTATTCAGAAAGTGCTCTAACGTGAATTATTCAGGCTTTAGCTTTTGTTTTGTTAGTTATGTAATGCCTCTTAGCTACCATAACATCACAGAAGCATAGAATGGTTTGAGTTGGAAGGGACCTTAAAGATCATCTAGTTCCAACCCCACTGCCATAGGCAGAAACACCTCCAACTAGACCAGGTTGCTCAAAGCCCCAACCAACCTGGCCTTTGAATGCTTTCAGGGAGGGAGTGTCCAAAACTTCCCTGGGCAACGTGTTTCAGTGTCTCACCACCATCACAGTGAATTTCTTCCTAATATCTAAATCTACCCTCTTCCAGTTTGAAATCATTACCCCTCATCCTGTCACTGCACTCCCTGATAAAGAGTCCCTCCCAAACTTTCCTGTAGACCCCCTTTAAATACCAGCAGGCTGCTATAAGTTCTCACCAGAGCCTTCTCTTCTCCAGGCTGAACAACCCCAGCTCTCTCAGCCTGTTCTCATAGGGGAGGTGTTCCAGCACCCTTATCATCTTCATGGCCCTCCTCTGGACCCACTCAAGCAGGTCCATGCCTTTCTTACACTGGGGTTCCAGAGCTGGACACAGTACTCCAAGTGGGGTCTCAGAGCAGAGTGGAGAGGCAGAATCACCTCCCTTGACCTGCTGGCCACACTTTTAGTGCAGTCCAGGGTGCAATTGGTTTTCTGGGCTGTGAGCACACTGTGAGCAGTTTTTCACCCACCTACACCCCCAAATCCTTCTCCACAGGGCTGCTTTCAATCCACTCATCTCCCAGCCTGCACTTGTGCTTGGGATTTCCCCAACCCAGGTGCAGCACCTTGATGCTGCAGATTCATGTATTAAAACACAGCCAAGGGGAATAACAGTTGGTTTGTGACAACCAACTACCTGGCAGCAGTTATGTAATTTTGGTCAGTGGAGTGGAGCTGGAGCACAATCAAGCTAGGCTATGGGTGAAGATACATTTATAGAAGAACAATATAGAAGTGCAGCAAAACAACTCTGTACTTCAGGTCTGTCCCTGTATCCTCAGTGTACTTCACTGAGTTTCTTTTTCTTACAGCTTTCTGCTACTAAAACAGACAAATAGTTGGAATTAGTTTCAGTTCAGTAAAAGGAAAATGAAATATATCCAGTTGGTTCTGGGACTGCAAGTTTGGAACCTGTTGATGGCCATAGCCAAATTTTGACCAGTTTTTGGTAAACAAAATCAGAGACCTTGATTCCATTTCACTAATTTCTGTTTGCTCAGAAGTTACATGTATCTTTCAAGGCTTGAGATTTTATTTTTAGCACATGAAGCTGCAAAACTTGCTCCTCATTCTGAGTTCACCATTGGAACTAGCAAGCAAGGCTGTGAGAACAGCCCTTACAGCACATCAGAAGGAGCCCTGACAGTAGTAGACACATGAACAGTCTTCTGATAAGGAAAAAAGTGCATTTAGTGCTGTGCAAAAGCACATTTCTGTGCATTAACCATTGATGGTTCTGATGTCCCTCTGGCCTTGTTTACATTTGCAGGTTTTAATGGTATAGCTTTAACTATGGAAACTTTAGAGCTGCTAACACTCAGGTCTTTTATGACCCTGTCCTTTATTCTTACACCTGGCCCCTTTCTACACTATTGCTAAAATGGACCAGTGAGGAATGAACTGGTAAAAATTGCAGCATGATCCATGCTGTTAATTTTTATTTACTTTGCCTAAGCCATATCTAGTGAGTTTGGTGGAGTCTTAGATGAGATAAGATGCATGACACTGCCTAAAATCCCCTAATCATTTGTAGTGGGTTGCCTTTGTTTTTTCGTTGCACCTTTCCATTTCCAGATGTTCTTCATCCCTGGTTTCTTCTTTCCAAACACACCTGACTGATAACGAAAGAATTCTGCATTTTATTCCTGATGGTCCTTAGTAGGTGCATGAAGATCAGATATTGCAAGGGTGGGGAAGCTGGAGGGTAGAGCCACACAAGCTATGTGAGATGTAGTGAGGGACAGGAAAACTTGTACACTGCGTTATGTGTTTTTTATGATTCATATATTTAAAAGGAAGGTTATGTTCTTTTTACCTTGGGAATTTGAAGGGGAAAAATAACATTCATGGGAATGTTGTTATTCTTCTATTTGAGAAACCAGAATGACCTTAATAGTAATTTTATGAATGCTTAGAGAAAACAAGTTATAACAAGTGTATCTTTCCAAGTAATCTTGCAGATACAAAGTTACTTAGTTCACAGTTTTGAAAGAAGAACATGAATATTTTCTACTCTGTTCAAAGATAGAGGTAATTTTGTCTTTCCAAAGGATAAAACCATCTCTGCAAATACTAGTCTTTCTGTACATTAAATTTGAATCAAAAATACATCTGTCTTTCTGTTCACATTCACTTTGAATATAAGGAAAGATTAAACTTCTATGGCCTGTTAGGAGTAAACAGTGTAAGGTTTTGTTTGAATTGAAGCTTTAAAAAAAACCCACAACAGTGATCAAGCTATTTTTTGTCTTATAAAGAATTAGACTTGATTGAAAAGGTAACTAAAATCATTCTATTGCTGGAAGTTTTACTGGATGCTTACTAAAATGAGTCATATTTGGCATCTAGACAGATTTCAGAACATTGAATTGGTCTTCTAGTATACATTCTTAGAGGAGTTGCACTATCAAATATAAGCAAACATGCCAAACTTCAGATGCGGAGGCACAGCAACATATCAAGTTTAACATCAAAAGCTGTGTAGGTTAGAAAGGTCCAGTCATCATTATAAGGAAGCAGAGATAGGTATGGTACATTGTTTAGCAAAATAAGTTAAGAGTATGTTTTAACAAATTAAATCACAGAATCACGGAATGGTAGGGGTTGGAAGAGACCTCTAGAGATCATCCAGTCCACCCCCCTGCCAAAGCAGGTTCATCTAGGCAAGGTCACACAGGAACGCATCCAGATGGGTCTTGAAAGTCTCCAGAGAAGGAGACTCCACAACCTCTCTGGGCAGTCTGTTCCAGTGCTCTGTCACCCTCACAGTAAAGAAGTTTCTCCTCATGTTGAGGTGGGACTTCCTGTGTTTCAGTTTGTGCCCATTTCCCCATGTCCTATCACTGGGCACAACTGAAAAGAGACTGATTGCTCCATCTTCCTGATACCCACCCTTCAGGTATTTATGAACATTGATCAGATCCCCTCTCAGCCTTCTCTTCTCAAGGCTAAACTTGAGGCTAGCCTAATTTATCTAGGATATATTTTTAGCAGCTCTACTGAATATAATTTTTATAAGGGTTTGTGCCACTTTTGTTTTCACTTGACAAAGGAGTAATGCCAGTGCTAAGCAGGCTTCACCTCTGCTGATGAGCGTGCAACAGTGCATGTGTGTGTGTGCACTAAATTTGAGATTTTCTGTTTCTGTTGTAGCAGTAATACAACTCTACCCTAGTGAATAAGAAATTTTTTAGAAGATCTGGGTAATTTATTTTGTGGCTTTTTCAAGTGACCTTCTGTTGTGCTATGTTCAGTTGCATTTTATTTTGTTCTTTATGCTTGTGACTATAATTACTTTAAAAAAAAAAAAAAAAAAGCAGCAGTTCTTTAGGACTGTATATCATCAGCAGGGGAAGGAGAAAAGAATTAACCGAATATTTTACAATGAGCAAATAAAATGAAATTGTCACGTGTCTGCAGTAATCATTCTTTCTAGGCAGATGAGCTACATTTTTTTTTCTGACCTTCTGGTAGAGGTTTCTGGACTGATATTTTTATTTTACCTGAAACTGTTTTACTGTTCTGTCAGGTTTATCCAAATGCCAAGCTTCCATCAGAACAGGATAGTTCTGTTAAAATTTCTGCTGGAAAACTGTCTTGAGGCTGGAGAATATTTTTTGTTAAACCCTAGAGTATAACGAGCAGCTCTGTGACTTGTGTACCCTCCTACCATGTGGACATTTCAAGTCTGAGTTCCTGTTTGCTTCAATTCAGACAAAAAGCTTTTCACCTGAATCTCCAGTGGGTGCTGATTGCCAGGCTGTGTGTTATTCTTGTGTAACTCTGGTACTGTTTTTCCCTTTTTAATTTTTCTTGAAGAAATCTTTGTTCTGGGTTTTATAATGAAAAAAAGTATTTTTTAATGGGAACATTATTTTCTACTTCATTTTAGCTGGAAAGCTTTTTCAAAATATATGGTTGTAGTCAGATAAGAGGTGACTGATGTTTGTTACCAATGCTAGAATGTTACAGAATCGTAGAATTGTTTTGGTTGGAAGAGACCTTTAAAATCATCAAGTCCAACCATTAACCCAGCACTGTCAGGTCACCACTAAACCATGTCCCTCAGCACCACATCTACACGTCTTTTAAATACCTCCAAGGATGGTGACTCCACCACTTCCCTGGGCAGCCTGTTCCAGGGCTTGACAACTCTTTCTGTGAAAATTTTTTTCCTAATATCCAATCTAAACATGTTTGATGGTGTGGAGTGGTGGTAGTTGTAGGACAGTTGCAGAGCTGGAAACTCACTTCGTTGACGAGGTGAAAAAAGTATTACTGCAGAACACAGGAGAATCTGTATCGCAGCAGCTGTTTTTGAATATTTGCTATGCTAATAATCAAAACAAAGAGGATGACTTCAGTGTCTTAGAAGCTTTTTCTGCTAAACAAAGACAAATTTCATCCCCCAGAGGTTTATTTTATGCATTTTTCTACATCCATGTGCTGATTTTGGATATCAGTTGGACTAGTTGAATACCCATGGCACCTCTACACTGGTGTTACCTGTGTGCTATGATAGGGAGCTAGACCTTTATGCAATCTGCTTGTTGCTGTTGAAGGATCTCATGAACTTGTTTCTTCAAGGAACTGCGTAAGACAGATATCAATTAGGATAGAGAAGTAATTTCTCTTCCAGAATGCTGAAGGTGAGTGTTAAAAAAGCAGAGGGTCTGTTCTTCAGGTGTGTCTTGCAGGGAAAATTTAACTATTACAATGTGTTCCTTAGACTTCTGATATTATGGTGACTACCTTTGGAGTCACCTAAGACCTTTGGAGAGAAACACAGCTACTAAGCACATTTTCCTGTTCTCCCCGGTAGGAAATAATTTGCTGTAAAGGCCAGCTTTGAAAAAGTTCTGCCTTCAGGATGGCATTTCAAAGGGTTTTGATGTTTACTGGATTCAGATGACTCACAACATTTCTCTGAGAAGTTTCATTACAATCATCTGTTACATCACTGATTATTTGTTATGGTCATTTACCACTGAATCTGAATAATTTTCTGGGATATTTTGATTCCACTAAAGTTCCAGGAAAAACAAAGTATGTTTTCCATCCAATAAATTGTGGCCATGGAGCTTCTCTAGACTCCTGGAATGAAATTCACCTGATTGAATGCAAATTCTTGTTATGTTGACACTAACGCTCAAGCAAGCTATACCTTCATATTTTGGTTGTCATGCAGTTCATGAAAAGTATTTATTTCTAGGGTGTGATTTATGGTGTCCTGAAATAGATGGCTCCACTAGCTGTGAAGGGAGCCTAGGAGGACTACATGAGATGTATGATCTAGTCTTATCATGACTCTAGTCATAGAGTCTGTTCTAGAAGTAGGTTGCTTCTGGTGTCTGAGGTGCTGCATGGCAAGCCTGGGGAGAGCTGAGACCCACAATACTATTGTAATGTATGGAGGAGCATTCCACGGTGGAATAAGTAGATTTTGAAGTCTAAAACTCCCCAACATTTATCTGCAGTTGTCTCCCTTTAACTTGTATTGATCCAGAAAATTCTGATTGTCTTAATTTTAGCTCTCATCACTAACATTTACCTTCTTTTCACATTTTTGTGAAAATCTTCCACAGAGATTTCTGTGGAAGAAACCTGAAGCATTTACTAACATTTAGTTATTTAGAAGATTTTGAGAATTTAAACATTTTAGATTTTTGCTGGTGTGTCAACACTATGTAATATAATCTTCCTACTAATTTCCAGTTTACTCAGCTTTAAATGTCTCAGGAGTTTAAGAAGAGTCTTAGAGCTATTTACAGTGTACAAACATTGCTGTTAAAATGCTTTGTGACTTTTCAAAGGAGATAATTCCAGTGAGAAATTATTTATTCTGAGCAACATATATCCAGTATTTAGCATGAATTGTTCAAAATATAATTTTAAAGCAGATTCTTTTATTTGGTATTTGGAACTGTTGACAAGAGTTTTGGGTTTTTTTCCCCCCTTCCAGTTGCATTCATCAGTAGATATTAAAGCGCTGGGGAAAGATTTTATAAGCCGTCATTCTGCTACAGAGATAGAGGGCTTCTAGTAAGTGATGTCCATTTGTGCTGACATCTATTTATTTTATTAACAGCGGCAAGCCTTTTCCCCTTGCCTTCACTTCCCCCACTTTAAATGTCTCTATTAAAATCCTTCCATTTGCCTCAACAATGGGATTAATACTGTTTTGCACAAATAAACACACTCAATGTAATGCAAAACTCAAGGTAGGAATTGGCCTTTGACATGCTTTTAAATAGTAGTTTCTGTCTATCTAGTTAATTGTGTCTTTTCCAGTCATATTAAGTCCTTTTGTATAGACTGGTAGAGACCTCTGTATTCTGGACTAGGGTGCAGAAAGTCTCATTTTTATTGCCACTTTGGGCAAACCATCCATCTCCTTTGTGCTTCTGTTTTGCTGCCATAAAGTGAGGGTGATGATGATCTCCCACGTTTAGACTCTGCCTGGAAATAAACTTTCTGAATAAATAATATCCTTTATGGGGTTTTTTTGGTTTTGGGGTTTGTTTTTTTTTTGGGGTGTGTGTGTGTGTGTTTTGTTTCTGGTTTTGTTTTTTGTGTTTTGTTTTGTTTTTTTTCTGGCTGCAGTTAGGGGCTGGAGAGGCTTGGATTTGTGTCCTGATGCAAAGTAAAAGTGTTAGGTTAGCGTGATTGCCATAGGTAGGGGAAGGTTCAGGCCTTGTACTAAAAGCAAAGTTGCTGCTCAGCTGCTTCCCAATGTCTTGCACTTCCTTTGCTGTCTTCTTACGCTCCCTAGGAACAGCTGAAGCCACAGTTTGATTATAAAGCAGCAGATTTCTGGTTTGTCTGCAAAATACATACTAAAAAAGATGGTGGGTGAGTTTTGTGGCAGTGCACAGCTGACTGCGTTAGTTGGAGTAATGGGAGCTTTTATCTTCTCTTTTCCCCTTTCCTTCTCTTCCTTCTCTGTTAAACCCATACTTTGCATACAGCTAAAAATAATTTCTTAGAAAAATCAAGTGTCACCCACTTGACAGGGCCACTGATAGAGATTTTAGTGAAGAACCTAACAAAGCATAATCAAGGCTCGTACATGCCCCTCCTCTCTGTGTGTAGAAAAGAGAGTTTGGCTTGTGTGTCAAATCTGAACAAGATTTATGTCAGAGATTTCTGCTGTATTTGAGTGTAGAAATAGAGAACTACATCAAAGGCCTCTGAAAAATAAACAGAGACATCCGCTATAATGTGAGCTCAGTTGAAAAGGAAGTAGATTAATTTTGGACAGCTTTCTGAATTAGTAATATCCTTTCTGTTACTTTTTTTTTTTTTTTCCTGGCTGCACTTCGGAGCCAGAGCGGCTTGAATTTATGCCCTGATAAAAAATAAAAGTGTTAGGTATTTCATGCTATGCTATGTCATTTTTGAAGCATATGTGAATATGCACTGGGGATGTGTTATGATAGTAAAACCATGCAGCACTTCACCTACATATCACACCTGAAGCACTAGCAACAGCTCTGGCTGTGGTACAGAAGAGGAGCAGCCATCAGACAGCCCAAGTAAGTGCATGTCTGGGTTAGAAAACAAAAACAGGACAGGCAGCAATTTTTTTACACTATGTTGAGTCAATGCAAGGTTTTGAAGTTAGTGTGCCAGCCTGATGACCACTCTGCAGCTGAGGGATGTCCACCCGGCTGTGGGGCTGTGTGGCCAGCTCTGAGCTGACAACCTTGCCCCAGCCTTGGAAAGCTCAGGCCCCAGGTTGTGAAGCTAGAGAGAGCTGAAACATCCAGTCGAAGGCTGTGTTGTTAGGACATTATTACAGAATAAAATTTGTGCCCCTTGTTACAGCTGCTCAGCGATACGGGCTAATAGCAGGGCTTTCGCTGCAGTGTCACCAGGCACAGGCAAAAGGTGCTGTGGAAACCCCAGGGACAGATTTCCTGCTTTTCAATCTCTAGTCTTTCAGCTTTGAATCACATTTAATTTGTTGTTAGAATAAATGTGGAGAAGTAAGAGATTTAAAGAGAGTTTAATATTAATGCTCAGAAAATGTTGTAATTTGTTCTTTAGGAGCATACCTGTTGGCTCCTCTGAATGCTGGCTCGCAGAGTAGTGCCTCAGCCATCACTGGGGCTGACAAGATACTGCTGCAGTATAAGCAAATGGATCTGGAGAGTAAAATTGCTCCTGATTTCTGTTTAAAATATGCTAGTTGAATGTGTATGTTCTGTAAAGCAGTTTTCAGGACAAGGTTCAAATTAAGTGGTGAAGTGGAAACCCTGGTGTGAGAAAAATCAGCAGCTGATAGTTCAGGATGCGAAGCAAACCAGTTTAAATTTAGTTGTGCCCATATGGCTGCATTTTTATAGTATAAGTGGGTCTCCTAACACAACATAAAAGTGTATGGGTGGCTCTCCAGACCAGATCATAAGCTTAGTCCAAACAGAACAGGCTGACAAAGGGCTGGAGGTGAGTCCTGGGAAAGAAACAATCAAAGGCTCAAGAACATTAATGTCTCCAGGGGATGAACAGATCTGAAGAGCACATGATAGATATTTTTGGGTGGATAAGTAAGCTGTCTTGGGTGTAATGAATTTGGTGCATTTTTGATCTATCTTTTAGAATGAGGGAAATCATACCTAGAGCTGCCTGTTTCTCCACACTCCCTCTTAAAGGAGTACAAGATCACCAGCTCAGGGACAGATGTCCATACCTGATCAGAGGAATGTCACATGTTATGTCACTGGAGGACACCAGTGACAGGTCTGCAATTTTTAACTCATTTAGTATCTTCACACACACAATTGGACATCTGTAATAAGTTAAGAGATGACGCCAGACTTGACAAGGACTGATGCTGGTGTAACTGGTTTTGCCCAAGCAGATAGCGAAGGGAGGAGCCATCATCGTGGAAGTGTTGCAGCTCAGCAGACTTGAGGAATATGTTTTGGTTTGGGTTTTTTTTTGCCAGTTTTGTATTACACATCTTGGGAAAAAAATACACATTCGGAACTGCCATGGATCTTCAGTCTGACTCACTACTCTGCAAAATGCATGTGATGGCTCATGAAGTTGCTGGTGGCTTTGGCTCAGTATGCTGATAGACTTCTGTGTATACAACCAGAAATTATAGACTGTGTATTATGTTCTGGTAGCTACGAGGTGGAGTTTGCATCTTCTGTTAAGTACAGAGTTAACCTAAAGAGAATCTGACTGTTTCTATAAATCGTCAAGGAGGATATATGTGACTGATGGCATATTTGTTTTGTTTGCTTAAGTTTGAAAATGTGTTTAGTTATTAAAGTTAAGATGTGATTAGGCAGTAGAGAGGAGGGCTGTCATGTCCTCTTGACAGCTCAGCATAGTTGGAGCTGCACAGCTGGGAAATGATGCTGGACTGAAGAGCACAGCAGGTAGGGAGTGAGAAACAGGACAGTGAGAGCCTGTCACCTGAACAGATTGAAAAAAAAAAAATACAGGTGGTAGATGTACAGCCAGTTCTCCATGGTGAAAGAACTGGACTGGAGGCAAAGCAAGATGAAAACAGATCATGAAGTCGCTGCAAAAATGCAGTAGATAGAATGGGAAATATCTTATAAAACTCTTATTTTTATTTTGCTTTCAGGTTATATATTTTAAAGCCGTTTGTTCTGATTTGTGTTCTATTAAAACTTAGATTTAGAGATTGAAAGCCCTTCCAGTGTTTTTGAGGTATTTTTGGGCAGGTCTCCATCAAAGCATGAACCAACTTTGAGCTCCTCCAAAACCTAGCAGACATTTGTAATCTTGTGAGACTTTGTAGAATACTTTCATTTTTTTGAAGGTGAACAGTAGGTTTAGTTCATGTCTCCAGAGAGAGGCTGTGGCAGTCTCTGCTAATTGTGTCTCCACCATGTCATCAAAAGACTCAGAATTGGAAGATGTACTTCTTATCAGTGAATAATCAAGTTGGCCTGAATTGTTTCTGCTCATTTTCTCATAGATCCTATGAGTGTAGTTCTGCTTAGTTTCTGGTTGGTAGCTAAATATCTGGACTAAATAGCCTTTCCAAGAAAGTCGGAGTAATCTAGGTGGGATAAATGGTTTGTTTTGGTTTTGTTTGTTTTTTTCTTTAGGAGCATTAGCTGGCATAAAAGGAGTTTACCACTTATAGCCATTTTTTCTTGCTAGAGTAAGTCTTGAAGCAAGAGTGGTTCCAGAGGAGCAGGGCTGTTTGTGCTGAGGTTCCTCAAAAATGATTTCTTGAGTGACTGCCTGTCACAGTTTTCTGTAATCTGTCCTGTATCATCAGTGTCAAAATCTATCGATTTCCTTAAAGCCCAGCTCCTGGGGTCATGCAACTTCATAACAGTTTGTTTTCTTGCTGTGTATTCGAAGTTTTCTTGGATAGTAGAGATGAGGAGAAGACAAAAAAAACCTTCCAAGTTGTGACCCAGTTTCTCCTCAAACTTAAAAAATAAGGAGAGAGCACCTCCATTAAAGAGGCACAGCTTTGCCAAACCAATGATCAAAGAAATGGGTCTGTAGTTCTGAGTTAGAAATGATACAGACTATGTTCTTCAAGAACAGGGGATTATTTTCTTGTTGCACTGTCTGAATAGCATTTTTCCAAGCTGCTTCTCTTAAGATTTCTAAGTTGTGTTTAATACCACAGATTATGAGGCCTTGCAGTCTGTAGACTAAACAGGATTGTCTTTCCTACAGGAAGGATTTGGAGAAAACGTGATCTCAGAAAATCAAAGCAACCATGCAGTGCTTCTCGTTCTGTCTCTCCATCTCACTACATTCTGGCAAATAGAATATACAAGTGCTTATGCATATGGTAGAATGAAGTATATGAAAACATGTGTTACTTCTTCAGTGGGCCCCTTGTTAATCAGCATTCCAGAGTAACACTTAGTTACACTGTGAAAATGAAAGAACAACTGAAATATGTAGTGTGACTTGCTATTTTCTGGTTCAAGTAGTTCTTAATAATTCGCTTCCTATAACTCATGACATTTCTTGGGTATATCATTTGTTAAAAGAAAAAAAGGCAGTAGATCCTTGATTATACTTTTTTGGTGATACTGCCTTACTTTCATTTCTCTTGCTGTTAGAGATTTTGGAGATTAAACTGAAAATAACAGCCCTTTGTGAAAGAGCACTGGAATGTTACAAAAAATGTTAAATAATTATTAATGGTACTGTATGTATAATGGTATTAAAAATTATTTTGTAGAGCTTCCGTATAGGTTAATGCCAGTGCATTCATTCTTTACTACACAAATAAATATTTTTCTAAATAAATAAGATATTTTATTCATATTAACAGTGCAAACTCTTGTCTGATGGGACCTCTGTAATCTTGCGTTATACAGAAACAAAGATTGCTCCGAACTAATAACGAATATGAAAATACATTTATTTCCCTTTCATAATGGGATTATCCATTTGTCAATCACTTTTCCTTTCATCCTGGCCACATGTCTTTGGAGTCCTCTATCTCCAGTAATATTACTTGCTCATGGCAAGGACTGAAATGTAGTTTGCATTTAACAGTTCTCATTTTGCTGGGATTTTGTGTCTTTGTAAACAAATACGTTTAGACAGTGTAGGTGAATGACATGGCTTGACAGTGGAGGATTTGTTTTAAAGCATTAGGATTTATGTTAAAACATAAGGATTAAATAATGATATATACAAATACATAATGTCCAAGTAAGGAAAATGTTGACTTTTTCAGTTTTTCTGAAGGTTGGAAGTCAGTTTACTGACTCATAGTAAATGCTCTCTGTCATATATAAAGGAAACAAGCAACCCTTGTGTTTTGTAGTTCCCAGAATGCTAAATTAAAATGTATGCTGTGCAACTTGGTTTAGGTGATCCTGCTCTGGCGGGGTATTGGACTAGATGATCTTTTGAGGTCCCTTCCAATCCCTAACATTCTCTGATTCTGTGATTCTGTAATCATTTTATCAAATTCCTTGGTACTTTATTTCCTTTTGAGTGTTTTTTTTAAGTATCAAACAGGTTTATTTGTCTTTGGTCACAACTTAATGCTTTTATTTTGTTATTAATCATGACTTTACATTTGTGCACTAAATTGTTTGCACTGATAAAAAAGAACAAGTCATGTTTCTGTTGGCTTTCGGTTCATGTGTTTAAACCTGCATGAATCTCAGCTCAGTTTACTCAACCAAGCTAATGCAGAAATGGCAATTTGTGATTTTTTGTAATTTTGTAAAATGTAGTAGTGTATCATTTTAAGGTGGTGGCAGTAAAAATTGAGACTGCTACATTAGGAGATATTGAGAATCTGCTGCACCTGAAACCAGGGAAGCCTTATATGTTGATCAGCCGTCAAAGAAAACTGAGTGTCTTTGCCCTGCAATGACTCTGTGTCATCATATNGAATCTATGATTTTATAATTCTATATATTGCAGAGGGAATATACTACTTCACTTTGTGGGCTTTTATGTATTCTGGCAAGAATTAAATGAAGTTAATAACAAGTTAAGGACCCGTGCCACTAGATATTATGGAGACTTCCTGTATACAATAGAAAATAGAGTGTGGCTTAGTATTTAATACTGAGAGTTGCAAATTATCCTGCTGTCCTTTCTCCATTAAGCATTACCATGATAGTTTTGAATACTTTTAAAAATAGATTGTTTAGGTGCTTTCCAAATTTAATTCTAAGTCAGTTTTGTGAAAGAAGTAGAAACTGACTTGAAATATTTCATTGCTTTGTGTTGTAGCATGCAAGGAAGCAAATAGTCAGAATTGTAAAAATAAACATAATGTTTAAACATTTAGTTCTAAAAATATGAATTATCTAGGAAAGGGAGAATCAAACTCATTCTTTGGTAAGTTAGGTGTTATGTGAAATATATTCATTTACATTTGGAAAGGTCATCTATTCCCATCCTGTTGTGCTTCCAGTGTTCAGTGACATCTTCAGAGAAATCTAATTCTTAAAATCCATTTATTTGCTGATTCAAAGGGAATGCATTAGTCAAATTGTATACATAAGTTAAATGATAATAGACTGTCACATTGTGGTGCCTTGGTATTTTTTGAATGTGAATAAAATAAAGCTTGGCCTTTCACAGGGCCCTTTTATGGGAAGCTAACAAAGTGAAGATTATTGCAAAAAATGAAGACATTGAAATTACTTCACTTTGGGATCTATTGCTTAAAGTTTTTGCTTTAAGGAGAGGAGTTAAGCAATATTTTCTATGATGTTAAATGTTTTACAGTCAGAATTCAGAAGCAAGAAAATACCAGGTGCAACGAAGATGTTCAGGTATAGGAAAGAGTCCTAAACAAAATGCTAGAAAATGATTTTATCTAAGTCAAGAAGATTCGGTAAGACAGGATATATTTTTAGGCCTATGTAAAATAAAAAGAACAAATAAGAATTGTAATAGCAAGACTACTGTAGCATGGAACTTCAGACAATAGTATTTTTAGCATTTTGAAGTAAATTTTAAGAAAGTGAATATGGTTGCAAAGATGAGGTTTTGTGTGAGTGGAAGATTCTTGTCAGTTAAATGCATGAAACTGTGACTAGTGCTGTCTAAGTAAGCCTGGAAGTAGAGGCCAGCTTCTTCTTAATATCCCTGTGTATAACATCAGCTATTTTAGATATTGAGAAATTAGAGATAATTGAATTTTAGTGTATTAGAAAGAACATGGGTCAAGAGTGGAAGGCAGTATTTAGGGAGATATCTCCCAACAAATCCATATCTTGCAAGATCAGAAACATCAGAGATGTACAAAGTAGTCCAGTAGAAAGAGTAATGCAAATCATTAAATGGAGTTACTAAATTAAACTACCACACCTGTGTAAAATTGTGATTTTGGAACAATGTGTCTTCTTAATAACATAAACCTGTTCCCTTTCCAACAAATTCCATCCGAAAATAATATGGCTGGCAAAGGAGACTGTTAACAATTATGCTGTAGACAAGTCTATTAAATCCAAGCATCTTGTGAACCTGAACAGATATAAATTATCCCAGCTAGAAGCCAACTTGCTGTAATTCCACCAACAATCAAATTTGTTCAAGTAAAGCCATGTAGCAAGAAGCAAATCTCATGTAGTTTGAAATGTATTTGTAAGACCTAGAGGCAAAATGTCAGTGCGCACAAATGGAAAGGGAACACATTTTGCAGTTAACATAAAAAACATCTGCAATACAAAGACAAGAACACTGGCACAAAGGGTATGATGCTGGGCTTTCAAGAAAAGCAACCATTTTGCAGAACTCCAACCCGCTTTCATAGTTTACCAAGAAATTTCATAAATGCTGTGGAAGTGCCGCTGAGAATGACAACGCAGGAACGTCGGAGGACTCTCTGTCTCTCTTCAGTGTGCTCTCAAAGCGAGGTTCTGCGGGAGACAAGCTTGTGATGTGCGACATGGACGGACAAAAAGTAGAGTTAAAAATAAACATCGAAGCTGGGTGCCCTGTAATCATTGTGAGGACAGAAAAATAAGTGAGCACAGAGAAATAGGCTCACAAAAGCCACCGCGTTTCAGAATAAGTACTGTTATTACTTATGGGAACAGGGAATAATGGAAGCTATTGCTTTTCTGAGTTCACATTATATCCTTTTCCCCCTCTGTACTGAATAGAGCAAAACTTTCTTTTAAAATTATTTTCCTTTCAAGTTTTTAATGAAATTGTAGTTTTCTGGTGTGTATTATGAGATATTGAGAAGAGTATTATTATTAAAAACAGAGAGCAATAGAGTGTAAATGTCCGTATTTTATCTCTTCTTATTAACGAGAGCAAGTAAAAACAACACAATCAGAAACTTTGAAACATTGAGACACAAGGTGAAAGGACGGTCAAAATAATAAAGAAGTTAGGAATGTATAAAGCTTTTGAATGCAAGAGCTGTATCATAAGGACAGCTAAAGAGTTTAATAATGAAGGAACATTATGGTTTTAGATACCTCTTTAGGATTTTACCACCTTTAAATGAAGTACAAAATTTTGCATTTTGAATTCCCCATTGACTAGGTACTTGTTTTAGGAAGCCTGCTTTTGTGATTGCCTAACACAGATAGAAGAGGATCCTTCCTGCACTTTTATGTGCTGGAATGATGATGCAAACCTTGCCAAAAAGAAGAAAAAAAAAGGAGAATAATGTGGTCATCTGTACTTACTGTACCCGTTAGAGTACCATTGCAATTAAGCATAACCAGTATGCTTGAGAAGAATACAACTTTTGGAAACTGGGAAAAGCGTTACAGCAAGCAGGAACTGAAATACTTGAAATGAGAATTCAGAAAGTAAATGTCATTTTATATGGGATTTGGTCCTTGCTGGAGATGGGTTGCCTGGTGGAAAGTGTTTCTAAAATACTGAATAGTACTGACACATGTTTAAAGTTTTGAATAGTATCTAGACATTAAACTAAAACATCGGTAGGTTAGTGCGCAGAAGGCAGTGAAGGGCTGGAGGCTGCCTTGAGCTGTGGTCTAGTGGATGGGCTTTCATCCCACCTGTGATGGGTGGTTAATTATTATACAGAGCAGAGTGGCTTAAGGAAGAGAGACTGCAAGAATCCCAGTCTAAAACTACCCACAACACTATTGTCGGGGTATGTTTGTGTGAGAAGTCAGGAAATGTGGCCTTTTACATGTCCCAGGCCTTATGAACCTAAGCGGGAGGCAGATCTGGAGTGGGTGAGACACTCTATGCTTTGGGTGGGTATTTTGCTTCCCAGCTTCACAAGAAATCTGGTGGGTGCAGCTTTTGGAGGGGTTGAACTTTTTTTTTAAATCCTAATACAGGTTATAAATATTTTTGATATTTCAAATGAAATTTAATAGGTGAGGGAAGCAATTCTAAACAAATGCTGGTCATAACATCAACAAGCAAGAAGTTACAGTCAAGTCATGGTGAACAGTGGAGCACCAGAAATAAACAAAAGAGACACCTGATTTATTCTGGACCAGCATGAGTGGTATTTTTAGTACTGAAATATCCAAAAGTAAAATCTGCAAGAGGGAAATGCAAAGAATAAAGGGCAAGTAAAACATGAAGGACCTGGAGCTACACGTTGTTGACATGAGTTTGATGCTATGCTGTCTGAGCAGAATGTACCTCTAAATACTGGCTTTCATTTGACTCGCTGAGCAACTCATTTTGTGACAGACCGGTAATTGACTGGATAGTTCAGTTTATTCTCCATAAGAGTGTGAGTTGGGACTAACTCACCATAAAGCATTTGCTTGTCAGCTCGAACAAGCTTTTATTTAGTA
>VYZX01014221.1:42974-53369 GCA_013401335.1 Brachypteracias leptosomus | reverse complement strand
AACTCAGGGCCCAGCACTTCAGGCCCCTTTAGTTTCTAGTACCCTGTCCCATGGGATTTCCCCTAGCAATTGCTTGAAAAGGCCAAAGTTGGCCCTACTGAAGTGCAGGATTGTGATTCTGCTTGGCATTCTGTTCCTGCCACATGAGATCCTGAACTCCACCATTTCATGGTCACTGCAACCAAGGCTGCCCTCAACCTTCACTGCTTCAACCAGAACCTCCTTGTTGGTGAGAACAAGATCCAGCAGCGCTCATCTCCTAGTTGGCTCATGCACCATTTGCATCATTATGTTTTGTGCTGTTCTAAACAATGTTAGTTGAGTAGTCTTGAGCCTAGTCTTTGGTTCCTCTAGTCTTTTGAAAAAGAAAGGTTACTGTGTAGGAGGGAAACTGCTCAGCATAGGAGCTTAATTTAAGTGCATTCTGGATTTGCTGCGTATGCAACACTGCATTTATATTTGTTAAATTTACTTTGTTATAGATTTCTATGCAAGTTTTTCTACTGATACATTTCTAGGAATAGCATAGGATTATTTCAGGAGTGTCCTGAATGGCACTGGAAAGAGGCACGTGGTTGCAGCTTCAGCATCCTGGATGCCACCTCCAGTGTGACTTCTCTCTATTCTACCAGCCCTTAGTGCTGGGAGGAACCTCAAAAGTTCTTCTCGCCTGTTACTTGTTTTGAAGACTATCTACTTAAGAGTTTCAAGGCCCTGTCTACATTACTCTTCCTGGCATTAAGTATATTGGCTTGGAGGCGAAAAACTTTCTCTTTAGCTGATCCTGTCAGCAAAATCCTTGATGTTGACCCATTTATGCTAATAGAGGAGCTTTCCCTGTTTATGGTACATCTGGTCAGTATATGACACATTTAATACTGGCACGAAAAGGAGAGCCAATGCAGTGTTTACAGGGCCTAAATGCAATTCTGCTTACTTCTTGGATACTAACTGAGATTTTTTAAGTAACTTTCACTGTGTTTGACAATCTAGTGCTTTGTTCTCGATTTAGTATGTTGGAGTTTAAAAATGTTAAAATACCCATTCAGAAAAAAATATTTGTTGACTAAAGTTGCTGTTGATCTGTTGATGTTGCTTAGGCCACATAAAGTCTTGGAAATAACTTGCAATTTTGGATCTTATATTTGAGCCTGACTGTTTTCCTCCTCTTTATAGGAAGGTATGGTACGATGTGATACAGCTGTGGGAACACCAGACTATATCTCTCCTGAAGTATTGAAGTCTCAGGGTGGTGATGGTTACTATGGGCGAGAATGTGACTGGTGGTCAGTTGGAGTCTTTTTGTATGAGATGCTTGTAGGTGAGTAGTAGGATAATCAGAATTGACTACACAACTAGACTCCATATTAAAATCACTGTTGTTTTTAATGTTTAATTTATTACTTTTCTGGCATAAGCTGTGATTTACTGATCATGGTATTTACAAATTATGTTTTAGAAATATTCTGGCACAGTTCTCAAACATTTATCTTTGCCTCTTGTTCACTTAATTACTTCCATTTGTGTATACATAGTTCAAATGTTATAAATCAAATCTACAATACTTTGACCTGCTTTTTAATTTTTGCATTGCTTTTTCAGGTGATACACCTTTTTATGCAGATTCTTTGGTTGGAACATACAGTAAGATTATGAACCATAAGAACTCCCTTACTTTCCCTGATGACAATGAGATTTCTAAAGAGGCAAAAAACCTTATTTGTGCCTTTTTAACTGATAGGTAAGATTTAAACTTTATTCAAAATGAAAGCCTTCATTAAGAGAATTTATTCTCATGTTAAAATACCATATATATATGTGTGTGTATATGTATATATATATAATTGTTTTGTATGGGTTTCCAAAATGCTCCACAGAAGTGAGTATTTGGAAGAGGAGTCACTAATGATTGCCACTGCTCTTTCCCCCAGTACCATGTATACTGGGGGAAGTACTGCTGCTATGGGTACATCTACTTTATATATTTAGTTTGATTATAAAGTGTTACTCCTTAGTGACAGCTACTGTTACCTTGGTCTGTGTTGCACGGTGTTGAGAGGCATGCAAAACAGATTCTTTCTGGATGAAGCTAAAGCAAAAGGTGCTTTTCAGGAGTGCCTCTAGGTCTTAGTGGGCATTCAGGATCAGAGTGGAATCAGCTCAAAGGAAGCCTGTCTGAAATGTGGGTGTTAGATCTGTTTCACACTGTGAGTACACTCCTGTTGTACCCCTGCTACTTATTAATATAAGCATAACCTTTGCTTGAGAACTAATGCTACAAGGGAGGGGGGCTGCTGCATTTTCTGGAGTGCATGTGATTCAAACAGCAGCATGAATGCCTAGAAAAAGTGGAACCTAGCTGCTGCCTGGCAGCTGCCTAGCCAGTCCATGATGGTGGAAATGATAGCAGCAGGACTTCTTATGGACCAGACTTAAAACCAGACAGTGTTCTAAAATCATAGAATCATAGAATTGTTTACATTGGAAACGATCTGGATGAGGGGATCGAGGGCATCCTCAGTAAGTTCGCAGTTAAGTTTGCAGATGATACCAAGTTGGGTGGGAGTGTGTCATGGAGGCATCCACAAAATAGGAACAACTATCAAAATGGGGGTTTATTGACCCAGCATTCCTAATGACGAAACACAAATTAGGATGTCTGTTGGGAATTTATTTACTGCACAATTAATAGGTAAACTTTGAGGAAAGACAAACCAAAATGGGCATACACTCACTACTAAGGGGGAAACCTCCTACATGAGTGCCCAAACTTATCACTTACCAAAAGGGAGGGTGAGGGTCACTCAATCCATGGAGATCTGCTCAATCCATGGGAGTATCCTTGGAATGTCTGTTCAAGGGGAGGGTCCGACTGCCAGGCCTGCTGCTCTGCAAAGAGCCATCTCCACTGGTTCTTAGGCAGGGTCCCTTGTATATCCAAGTCAAGGGTGCATTGTGGTCATTCTAATTGGCTGAGAGGAGCAAGCCCAGACAAAACAGGCCAAGGGTCTAGACCCTGAGGCGCAGTGTGTTGCAAACTGTTCTGGCACATCCTGTTTTATTTGTCGGGGAGGCTGTACCTGCCCACAGAGTGTTGGATCTGCTTGAAGGTAGGGAGGCTCTACAGAGGGTTCTGGACAGTCTGGATCTATGGACCAAGGCCAATTGGATGAGGTTCAATGAGGCCAAGTGCTACATCCTGCACTTGGGTCACAGCAACCCCATGCAACACTACGGGCTTGGGGAAGATTGGCTGGAAGCTGCCCAGTGGAAAAAGACCTGGGAGTGTCAGTCAAGAGCCAGTGTGTGCCCAGGTGGCCAAGAAGGCTGCCAGCATCCTAGCTTGTATCAGCACTAGGATTAGGGCAGGGATCATCCCTCTGTACTCAGCACTAGTGTTGCTGTACCTTGAATCCTAAGTTCAGTTTTGGGCCATCTTGGAAGGATTTAAAAGCCATGTAGATGTGGTGCTGAGGGACATGTTTTAGTGGTGGTCTAGGCAGTGTTGGGTTAATGGTTGGGCTAGATGATCCTAAAGGTCTCTTCCAACCAAAACGATTCTATGATCATCGAGCCCAATCATTAACCTAACACTGCCAAGTGCACCATTTAACCATGTCACTAAGAACCACATCTACACATCTTTTAAATACCTCCAGGGATGGTGACTCCACTTGTAGCTGCTCTGCTCCTATCAATATCTTCATATGAAAACTTTGAGATATGTCTGTTTCTTATCTTAGTTCGAGAGGTAATTTTTTTTCTTTGTTGTTAGATTATGCCTTAGAATGAGTCTCTCCTTCATTAAAAATAATACAATCTTCCATGCTTAACCAAAGCACTCTTTAACAGGGAAGTGAGGCTAGGACGAAATGGCATAGAAGAAATTAAACGGCACCTTTTCTTCAAAAACGATCAATGGGCTTGGGAGACTCTTCGAGACAGTAAGTCTTTTCTCAGAGACAGTGATCTTGCTTACTTATGTTTTATAATAGCGAAAGGACTGCCATATTTCTTTTTAATGGAATTTGAAGTTTCATTTACTCTGTTCCAAGGAAAGAGAGGTTCCACCAAAGAGAGGTTCCCCCAAAAATTCTTGATTGTGTTGCTTGAGTAATACAAGGATCATTATCATACTATGCTGCTTTTTTTCTAGCTGTAGCACCAGTTGTGCCTGACTTAAGTAGTGACATTGACACTAGTAATTTTGATGATCTGGAAGAAGACAAAGGAGAGGAGGAAACATTTCCCATACCAAAGGCATTTGTGGGCAACCAACTTCCTTTTGTAGGATTTACATACTACAGCAATCGTCGGTATGTATGCAGAAAGCAAACTAATGGCGTATTCTTTTGTCAGTACTGTTTCTGACTCTTTCTAATCAGTATTTAGTTACAAGCCTTTTCGGGTTCTTATTAGTGATTCAGAATCCTAATGAATTATACTCTTTTGACACTTCAGTAATGACAATTAGTACTTCTAGTCATCAATACATTAATATATGTGAATTTGTGAATGTTTTATTCTGTATTACAAATATTATATCGTGGTGCTGCAGAAGCTAAGCAAGAAAAATTCACTGTTACTGCTGCCAGGCGGAGCTGCCCGCAGAGCACTGAATCTTGTATGTAGAGTCATGAATCAGGAATATGAATGACACTTTGGTTTAGTGCTAATTACTGTTCCTGTGCTGTATATGAAGATTCCATACTTTACATCAGTGTTTTAGCATGTGATAAATTAAGCCCTGGTTTACTAGAAATAAAATATTTTCTACCTGTCTGTTATTCATAATTATTCTTTTTTTTTTTTCCAAATTACTCATGCACTGCAGAGACAGATTGTGATGCCTGTTTTTACCGTTGCTTAGAAGACTTTGAATTACATCAGTTAAAGTGATATTAAATCATACTTTCAGCAGTCATTATTATTGTAGGCACTATGGATAGATATATCTACATTGAAAAATCTTACTTTGAAAATTTCTGTTAATTGTAGTGGGTGTCAGCGTCAAGGTTTAGGGTCAGTCCACTAGACCTACAACAGATACTCTCTGTTAACTCCTTTTTCCCACCCAGAAAGGGGAAGAGAAAGGGGATAAGGGAGGGAGAGAATTAGAGATTGCTGCTGGCCCTCCTCCCCTCCCAAATGGGAGAGAAAGGGAATGAGAGACTGACTTAAGGATTTGAAAACTAAAACCACTTTAATGAATATAATAATAATAATAACAATAATAAAATGGCATATATATAAATACATACAAAACCAGTATCCAACCAAACCCCCCTGCCCTTGATAGCAGTTACGTCACCGTCACCACTGGTGCTGTGGAGGAGGCACTGAGGAAGTCCCAGACTGGGCTCAGCAGCAGATGGGAACAAGATTCAGGAGCAGGATTCTGAAACTGGATTTAAGAACACATAGATTGGGACTGAAGGCAGAATGGACAGAGTCCTCCTCAGATGCTGGTCATTGAAGAAGAGGAAGCCAGAGAGAGACCCTCGTGATCCCTCAGCTTTATACTGAATATGACGTATATGGGGTAGAATACCTCGTTGGTCAGTTTAGGGTCACCTGTCCTGGCCGCTCCTCCCCGCAGGTGCAGCCTTTCACTTTTGCACCCCCTGATGTGGTACGCAAGATTTAGCAGTGACCTTGGTCTGCGCACCAATCCTTGGTAGTAACTCTGAACATCAAGTGTTATCACTGCTAGAAGCAGACACTGTCTGCAAAAATATTCTGTTAACTTCAGAGAGTGCAGTTAGCAGAGACTCAGCTGAAGAGTGAAATCACTGAACAGAACTATTTCAGTTCTAACTCAAACCAGGACAGTCAGTCGGGCTTAAAATGGGTTAAACTTATAGTAGACCATGTGAGATAGAGACTATTAGTTTTAATAGCATTTCTGCATAGGAAAGCCTTAAAGAAAATAAATCTGGTTTTCCTCCTTGGATAGAAGAGGAACCACTTTTCCAGGCCTGTGGTGAAATTCTTTCCATCTCTGAGAAGAGCTGGATTTGTTGTTGCTTTCTGCATAGTAAAGCATAGAAGGACTTGCAAGTGTTGCATACATGGTTCACCAACTGAGGAATTATATCTGCAGTTCTGATTTTAGTCTAATGTGAAAAGTCTTAATTTTTGCCTTGCAGGAAGATTTTTTGGATAGATTATCAAGTTCAAGTAGCATACAGAAGCTTTGTTAGTAGCAAAATTTCTTCTCTGCCCCTTTTCCTTCTTGAAGGCATAGTATTGGGAATTTAGAGAACTAAGTGGCTGTGTTTTGCTGTCATTGAAGAACTCTGCTACTAACTCCTATCATAACTTCGTAGGCTTACTAGAACTAAAATGCTGACCTAGAATTGGATTTTGTCCCGTAATACTCTGCTGGTGCAATAGTCTTGAAAAGTCTGAAGTGATCATTCACACTTGCTAAACCTAATTTTTATTCCCTTTTTGTGTTGAAAATGGCTCAAACATTAAAAAATTGCATATTTAGAAAAGTTGCACATTTATTTCCACGCTCCTTTGATTTCATCTTATTCATTTATGCTGGAGAGTTTAAAGAAATAGATCTAGAAAAATGATGTGACTTTTCTCCTTAAAG
The DNA here is from genome assembly GCA_013401335.1 of Brachypteracias leptosomus. Taxonomy (NCBI): domain Eukaryota; kingdom Metazoa; phylum Chordata; class Aves; order Coraciiformes; family Brachypteraciidae; genus Brachypteracias; species Brachypteracias leptosomus. The sequence continues at coordinate 46,765 of VYZX01014221.1, read as the reverse complement.
GAAATAGTACAGTCTTTTAGTGTAGAATACTTTCTACAGCTGTAATCTCGTTGATTGTAAACCAGAAAATATAGTTGTTTATTATTGAACTTCACCTGTAAGAGATTTTAGAATACTAGCTGAGAACACTTTGCAACCCTATTGGGCTTGTGTGTTCTCTTCAAGGTTCTGATGGAGCTGATGCTGTGCCTGTTTAAGTATCATATTCTTAGTGCTCAACAGCCCTAGTGTGCAACATATGGTAGCTTCTGGTACTCAAGGCAGCGAGACCCTTTCTGTAGGAAACTGTTCTGCTTCCTCTTTGTCATTTAATTGTCTGAAAGCAGTACTGATGTTTAATTTGACCTTGGCTTTGGAGACATCTTTGGTTTTACCCTCCTTGATCTTTTGTATGTGTGAAAATGTGCATGTAAAACAAGAAGAATGATGTGTTGATCTTACTCAGTTCATGTGATGGAGAATTTTTCCTTGTGTAATGTGATGCAGTTAGACACTTTATGTTTCTAGATCAGTTATCAGGCCAAGAATATTGCATCAAATGCCAAAGAAATTTGAAAATTGTAATTTTTATTTATTTACCTGACTCTTCAGAATCATTACAAATAGAAATTTGTGGTATTTTTAGAAAACACTTGCGTAAAATAAAAACGCTGGCTTCAGGGCAAACTTCATGTGTGTGAAACTTTTAGTAACTTTGTTGGAAGTTACATGACCTTTACAGACTTCGCTTCATTGCTGCTACTTGCAACATAAGTGCCTGAGTAAATATTTATGGGATGGAAGCTAAATGAGAGTGTTGTAACCATGGAAAACAAAGATTTTTTTTTTTAATGGTTATTAAAAAAAAAGAAATGTGATTGAATTAGTATTTGGCAGAAATAATTTTTTCTGGTGGTCTTCTACTGCAGTTTTCTGCTTCACCCTTTAAAATAATTACGTGATGTTTTCAATTAAATGTGCTTAAATCTTAGGACATAATAAATACAGAAATGAAAAAAATCTGATTATGTTACTCTTTGTTTAGCCACATTTTGGAGAAAAAAAATCTGGGAGTTCTGTTTTAGGATGATTGCATTCTGTTTTTTCATAACCTTGATTTCAAACAACTCTTAAAACTTTAAAAATATTGTTACAGGTATTTAGCTGTCTCTGCAGAAAAGTCCAATGATAACAGAACAGGCTCCAATGTGGATAGAAGTGTGGTATGTCTCACTGATTTTCAGTTTTGTTGGATCCTAGCAAAGAATCTATTGCATATGTGGAAAGAAACTGTTTGAGTTCTAAGTGTATTATTATAGTGCTTGGAATATGGGAAACAAATGCATATATTTTAACTGTTTGGTATGATCTACCTATTAAAATTACTGGAAAAGCAGTATTTCTGTTCTTCATAAAACATTAGTTTTCCTGAATTGGGAGAAAATAGCTGGAACTGTATACTCTTTTTGTGGAAATAGATTCACAGTTTTTATCTTCAGGAATATCCAAGTGTTTGTGCAGTATTTTTAGAGTGCCATATCGATCCCACATGTGCTCTAACTTTGTGGCAATCATGGAGTCTGGACGTGAGCGTGACAGAAAGTTTAGGCTTTCCAGCCACCCAGTTTAACTCTGGAGCTGGACTTCCTGTGAACTAAGTGGGAGGTGGCAGATAATGTGCCAAACTTGGGTATACTGCTCCTTCCTAAGGGTGCCCCATAAGTTATTGGGAATTGGGGCACTGAGAATCTGCGTTTACATAGCAGTTCACCCAAGAAAGAAACGTGCAGAAATTCTTTCAGTTACTGCTTCTCAAGCTTCTTGGCAGTCAAGTTTCCAGGAAGTTACGCTGATGTCTTGTAAACGAGGCCTGCTTGGATTCTGTGTAATTTCTAGCATAAATAAAGCTACTACCTTAGAATGGCTTGATATTTTACAAATTGCACGCTTTTCAGAAGAAAACACTGTCAAAAATCTGATGATTATCTCTAAAAGAAATCTGTGACTGTGATTTACTTTGTTAGTATTTTGTTCTGTTTTCCATTTAGAACAGAAGAGAAGCAGGTATTGATGTATGTTCCCTTTTTTCTTAACTTGCAATATAAAGGTTTTAATGATATATGGTATTATCCAGAGAAAATTTGTAAGGGGCTGGGGAACTGATTATGTACTTTATTGGGCTAACTGAATTTTTTATGCATTGAAGTGTCTTGATTTCTTGATATATGTTGATGTGTTCCGTAAATTTCATTTCCCTCATAAGCATTTGACTATTGATAAAATTAAAAACAGAGTCAGACTTTTAAGTATTTGCAGATACTTAGAGCTGTGTGCTGGCCTTTGGTTGACTTTGAAGAGAGTTATCGAATGGACTTGGCATAATTAGTGGGGTACAGACACCTGCGTGTAGTTAAAAAACCCTCAAGAATCCTGTCCCTATGGTCAGGTGTATATGAATGTCTTGTGATTTTAACAGTTGTAGGAGGCAAAGCTCTGGAAGGATATGACTGATATAGAGAGTTTTAGATAAATGTTAAGTCTTTACTGCAAGCTATTTTTACCCTACAGCTCTTTCTCAGCTATTTCTTTCATTACATGCTGCAATGAAAACAGTAATACTGACACGTCTAGCAAATTAATTAGTTCTGGAAATGCAACAGAAGATGTTACCTGGTCTCCTTTCTGGCATGGTACTGAGTGTCTTCTGGGTGGGACTGAGTGCCAGAAATTTCCAAGAAAAACATTGTGTTTTGCAAGTGTGTAAAACTTCACAGAACTAGGCCTAGAAGTTGGACAAAAATGGAATTCAATGTCCTTTAACTGAATTTCAAGCCTCTGAAGATCTGATTATTTATTTAGGTTTAGTGCTACCATAACCACCTGTAAACAGTTCAGATCTTCAGAAAGAGGGCATGAACAGATTCTTTTGCACTGGTTTTTCATCTTTTTTTCATTTGTTCAGGGTGCAGAACCAGATGCACTCTGTCACGATGATTTTAAGAAAAAAAAAAAGCATGACAATTCCGAAGAGATTTTTCCTGGCTTCTCTGCTGTAGGCAGGCGTTTCCATAGTCCTCTCCTCCCTCGCCTCCTACTCAGAATGGAAACTGAGCACAAACTAAAACATAAAGGAATGCTTTCATACTGAGTTAATGGTAACTCAGGATTTTCTTAAGGTATTATTTAGTCGGTTGATATCAGATTGTGCAAAACTACTTTAGAAGACTGGTGTCTCATACTAATATAATTAGACTGTTCAACAAGCACAGATAGGCCCCTTGAGGTACAACACTCTGGAAAAGCATCCAGAGACGGAAAGAAGCAAGAGAACGCAATAGAGACCCAATCTAGTAGGAGTCAGTACAGAAATGCCTCTGTTGCCTGATGTCTTTTTGGACCTGTTTCTCATCTCTCCCATTTAGATCCTCTGTGCAGCCTGTCTGGAAGGGCTATAAAATGAGTAACCAAGAAATGAAAGAGCAATTATTTTGAAAGTTATTTATCCTTTATTTTTGTGCATTAGCTATGGTCCCTTTTTACTGAAGTGAGAGCTATCCTTTATTCCTTGCTTTATTCCTCAGTGGTTCATACCAATGAGATAAATGTGTTGTATACTGCTTCTCCTTCCTTTTTCCTCAAAGTTCAGATTTAGAGGCCATCTCTGTTTTTTGACTACACCTGTTGTTTCATCCATGTGGTGTTATGTTGTATGTCACACGAGTTATTTGTTTTCTAGAGCTGTTCTGTAAGTGCTGAGAAGTTATTTCTTCCAGTATTTCCTTGCTCTCTCAACGTTTTGTGATAGGTAGTGG
>VYZX01014221.1:26406-37471 GCA_013401335.1 Brachypteracias leptosomus | reverse complement strand
TTCTCAAATATTACTTAAATTATTTTGTTTTATTTTTAGATCTTCAAATATAAAGCTGGACAAGATAATGAAAGAACTGGATGAAGAGGTAATTTTTTTTCCTCATTGAAGCTTTCTTAGTTGGGTAAAAATGTGGATAGTACTTCTGTGTTTTAAGATATTCCTTCTGTGACTAAAAAAAAATTGTTCTGAGTTTACATTTGAGACCAAACTGTCACATTTCAATACGTATGATTAGGAGATATATTTTTATTTGTACACATTTTCAAAAACTTTTTCTTTCCTCAAGTCATGCTGAATTCTGTTTCCTCTGATAAATGTTCTGCTTAGTCTTGCTCATCACAATTTATCTGGAATTTATCAAAATAATTTACTGTAAAAGTTAATATACAGATAATTTTCTATTGAATCCTTATGTTGTCTCTTCATAATAATGTTTGCTTACATATAATCATGTCAATGATAAGTTCTCTAGTAATTTCGTAAGTTTGTCATGCAGTGGTTAAAAAAACCATCTTTTTTGAAAACCTTTTCAAGGAAGCCAGAAACTCATTCATTGGAAATGATGCATCAGTTTCCTTAATTAATTAGTTGCAAAGATACTGGCTTAGGGATCATCCCTTAAAATGTAAATTGAAAATACTGATGCTTTTAATTTTAGGGAAATCAAAGAAAGAACTTGGAATCAACAGTGTCTCAGATTGAGAAGGAAAAGATGGTCTTGCAACATAAGATAAATGACTACCACAGAAAAATTGAACAAGAGAATGAAAAAAGACGGAATATGGAAAATGAAGGTATGCCAGGTTGTCCAAACATTGACACTGATGAGGTGTGTGGTGTGTTTTGGGGAATAATTTACTACTATCTTAAATGCTACAAAATTTAGGAATCTTTTCAAATAATGAATACAAATTTTGAGTTTATTTTTACTTGAACGCAATGTTTTGGCCTTATTTTCGTATTCTTTTCTGTACAGTGTGTGTTGTTGTTCTGCAAGCACAGAATTTGACCTAAAAATGTAAGAAGCAAAAAGTCAACAAAAGACCTATTCTATGCCAAGAATTTATTTTAATGTGTTTATGTAAAAGAAAAAAAAGAAGGGTTTTTTAATCTGAGGTATTAATGGCTTAATTTCTCTTTAGTGTCCACACTAAAAGACCAGATGGAAGACTTGAAAAAAATCTGTCAGCATTCACAAATTACAAATGAGAAGATAACACAGTTGCAAAAACAAGTACGTTGCTTCTGTTTGTTTCCATTATTTCATGGATTTGAGAAGCAATATTCAGTGTTCAGATGTAACAAAACTGATCCCAGTAATTTTTATATTTGAGAATCTTGTCTGGTTTATTTTAACAGCTGGAAGAAGCAAATGATTTGCTGAGGACAGAATCAGATACAGCAGCAAGACTGAGAAAGGCTAACACAGAAATGAGCAAGTCATTAAGCCAGGTAGAATCACTGAATAGAGAACTGCAGGAAAGATGCAGAGTTCTAGAAAGCACAAAACTTCAAGTGGAGAAAGATTATTACCAACTACAAGCAGCTTTGGAGTCGGAACGAAGGGATAGAAGTCATGAATCTGAAATGATTGGAGAACTACAGGGTAATTCTTCTATATTTATAATTTACAAAAAAAGTTGTGATAACCCTTCTTTATTAAATAAAAGGAGGAAAGCCAACCAGCAAACCAAGTACGACTTAGAACAATTTATGAAGATTGGATCTTACTTCCTGATTTTGTCTGAGTGGCTCTTGGAAGGGAGAGTATCATAATTAAAGAGTGAGAAACACTGATTGTAAGTCTATGGGGCTGCCCTGACTAAAAGTCTGAGTCCAGTGGTACAAAAATAAGAAAAGCTGATACAGTGCTAGAGAAGACACAACACTTTCTCTTTTTTCATTTGTGGAGAAAGCTATTTTGTTACCAAATTGCATTTGTTTTCTTTTATGATGCTGCTACCTTACTTTATAAGCAAGGTGAGCGTAGTAAGGGATGCAGATGTGGAATCCCTTTTTTCAGGATGCTTAGAACTTTTTACCATTTCTACTTCTAATTCTTCTGATACGAGAAACTATTCAGATACATTAGTTCATGACTCTGTCTATGCTAATGGATCCTGCCTCGTAACTTGTTATTTTAAACCATCTGTCTGAAGTATTAAAAGTCATTTTCTGTGAGGCATAATCTTTTATTGAGGACTTTTAGGTGGTTTTGGCTTTTTTTTTTAAGGTTAACTTTGCTAGCACAAAGAAAAAACTATCAAGAACCAAGTTGTCTGTTTACTGTGCTTTAAATGCAGTAAATCAATTTCAGTTGAATGATTCTAAAGTTCTTCTGAAATGACTGAGTTGTAGTTTGATCCAATCTGTTGTTAATTGCAAGTAGAGAGTACAAATGGCACAAGAAGATGATTTTGTGCACATGAAAATGTGCATCCAACTCAGCAGCCTGCAGGAAAAGAATCTTTTTCTGAAGAGCATAGGGTTAAGGTGCTTTGCTGGTATATACCCAAATAGCTTTAATATAATTCAGATACTCATACAGCTGTTTTTAAAAGCACATTTAAAGTGATTGAGAAAAGCATAAGATGTAGGAAGACTTTATCTTTTTCTATCTCTTAGTTTCCTTACATATCACTAGAATGCCTCTTTATACTTCAAAATGAAGTGGACTGTACTGTAAACAAATGGGTATATTTTTATATACAGTATTTAAAGTATTAAGTGTAATATACAGTAATCCAAAATACTTTTAATGTATTTATTTTAAAGGAGCTAATGCAAATTACTTAGTCTAGAAATATATACTGCTTCAGCTTAAACATATAACTACTTTGGCATGTGCATATATACGCACACACACATACTACTGCTACTACTACTTTAGGGGAGACCCTGTTGTGGCCTTCCAGTAATAAAAGGTGGCTTATAAGAAAGACAGGGAGAGACTTTTTGCCATGACCTGTAGTGACAGGACAAGGGGCAACTGAAAAAGAATAGATTTACATTAGATATAAGGAAATACATCTTATGCAATGAAGGTGGTGAGACCCTGGGACAGGTTGCCCAGAGAAGTTGTGGTTGCCCCATCCCTGGAAACGTTTAAAGTCAGGTTGAATGGGGCTTTGAGCAACCTGATCTACTGAAAGATGTCCCTGACTGTGGCAGGAGGATTTGGACTAGGTGGTCTTAAAGGTTCCTTCCAACCCAAACTACTCTGTGATTCTACTTAGTATTTATTATAAAATTCCAATGCAACACAGGGTCTTGTGGTAAATGTGGGGGCTGGGGAATAGTTCCGCTATCCATGTGCTTGAGTCACAGTTAGGTGGATACATATTGTATTAGTACCTGTAGGTCCATTTGAGACTTACTATGTTATGTGCCTGATCTACATATTAGTGGAGTTAACATCAGAAAAAGTGCTCGTTGCACCGCACAGTTGAATTTGGATTAATGGAAGAAATTTTGCATCTTAGATATTAGAAGCAATGGAAGGCAGGTACCAAGTTTTGCATGTGATTGCTTTTTTTAATTGTTACTAATGATAAAGACTGGCAGAAAGATCAGTTTCTCTTACAGACTACTTGTGTTTGCTTGTCTGAAAAATGTGAAGGTGAACTATTTTTGTGGCCCATAAAAATCAATAAAGGCCTTTGATCTAAGTTGAGTAACTAATATTGATTGATATTCAATTTCTTCTGTCAGTTCGGATTACAACTTTACAAGAAGAAGTAAAAAACATTAAAAACAATCTTGAAAGAGTGGAAGTGGAAAGAAAACAAGCACAGGATATGCTTAATCATTCAGAAAAGGTATGGTAAAATGATGTTGAGGCTAATGTTTTTGTCAGCTTTTTTTTGTAAATATAGCTTTTGACTATATTTTCAAATAGCATTTCCTGCTGTTGCTAAGTTCTGTGTTCTTGCTCTAAATCAGTCTTGTGTTAAAATGATTGATTAAATAGTGCTAATTTGCAATCTCATCAGGATGGTAAGTCTCACAAGTCCTCAGGTAGTTCGTTCTTGTAGCTTTGGGTGTAAATTTCATGTTTGTCATTCACTATCACTGATTCAAGGATCCAACCCTTCTGTCAGTAGCAAGTAATTTTTGTTCTGCCTATTGCGGGCAGAGACTTGCCTCCTGAAAGTCTATGAATTGAGCTTTTTATAAACCTGAAATTTAAACTTCTGCTTTTACTGGATTTTAATTTGACTGGATTAGTGCCAGACCTTTTGATCAGCTTTGGAGCTGAACTGTTTCAAATTTTTTCCTTCCTAAAGAATGGTAGCAGCATGTTCCCCTAACATCTGTGACCCCTGCTCCAAGACAGAGAAACAAGTAAAGAAAAGGAAGTCCTGCACCCTTTTTCCAGATAGGCTACATAGTTAGCTCTATGTTTTGAGTTCAAGTAAAGACTTACTGTGCTGTGTGGTCTATCTAAATAAACCAGAGAGATGAGACTACCTATGAGGGAAGGTACAAGCAGTTCACATTCTCATTTGATGTTATGTGAAGCAGCACTCCAAAGGCAAGTCCCTGTCTCTCAAAGATTGTCTCCAAGTGCTTGTTTCATGAGTTAATGGTTGGCAGTCCTAAAAATGAAATAAGAGAATTGTGGCCAGGTAACAATAATTCAGATTCCTTTGTGCTCTAGTGTTGTCAGTGGATTAGTTGTATGTTTCCAGTTTTGATGACTACTGATTATTCAAACTGAGGAATTTCCATTATCTTACGTATTTATAGGCTACTGAAAAAAGTTAATGAAGTTTTCTTCAGAGCACTAAGTGCAGCTTTTGTCTGTTACCGTTCTTTATTAAGCATGGAAAATAGCATTGATAATTCCTTCATAACAAAAAGAGAACACTGAAAAATGGAAAAAAAGAAATGTGATTCCCTCAGATATTATAGAAATACTATAGAAAACTGGTAACTTTTTTCCTTATCTTTAGGAAAGGAATAATTTGGAGATCGATTTGAACTACAAACTCAAATCATTACAAGACCGGTTAGAACAGGAAGTAAATGAACATAAAGTGACTAAAGCTCGGTTAACTGATAAACATCAGTCAATAGAGGAGGCAAGATCAGTTGCAATGTGTGGTAAGTGTTTCTTGCAAGTTTCAGGTAAATACATAGTAAAAGGTATTTTGATTATAATATTTTAAAACACATCATCTTATAATGCAGTACTCATACAAATGTTTAATCCTTTATATAAAGAAAATACATATCAGAATCTTAAAACATATAAAACAAAAAAATCTTAACGTGCACATTTAAAATTATTTTCTCTAACATGGTACTTATAAAAATTGCATTGTTCCTTAACGTTTTGAATATCTTACTGCATTTGCAATTCAGAGCCTTCCTTGGCTTCTAAAATGCTACTGAATTTTGAAATGCTGACTAATGCTAAACAGAATCGAAAGAATCATTATCAAGACAGATGTCTTGGGGCATCCATTCCTCTGTAACTGTATTATAAACATCGGTGTTGTATTAGGCTTGTCTAAAGTGATGAAGTTTCTTTTATAGATACATATTCATGAATCAAAGATGTGTCTTGTTATCTTAACTGAATGCATCATGTTTTCTTTGTGAAGGTCATCAGTACCTGGATGTAGTTTGTTTATAGTTCGAAATGGTAGCATTTCTTTTCTTTCACTCTACTATCCATTCATGGAAATGAAGCTTTGCCTTCATTTCATAATGATTACTTCAAGAATCTGCATTTCTTATTTCTCTCATTATTTATCTTTCAGTTATCATAGTAATATTCCAGTGCTTTGAGAGCAAATTGGAATTATATGGTTTTTTTAGGATGTCTTGTAATAAAGTCAGGAAGTTTTTACTCAGTAATCAGTTCGTCTAACAGCAGAAGAGTTTAAATAGCTGAATAAAAGTGTAAAAAAAAATTAGGATACTTAAGACTGTGTTTATGAAAGCATTCTTTCAGATGCTGCATATTCATTTTGTTGTTATTCTTTCTGTAATGTTATTTAGAAATGGAAAAAAAAGTAAAAGAAGAAAGGGCAGCAAGAGAAAAGGCAGAAAATCAAATAGTTCAAGCTGAAAAACAGTGTTCCATGCTGGACTTTGACCTGAAGCAATCTCAGCAGAAACTGGAACACCTTCTTGAGCAAAAGGAGAGACTGGAAGATGAAGTAAGTAAAAAGTTCATCACTAACATTTAAGAAATTATAATTGCACTGAGAAGTAGAAAATTAAATTCACTTACACTGAGCTCCTTGTATAATATATGTCACAGTAGAACTGAAGACAGTTCTTAGCTCTTGGATGCCACACATATTTGAGCCCTCAATATAATATAATCCAATTTTTTGTGTTTCCTTTTCTTTTTTTTTAAAGGAAAAACTTGCTTGTGAATTTGATTGTGCATTCTGATTGCTTTAGATAATTTGCAGTTCTGAGTTTGCATTCTCCAGAAAATCATTTGTCCTACCCCTACCATTTTGTGATTCTGTAATTATAATATTGAGTATGAAAACCAGGTACTAAGAATAATAGTCTCATTCTTGTTCTTTACAAGACACTGGGAATCAAACTTGTAACACTGTTCTTAGGGATCAAGACTTGTGTAAATTAGTTTTTATTTAGCTGGTAGGCTGCGGGTTTTTCTAGAGTGAGAAGTTTTAAAGATCTAAAATCCACAGAGAGATTTGCAGAACTTTCCAGCAGACAATTTGGGTTTCTTCCATTGTTGCCCTTAATATAAGATAAAACACATTTGGGACTTTGAAACAAGATAAGTATGGGGAAGCTTTATCATCCTGCCCTATCATACTATTACATTCTGTAGGGGCAGCACAGCAGGTTTCTGTAAGATTATTGCGTTGACTTGTTTGGAGATTTAGGAATATTTTTATGTATTGTACAATGTGTACCATCTAGGCAATGGTGTTTAATATAAAATAATCCATACATGAAACACTCTCAACCATATGTAATTGTTTATTCAGCAAACACTCCTAAATTGAACTATTTCTCATTTAGGTAAAGAATCTAACACTTCAGCTAGAACAAGAGACAAATAAGCGAATAATGGCACAGAATGAATTAAAGGCGCAAGCTTTTGAAGCCGATAATTTAAAAGGTTCTGAAAAGCAGCTGAAACAGGAAATCAATACATTGTTGGAAGCAAAGAGACTACTGGAATTTGAGTTGACTCAACTTGCTAAGTAAGTAAAAATCTGAAGTAAAATGGAAAAACTTGCTTATACATTTACTGTTTTGTCTGTTCCTATTAGTGAAAAAAGTTCCCTTGTTCATAGGCATTTTTTCCTAAACAAAAAGAATACTTTTAATGACATGTTATGATTTCTGCGTGTAGTCTTCAGTGTTGGAGTATTTTTGTTATGATTCAGAGCTATGATTCAGAACAAGTCCTGGCTCATTATTCTATGTCAAGGCATGTATATATATGTATGCCACTTTTATTTGAATCAATCTTTGTGAACTGACTGTGATACCATTTACAAAGTCATATGGGACTTTTGGTTTTACTACATGGGAGTCAATGACTTGTTTCCCCTTTACTACTACCTGATTCTGTTTCTTAGCATTTCTGAAGCTGATGGAAGGCATTTTTCATTAACTGGGTTTCTAGCATATCTTCCTTCAGCTGACTTAGTATGTCTCTATTTGAAGTACTTCTTGTCTTTTAAATTATATGCTGAAACAATCATCAGGGTAGAATAAGGTATGTAATTAAATCAGAATTTTAGGATATAGCAAACTGTTGGTCTTTCTGAAATAATTCTTTTGCAAATGTAAGGTCTTTGTAGGATGCTGTTCTGGTCTGTCATTTGTTAGTAGCTGACTTTTTACTTATTTACTTATTTTCCTTTTTTATTCCTTCAAAGACAATATAGAGGAAATGAAGGTCAGATGCGTGAGCTTCAGGATCAGCTGGAAGCTGAGCAGTATTTTTCGGTAAGTTTAGATACTTTGGATAGTCTATCTAGTATGTTGTTTTGTAGTTGTTTGTCAAATCTTATATATTACATAGAGTAACTCTTACCTGAATTATTCATTACTGTAGTTCCTATCTCAAGGTTAGAAGAGAGATTTTTCTGACCTAACTGCAGGCTTTGTAGAGAGTTCAAAATCTCCATACTTGCTGGAATATACCATAAGTATATTTAAGAACCATAGATACAGTTGTATTCTGCATGTATTCCTTCAACAAAGATACCTGCTATGCACCTGAGTCCTTGAAGAGCCTTATTCAGGACTCCAGGTAGCCAAAAGTTGATTTCATAGACTTAGTTTGATCTGTTTCATTTCTGTGAAAAGAAACAATAGCATGAGCTGCTCTATAATGCCTGAACTTCAAATACATTTGTGAATATGGACGGTTTCATTTCACTTTGGGAAATACTTCTTTTAAATTCGATTCTTCCTTGGAGGGGCAGTAAAAATTTGTGTGGTTAGTAAACTGCATATGATTGAATTTCATGATCTGTTGCAGATTTTTGTGCATTTCTTCATAATATACTTCTAATAAGAAGATCCAGAGTATTTTGTTTCAGTTTGTTTTCTCTTTTTTCACTAGCATGTAGTTTAAAAGAGACATTCATAATTCAGTCTTAATATTTAGCAAAAGTACTTTACTATAGAAGATCAAATTTTAACTTTCAGAATTACTGGCAGCATTAATCACAATATAGTAATTAAGAGTAGAAGTAATTAATGTAAATTAGACCTCTTGAATCATTTATTCAGACAAATCACAGAATCATAGAATCATTTTGGTTGGAAGAGACCTTTAAGATCATTAAACCCAACTGTGAACTCAGCACTACCAGGTCACCACTAAACCATGTCCCTAAAGGCCACATCTATACACCTTTTAAATACCTTCAGGGATGGTGATTCAACCACTTCCCATTCCAGCGTTTGCCAACCCTTTCAGTGGAAAAATTTTTCCTAATATCCAACCTAAACCTCCCCTGGAGCAACTTGAGGCCATTTCCTCTTGTCCTATCAGTTGTTACTTGGGAGAAGAGAATATCAACCACCATAAATGGGTTCAAACTGGAAGAGGGTAGATTTAGACTGGAAATCAGAAGGAAATTCTTCACTCTAAGGATGGTGAGACACTGGAACAGGTTGCTTAGGGGAGTTGTGGATGCTCCATCCCCGGAGGTGTTCAAAGCCAGGTTGGATGGGGCCTTGAGCAACCTGATCAAGGGGGAAGTGTCTCTGCCATGGCAGGGGAGTTGGAACTAGATGATCTCAGAGGTCCCTTCCAACCCAAATCATTCTATGATTCTATGAGGGGATAGNGCCCCAATACTGAACCCTGGGGAAAAACACTTGTGACTGCTGCCAACTGGATTTAACTCCATTCACCACCACTCTTTGGGCCTGGCCATCCAGCCAAATTTTTAGCCAGTGAAGTGTACACCCATCTAAGCTGTGAGCAGCCAGTTTCTCCAGGAGAAAGCTGTGGGAAATGGTTACAGAAGCTTTACTAAAGTCTTGGTAGGCAACATCCACACCCTTTCCTCATCCACTGAGTAGGAATCTTGTCATAGAAAGAGATTAGATGCGTCAAGCAGGNCCTCACCAGTGCCAATTACAGGGGAGTGATCACTCCCCTGGACTTGCTGGCCACACTGTTTCTGATGCAAACCAGGATGCTATTTGCCTTCTTGGCCACATGGGCACACTGCTGACTCATATGCAGCTGGTTATTGACCAATATCACCAGGTCCTTTTCCTCTGGGCAGCTTTCCAGGCACTCTTCCCCAAGCCTGTAGCATTGCATGGCATTGTGTGACCCAAGTGCAGGGCGTGGCATTTGGCCTTGTTGAACCTCATACTGTTGGCTGCAGCCCATAATCCAGCCTGCCCAAATCCCTCTGTAGAGCTTTCCTATCCTCAAGCAGATCAATACTCCCACTCAATTTGATGTTATTTGCAAACTTACTGAGGGTGCCCTTGATCCCCTCACCCAGATCAGTGATAAAGACATTAAAGAGAACAGGCCCCAATACTGAACCCTGGGGAAAAACACTTGTGACTGCTGCCAACTGGATTTAACTCCATTCACCACCACTCTTTGGGCCTGGCCATCCAGCCAAATTTTTAGCCAGTGAAGTGTACACCCATCTAAGCTGTGAGCAGCCAGTTTCTCCAGGAGAAAGCTGTGGGAAATGGTTACAGAAGCTTTACTAAAGTCTTGGTAGGCAACATCCACACCCTTTCCTCATCCACTGAGTAGGAATCTTGTCATAGAAAGAGATTAGATGCGTCAAGCAGGACCTTCCTTTCATAAACCCAGACTTGATTGGGCCTGATTGCCTGGTTGTTCTCTATGTGCTGCATGGTGGCACTCAAGGTGATCTGCTCCATAACCTTCCCTGGCACTGAGGTCAGACTGACAGACCTGTAGTTTCCCAGATCTTCCTTCCGGCACTTCTTGTAGATGGGTGTCACATTTGCTGACCTCCAGTCCACTGGGACCTCCCCTGTTAGCCATGACTGCTAACAAATGGTTGAAAGTGGCTTGGTGAGCATTTCTGCCAGCTCCCTCAGTACCCTTTGGTACTTCTATCTGACCCCATAGTCTTGTGTGTGTGTTAAATGATGTACTAGGTCACTGGCCATTTCATGGAATCATAGAATGTTTTAGGCTGGAAGGGACCTCTAGAGGTTATCTGGTCCAATGTCCCTACACAAGCAGGGACATCTCTACCTAAGTCAGGTTACTCAGAGACCCATCAAGCCTGACTTTGAATGACTCCAGGGATGGGGCCTCCACCACCTCTCTGGACAGCTCATTCCACTGATCTATCACCCTCATGTTAAAGAACTTTATAAGCCTAAATCTCTCATTTCCTAGCTTAAAACCTTGTCCTATCATTACAAACCCTTTTGAATAGACCTTCCCCTGCCTTTACGTAGGCCCCCAGAGAGCCACGGAAGGTCACTATAAGGTCCCCTCGGAACCTTCTCTTCTTCAGGCTGAACAGCCCCAACTCTCAGCCTGTCTTCATACAAGACATGCTCCATTCCCCTGATCATTTTG
>VYZX01014221.1:0-26362 GCA_013401335.1 Brachypteracias leptosomus | reverse complement strand
TCACTTCATTGTAGAAGGCCACTAGGTTGGTCAGGCAGGACTTGCCCCTAGTAAATCCATGCTGACTACCTAGGATTACCTCCCTGTCCTCCATGTGCCTTAGCATATCCTCCAGGAGGATCTGTTCCATGATCTTCCCAGGCACAGAGGTGAGGCTGACAGGGCGGTAGTTCCCAGGGCCTTATTTTTTACCCTCTTAAAAGATGGGTACAGTATTTCCCTTTTTCCAGTCACTAGGGACTTCTCCTGACTGCCAGGACTTCTCAAATATTATGGAGAGTGACTCGGCAACTGCATCAGCCAATTCCTTCAGTACTCTGGGATGCACCTCATTGGGTCCCATGGACTTATTTATGTTCAGGTTCCTCAGGTGGTCATGAACCTTGTCCTTGCTTACAGTGGGAGGGACTTTGTCTACCTGGTCCCTGTCTTGTGGACCATCAACTTGAGGGCCCACAAGATCCTTATAATCCAAGAGGAAATGTCAGCTCAGCCTGTACACAAAAAACTTAGTCTAAGAGAAAAGATACATGGATACAAAGAGAGTACAACAAATGGAAACATAGGACAGTATTAGGCTTGTGTGACTAACATTTTAGGACAGTGATACAATTTTGTACTGTTGTCTCAAAGAGACCTGCTCAGCTGTGTCCTAGTGCCTGCCTTCCCTTTTGTCAGCAGGTTTGTTCATACAACTATATAGGAAACCAACAAAAAAAATTAAAAACTAACCTGGTCACATGAGTTCACTACACAAGGAAAACTGAAAAGAAGCATCTCGGACAGGCAATAATGAGGAAATTCCATTAAAGACAGTACTGGCATGTGTTGGGGTTTGACAGATTCTAACCAACCAGTACAATGAAGAATTTCACTATGGGATTTGAATAATGATTCTTTTCTTATGCTTTCTTTTGCAGACACTTTACAAAACTCAGGTTAAGGAACTGAAAGAGGAAATTGATGAAAAGAATAAAGAAACTCAAAGAAAAATGCAGGAACTGCAAAATGAAAAGTATGTCCATTGTGTTTCTCAAATAGATAAAAGTTTTTTCATATAATATGGTCTCAACTCATGAAGGTTTTGAATCAGATTTAAAATATTTAATTCCTTCAGAAAAAGAAAGACCTTGAAAGTGTTACACAACACCTTGTAGAATGGCAAATGCATAGGATGTTATGTATGCTGACTCACAAAGCCAAATAAGATTGTTCATATTTGCTTTGGACTCTATTTGTAATGTCTAGAAGAAGAATTACAATTTGCAAGAATTTAGGAATATGCAGTGTTTTGAAAAAACATTCCAATTTGTAGTAATCATCTTGCTTGTATAACAACTTTTTTTTATTTTATTATAATATCCTGATAATTACTTGGTATATTTCTATAGGCAGTAAAATAAAGAAAAAGATAATGAAAGTACTTCAAATTCTAAGTTTAGTATACTTCTGATTACATCAAAATCAGTTAATCCAACAGTCATTAATTGTGATGTTCTATCTTCCAAGTTAACAAATAAGGAAAGAAGTTTTTTAAGCTTGTTTTCCCAATTTATTAATTTTTATATATCTATATATTCTTTCTGAAGAAGGAGACTGTAGCCTTATGCATGAAGCAGCATTTCTGTCTTCTAGGCAGAGTCTAGATCTCTTCTTGTACTTGAGCATCAGCATTGCAAAACAATCTAGAGGAAGGAGGTTATATACAGTGTTCATGATGCATTTCATTGGGCTAAGAAAGTAAAGATGTGCTAATAAATACAATATAGGAGGAAAATACCTGCTTATGCAAAGTTGTTCAGTAGTATCCAACTTAAAAAGA
This sequence comes from Brachypteracias leptosomus, assembly GCA_013401335.1. NCBI lineage: Eukaryota > Metazoa > Chordata > Aves > Coraciiformes > Brachypteraciidae > Brachypteracias > Brachypteracias leptosomus. The sequence continues at coordinate 24,540 of VYZX01014221.1, read as the reverse complement.
AAAAAAGGGGGGGGGGGAGGTAGGAGAAACTTCCTTTATTCCTCTTGTGTTTTTTTGTTGTTTTTTCTTTCTGTCTTTTCTTACTTATTTTTATAGATTCCTTTTATTCTATACTCTCATTTTCTCCACAATTTTATGTTCATCATAAATGTTTTTCACCTGGATATAGCTATGGGAATTCTGACAAACTGAATATAGTTCAACGGTTACCTTTTTACAGTAGAGGCTCATATCTACTGCAGATGTGTAAAATTGGTGGGCTCCATAGCAATATGTATTTCATTGCATAAATCCTTCTTTATTTTACAGTACAGGAAGGCCGTCTGTCATGAGCCCATACTGCAGTAATGTATTGCCCCTTCTATCTCAGTGTGCTGTGGGCTGTGTCACATGTTGCTGGGTACATCTGACTTACGTGTGCTAGACTGCATCATTGTGCTATAAAGCACAGGGTTTCTTTGCAGGCAAATATGTAGGTGCTCTGCCTGTACTCTAAGCAAGTGCAGGAACACTTTGGCATGTATGCTGAACTGATTAGAAGTTGCGTATACATTAATGAGATGCTGCACCTAAGTTAATGCCCCCTGCTTATCAAGCTGTAGATAGAATTTGGAAGCCCTTCTGCAAAAGGTTGCATAGACGTAGAACCACTGTATGTTTTCAGAAACTTCATGCAATTTTCCTTATTGTTGAAACACTCTGGATCATATGTCACTATGAGAAGTAATCTTGTGTGAAGAGGTAGCTAATATTGATAGGGTTAAACATCTTCTGATGGACCACACTGCACATGCAATTTAATTTTATTTTGTATTCCTCAAAGGCGGGAGAATTTGATGTCTGGTTTCATAAGGCTTGACGTTTCACAGATGCTTGAAATTTCAATTGAATTATAGTATGTTTGCTGATGGAGCTTGTATGGACCATCAAAAGATAAAAGTGTACAGAGTGTGGTTTTGTAAATCTTATTTTTCTTAAGAAACTAAAATAATAATAATTAACTGATTGATATAATTTGGGTTTGTTAGTATTCCTGAAAATTTGGAATGTTTTGCACAGGAGAACAAAATCTTAATTTCCTTTTTACAGAGAAACTCTCACTACACAGTTAGATTTAGCTGAAACCAAAGCTGAGTCAGAACGGCTGGCACGAGCACTCCTCGAAGAACAGTATTTTGAACTGAGTCAGGAAAGCAAAAAAGCAGCATCAAGACACAGGCAAGAAATGTCTGATAAGGACAGCATCATAAGAAGGGTAAGTAATTCCACTGTAATTAATATAACTTCCAGCTGGAGACAGAAATTTATGTTATAATTATAACTTATAAAGTCTTGTGATCATAAGAGATAACTGTTTAAGTATTTTAAGTTTTGAACTTAGTTGGAACCTTAAACATTTAAATCCCATTGTGTGAACTCCCTAAGAAACATAGACTTGATGAATCTGAGGTGAAGCCAGAATGAAAATCAAGTGACTGTCTATAATTTAGTTACTAAGCTTTTTGTAATTACTTCTTGTCATTGCCCAGTGTATTTAAATCATGTAAATTTGCAGGGCGATGTATTAGAGACTCTTAATACAAAATAACAGACTTTAAAAAAAATACTTGAAAGTCTTGAGTTTCTTCCCACTGGTAAACTACTTAAAGAAAAAAAAAACAACTGTAATTTTTGAAGATATCTATCAGGTTGATAACTGTCTTCAAATTGCAATATATAGCGTGGTTATGTATTGTTATTTATCATTATTGGTTTTTCACATTTAGCATCAGCTATGCAGATTTTCTTAAGAATCCTGAGGAGTATAAAACATCAGTAAAACTCTAGACGTAACTGAACTTGGATCAACTGCTTAAAGTTTTCTGTTAGTGCTACCATGGATATTACATCTCTGTGTAAAGATAGCAGAATTAGTGTTTGTTACATGTGTTTTCTTTTATAATCTTGAAGTCTCCAGAATGCCACCATTTCTTAAGTATTTAGAAGATTCTCTGTGGCAACAAAGGAATAACTTCTTGCCAATGTCTTTGTTTTAAATATTCTGATAACTTTGTTAGACAGCTTAATACACAATCATTTCTATAGGCTTCAAACAAAACCTTTTTTTCAGGAATGAAATTCTCTCTGGTTTTAATATGTATTTGTTAAGTGATTAGCCAAGTGATTCTGACTGTAGCAAGGTGCAATGGTTTTCCTTTCCGTTTTGTTTGCAAACCTATGTACATATTTACCTGTGTATGCTTTGACTTAGACCAAATTTAGTTTTATTTTTATACTGATTTATACCTGTTTTTCATTATATATGACAACTATTTAACAGCAGATGCCTTGAATCTACTCTAGCATTGAATGCTGAATCTCTATTCTCTATTAGCTGCTTTTCTCTCTAAATTTAGAGGATCAGGCCTCTAGGTACTACTTCTTCTGAAGTACCACAAATTAATTAAAAATTGCCACATTCAATAACTTGCCATCTAATTTTGCTTGAGTTGACAACATACTACAGTGTTGTCAGTTCTGCAAAGATCATGAAAAAAAAATAATTCTTTCTGGGATAGGTGTATTTTGAGCCTTCTGAAAAATCAAGACAGCTTAGAAAAAAAGTACCATTTTTTAAAAATTGAGATTTGAAAGGTAAGCAGATTTTTTTGGCATATAATAATCAGAGGAAGGTGTTCCAAGTAAATGGCTGTTAAAGATTTAAGGATATTTAAAATAAGAGTATAATAAACATTTTTAGAATTTATGGCAAGTTCTTTATTTTAAAATGTGTTTGTTTTCATTTAGCTGGAAGAAAGTAATAACACATTAACCAAAGATGTTGATTTAATAACAAAGGAAAATTCAGAGATCAGTGAAAAAATTAGGAAACAGGAAGAAGGTATGTCATATTTGGAGTTATATTTCATCTGTTATGAAGCACAATTGAATTTGAAATGTATGTGGCAAAATAGAAATGGGAAATGGGAGAGGATGATGTGTTTATATTCCCTATTATTTTGGGCTTGATGAAAAATAATCTAAGTCGTTGTTTTAATCTTGAAAATATATCTTCCATGTAAATTACACCCATTTTTAAAAAGCGTAGAAAAGAGGAGCCTGGGAACTACTGACCTGTCAGTATCACTTCTATGCCTGGGAAGATCATGTAACAGATCTTCCTAGAAGCTATGCTAAGGCATAGAAAGGACAAAGAGGAGATTTGACACAGCCATCATGCCTTCACCAAGGGCAAGTCCTGCCTGATCAACCTAGTGGCCTTCTATGATGGAGTGACTGCATCAGTGGACGAGGAAAGAGCTATGGATGTCATCTATCTGGACTTCTGCAAGGTCTTTGACATGGTACCCCACAACATCCTTCTCTCTAAATTGGAGAGATATGGATTTGATGGGTGGACTGTTTGGTGAATGAGGAATTGTTTGGGTGGTTGCATCCAGAGAATAGTGTTAATGGCTCAATGTCCAGATGGAGATCAGTGACAAGTGGTGTCCCTCAGAGGTCATATTGGTGGTATTTGGACTAGTGCTGCTTAATATCTTCATCAGTGACATCGTGGGATTGAGTGAACTCTCAGCAAGTTTGAAGACACTAAACTGAGTGGTGCAGTTGACATGCCAGAGGGACAGAATGCCATCCAGAGAGACCTAGACAAGTTTGATCAGTGGAACCTCATGAGGTTCAACAGGGCCAAGTTTAAGTTCCTGCACCTGGGTTGAGGCAATCTTCAGTATCAGTACAGGCTGGGGGATGAATAGCTTGATTGCAGCCCTGCAGAAAAGGACTTGGGAGTGCTGATGGATGAAAAGCTGGACATGAGCCGGCCATGTGCAGTCGCAGCCCAGAAAGCCGATTGCATCCTGGGCTGCATCAAAAGAAGCATGACCAGCAGGATGAGGGGGGTGATTCAGCCCCTCTACTCTGCTTTGATGAGACTCCATCTGGAGTACTGCATCCAGCTCTGGAGTCCTCAGCATAAGAAAGACATGAACCTGTTGGAGCGGGTCCAAAGGAGGACCACAAAAATGACCAGAGGGCTGGAACACTTCTCCTATGAGAAAAGGCTGAGAGAGAGCCTGGAGAAGAGAAAGGCTGAAAGGCAGCCTGGAGAAGAGAAAGGTCCATGGAGACCATACTGTGGCCTTTCAGTACTTAAAGGGGGCTTATAAGAAAGATGGGGAGAATCTTTTTATCAGGGCCTATTGCGATAGGACAAGGGGTAATGATTTTAAACTAAAAGAGAGTAGATTTAAACTAGATGTAATTGTTTACAATGAGGGTGGTGAAACAGTGGAAAAAGTTGCCTAGAGAAGAGGTAGATGCCCCCTGCCTGGGTTTCCAGGGTCAGGTTTGATGGGGCTCAGACCAACCTGATCTCATTGAAGGAGTCCCTGCTCATTGCAGGGGGTTGGACTAGATGATCTTTAAAGATCCCTTCCAACCCTAACCATTCTACGATTCTAAATTCCCACTCGTTTTACTGTATTGCTTTCATTTCCATGCATTGCCTTTATTGTTGAAAACGATTAAAACCTCATCTCTAGCAGGTAGGAGAAAGTGAGTTTCTACTCACACTCTCATTCACACTTTTTAAAACAAGTTAGCACAAAGTTCCAACAGACGTAGTCAAGAATGTCTGTCCAGTGCAGCTCATCCATATATTGTCTGTATAACCCCCTTCTGCCAGCCATGCCCTTCTGTGCATGAAAGTTATTAAGGAAAAGTATTTTACTAATTTCATATTGCACACAATGTATTTATTAAAGATTTTGGTTTTGTCTGCACTATTTACAGTGAAGCAGTATCAGCATTTCAACTTGCTTAAGATCTCAGTAAGATTCAGAATCTAGGTTGTGATCTCACGCATATCAGTGGATTGGTATTATATTTACATGTGTTCTGACTATATGGGAAGTTACTTTATTGTTCAATTTACACCCATGGTTTTACATTTGAGCAAGCATTGTAAAATTGGAACACATGCTTTAGTATCTTTTGACTATGGGAGTAAAGGCCTTATTGGTTCTGTTGCCAGTGTTGTTACAAACACTGTGTAGGCAGTAAGGCGTACTAAAATATTTTCTCTTAGTTCTGCATTTCTCTAATACCAGGGATTGGGTGAGCAAGCAGTTTTCAGTTCTTTTTAGTTTATTGAGTTCGTTACTTCTAAGTACTTGAAAATTGTTCTTTATCTGTTTGTAGTTTTGGTGGAGAAATCCTTATCAGTGAAATGCTTACTTCTAGAAACTTTGGAAACAAATCAGCACGCTGGAGTTGTGAAGAAAAGATTGGTAGAATTGAGTAACTGGTGTGTGAGAGAGGGGTGAGGTAGAACATAACAGAATAATTCCTTTTTTAAAGAAAGCCTTTTCCCCCATGTTCTCTTTATGCCTGATTTGAGTCTATACTCATACCATTCTTCTGTGTGGGTACTGACTTAATTTTTGGTACTGCAGATACTGTTTTGGTAGTGCAAACACAAAAGAAGTGGGGCAGCAAGCTTAGGCATCCCCAGGAACCAAAAATACATATGCTGGCTTTAGTATTTCGTATTGCTATCTTTCTGATATATTCTTCTGATAATTTTCTATCATTATAGTAGCATTAAACTGGTAACCTCTATCATGGCAAACTATATGTTGCACATTAAGTGGCATAACAGAAAAATGGAGAAAAAAACTATGCAATTATAGAAGTGACTGAGATTAAAAGTATTTACCTTGTCCTAAAATACCTCAAAGTTGAATATTATTTTAACAGAATACAAAATGAAAAAAGAAGAGGAAATCAGTAATATTAGAATGCATTATGAGAAGAGCATTAACACTGAAAGAACTCTGAAGACACAGGTATAACTTTATACAATTTAATAATAATTACTTTGCATATCAGATATTTTTTCAGTTCATTGTTTTTTGTGCAACTACTCTTAATTTCTTGAAATTCATTTTATATTAACCATTATGTATAATATACATTTTTGATATTTACAGTTAAAAGAGTAAGTTTTGATGGTGTGTACTTTTCAGTGTTACTTCTGTTGTGAGTAAAGGGCCATTTAAATAGGTGAAGATTTTTTTTTTTAAATCATATCCTATAACTAGAAGAACTTAGAAATTTTGTATGAAATATGCTTGTATATATCATTTTTCTTACTGGTTTTCCTTTTTCTTAACAGGCTGTCAACAAACTGGCTGAGATAATGAATCGGAAAGATTTTAAAATAGACAGAAAGAAAGCTAACATGCAAGATTTGAGAAAGAAAGAGAAGGAAAACAGAAAGCTCCAATTAGAGCTTAATCAAGAAAAAGAGAAATTCAATCAGATGGTGGTGAAATACCAAAAGGAGCTCAATGAAATGCAAGCGGTAATATAATTTCAATTTTTTGTCACATTGTGGAATTCTCTCCACAGGAAAAATGTATGGCTCCTAGTTTACTTGAAAAAAAAAATTATTTCTGTTTCAGATGTTCTAGGCTGCAGAATTTTAGTGAGGTAGAGCATCTGACTAGTGTGCAGCTGTCCTTACTGTCTTTCATTTCCCCTTTCTAAACTCTTAACTGAGGAAGTTACTGATATATTATGAAGACTAAAAAACAGAATACTCTGTAGCATACTCTTTATGCAGTTTGCTTCACTGATAGGTGGTCTCCTTTTCAAAACAAATGATAATATAGTAATTTAGTAGACTAATCAGGCTGGTTTGTACTTAAATGCATTACTATATCTTTGATATCTTAACTTTTTTACAAGGCTGAATAAACACTTCTACTACCATAATTTATGCTAATACTATAGATATTAAAAAAAATAGTAATGAGTTTTGGGTTTAGAATACTTTGCTGCCATTTTTTGGTATCATAGTAACTATGCATGTGTATATATATACAGCAACTAGCAGAAGAATCTACATACAGGAATGAGCTCCAGATGCAGCTGGATAGTAAAGAGAGTGACATAGAACAACTACGAAGGAAAATTTTGGACCTCCAGCAAGGAATGGATTCTACTAGTGTTGCTAGTCTCCAACCAGATGAAACAGATGGAAATCTTTCAGGTAAGAGAAACATATATTTGAACTACTTGATTTTGTGCATATGCATAGTTTTGAAAGGTATTGTTTCAAACAAGTTACTACCTTTTAAAATCTCTAGCTATCTCTTTCTGTATCACATCTCCACTTCCTTTTTTTTTTTTTGTTTTCATTTTATAGCTTAGATGCTTAGATTTAAGTCTTGATTTCTTTTCTCACATCACTCCTCTCACTGTATGGCTTGGCATTAACATAATTTATGTCCACTTTCATAGAAAGACTATCTTTATCTGCTACTATTTGAATATAGTGAATACAATATGTAGTGTCCAGTGAATAGAATACAGGTCCAGCGCTTCCACAATGTCTTGATTGTATTTTATGTCTTGAATGCAGTATTGCCTTTATCTTGTGTGTTCTTACACACAGGGATGTATCACCTTTGTAACAAGTGGCAATAATTGCCAATGTGAAAAATAATTGTAGGGATTTCCATAATGCATCTATGGTTGTATGGTACTCTGACTTAGTAGGTGAAAGTAAGAACAACTTATTGCTATTACTTGTAACTTACTGTTACTTATAAGAACAACTAACAGTGTGTTTAGCCATTTTCATGTAGTGTTAGTTTCAGGCATTACATTTTGAGACCCACTGTTACACTGGTTAGTGATTTCCCCCTCCCCAGTGTTTCAAAAGTTGTAATCGGTTAGTACTTCCATGTGATTCGCTTTTGTATCTCTAGAGACAGGAAAAACCACCGAGTTGTGGTTATCAATTTCCGTATGTTTATTTTTTGTATAGTTTAGTCATTTTTATAATTCATCGTGAAATTCTTAATAAATGCTTGTCTTACATGCTTATCTTACAGACTTACAGTCTTTTTATTGTAGAAAAATATTCAAACATACAAAAATAGATATTCAGATAAAAGTAAATAGAATCATTTTAGGTGTCTCTTTTCCTGTTAATGCAATTCCTGCTGCTCAGATTGCCACATTCTAGACTTTTTCCAAGGGTCTTAGAGTGATTGAAATTTCAGGTAGGTTATGAGACTTAGTATTATGTTTTCCTGTAGTTATTCATTTCTGTGTCTATTTTTATGTCCTGTCTTCCCTTAGTAAACTTTTGGATTTTCCTTTTTAGCTAATATTTAAATGAATTCTGTTCTAAAATATATTTTCATTCAGTCTTTTCTTCACAAGTTCCATTCTGTCCAAGAAGCCTTTTGCACTCTGAAGTTTGATCACTTTGAATTGCCCTCTGGCAACTGCCATCTTGTAAAGTAAAAGTCTATTTTACTTATTTTGAAAGCATCTTCTGTGCCAAATTTCCATCAAAACTCAGGATCAGGAGTTCTTAGAGCTATTAGATTGGTGAAGGAACATTTTTTTTTCTTAGCTGCCACCTGTTAGGTGCTTCCTCTGGAAGTTCTGAACTATTCATACTACATTTAACTGGGGTAAAAAAGAAAGCAGAGCAGTTTTACTTATTAAAGTGGCTTTTTTCTCCCCTCAAATTACTAATGTTTTAATTGCAAATATCTGAACTGTATATTGAGAGCTTAAATTTTTCCACGAGAAAACAGACTAGATTTATTCTACATAAAAGGATAGTTTTGAACTTGCTCACTTTCTTTCTCAGCCACTTTCAGCATAATGGCTATTACACTGAAAACACCCAATGCCTCCATCTGTACATAGGCACCTTCCTTGTTTTCTTCTTAAGAGCAACAGTATGATGATATGACCCTGTTGTCTCTCAGATCTTGGAAAGACGGTAGGAGTAAGCCGTTTCTTTGTCTGCCTCATTAATGTACATTATTTTCACTTTATGTCTGGAGATGTTTGTAGTCAGGCTTCTGACTGTATGACTTGCCACTTCAATTTTGGGGCAGAAATTTCAGTACATGCAAGATCTTTTCAAGTCAGCTGTAACTTTTTCATTCTTAATTAGAACACTCTAAATTACTGGAAGTTCTTGTGTTCATCATCTTCTATACTCTTGACCCCTCTAACTGTTCCTTTTTTTTTATTTACATTTCTTACCCTTTTCTCTACACATCTCTGATTTTTACTGCAGTTGTGCTGCTGGTGTTACTGTGTCATACAGGTAGGACCTCTAATACATAGTATTAGGACTTCTCTAGATTTAGATAATATCCCTAGATGCTGCCTTTTGTTTTTTAACTGAAGCTTTGAGTTGATCAAGGTCTGAATAAAAAGCAATTTAGGTAATTAAAAGAGATTAAGTGACATTAAGTATAATTAGATTTCACACATTTGTCAAAGAGCCAAGTAGAAGGCAGAGAGGAGCATGCTAGCATTATAGGAGGGGGAAAAAAAAGGCAGTCTTCAGAGTAGAAATACCCCATGCCACAGGAAGAGATTATCCAGCATGTAGTTATTTTTCTGCAAGCCAAGTAATTAGTCTTCAAAACAGAAGGTGGCATACCACAGCAGATCATTGGCTGCGATTTGGTTGTATGAAGTTGTCTTCAACTGTGTTACGTTCCCATCACTTCTGTAGCCCAAACATAGCCATTCCTTCAGAGTACCTTGAATAGCATCTTGTTTAAGGGGTGGAGCTGAGGCATCTGTTCTTAAGTCAAAGGCATTCCTTTAAAACATTAAAGGCAAATAAATGGTAGAATTACTAAATAAGTAATTATGGTATGTTTTATTTAGTTTCCTGTCACAGAAAAAACATCACTAGGGAAAAAATGAAAATAAAATATAAACATATATAAAAGAATGATTCCATGGTCTTATTTCTGACGATGGGCAGTCTCTGCTTTAATTGAGAAAGAACTTGATACGAAACGGTGTGATGGTAATTTTGGTGGAATTCCAGACAGAACCCTCACTCTCAGGCTTTTTCCACTGTCCTCCTGCATGGCAGAGAGGTTCAGGATATGAACCTTGTCTAATCAGGAAGGTTAAATTACCAGCCACCAGAAAGGCTACAAGAGTAGAATTCATAATTTACAGGAAGAGCATCCTGTAAATTTTGGAGTTAGAAGGCTTTGCACTCTTTGAATAAACTCAGGGTAATACTAAAATGAATTCCTAATACTAAGAAAAGTTTAAGGAAAGATTTTCTGTGTTTGGAGGTAGATACAGAAAAATCATATGGTAACACACTTAAGAGCTGCATGTCACTTGGAGGTGATTTCTGTCTGTCATTGAGCTAAATATCCCCTCAAGTTCTGGTAGCTCCCAGTGCAAATAATGCTCTATCAAAGTAGAAGATTGGCTCATTTAGACAATCGAGGCTATTTTCAGGCTTTTGCTTCACCAGATGGGAAATAATGTGACCAAGGTTTTCCTTGTATTCAGTTCTAAGCATGTTTTCTAACTCTTACTCCTGATTATTGATTCAGATAGCAGCTCATGTCTCAGTTTGTGTCCAATGTTAATAGAGTCCTTGCTAAAACAGCTGAAATATTTGCTTTTTCACTATGCTTTTGCAATATCTCTTCCTCCTGGCTGGACCTAGGAAGTCTTAGTACTTACATGATTGTAAACAGAATTCTTCTTTGTCAAGACAAAACATAATCAGGAATCCAATAATCCTTATTGGTATAGGGCACTTAACCTGTTGTGAATTAACTCTTTTCATCTGATTGGCAAGATAATTTAAGCAGTGGAGCTGTCCTATAGGTTTAACTGCAGCACATAATATTTTACATTGTATGTTATAAATCATGTTTTACACAAAGATAGGATGGAATAGTATATATGGACCATTTAAGCCAATAGGGGTTTTTTTGAACATGGAATGTAGATGTGACTTTCTATAACACATGCAAGTAGCTGTCACCCAAATAAACCTCAAAACAAGATTCAACCAGCAATCCTTGGTATGATCCTCATGAAATTACCGTAAAAACAATCTGAGGAAAGAAATAATCAAACGGGAAGAATGGACAGAAAAGAATTAGCAAGGTAGTATCTCCAGGTTTTTGGTTACAATGGAAGAATCTGAGGAATAGGAATTCTTGAACATTGGCAAGAGATGCTTTACTGCTCATGAAAGCGCCTGTATTAGCTCCAAAACAACAAAAAGTCGTATGAATCATTAGAGTCATAGGTGTCTTTTGTGATTTTTTTTTTTTTTTTTGACTTCTANGGAGAAGAGAAGGCTCCGAGGGGACCTTATAGTGACCTTCCAGTACCTGAAGGGGCCCTACTTAAAGGCAGGGGAAGGTCTATTCAAAAGGGTTTGTAATGATAGGACCAGGAGTAATGGTTTTAAGCTAGGAAAGGATAGATTTAGTCTGGATATTAGAAAAAAGTTCTTTAATATGAGGGTGACAGATCAGTGGAATGGGCGGCCAGAGAGGTGGTGGAGGCCCCATCCCTGGAGTCATTCAAGGTCAGGCTTGATGGGGCTCTGAGCAGCCTGACTTAGGTAGAGATGTCCCTACTTGTGTAGGGACGTTGAACTAGATGATCTCTAGAATTCCCTTCCAGCCTAAAACATTCTATGATTCTATGATTTTATTGAATACTTACTGTTAGAACTCGGATTTATCATACTGAATCACAATGAATCCTGGCAAGATAAATACTAACTATGAGGATGTTTAGAATGCAAATCCACAACTTGCTATATATTCAGAGACAATTACCAGATCTGTAGCCTTCATGGAATTCCTTTTTCATATTCTCTTCAGGTCCAGCAAACCATCAGATATTTTTGAGGCCTATTTTGGATTTTCCAGATTAGAAATATAAAGTATCAACTCAGGGATTCTGTCCAAAATACAGGAAAGTTGTCTAGCAATAGTTTTTGAGCTATTTTTAAAGACAGGAATGAAAGATTCCTCTTAATAGTCTAGATAGCCCATATTTTCTTAATTACTTAAATCAGAACACTCAAATATTATTCTCCTGGATCAAGTATTTCTGAAATGGCTAGATGAGCATTTGCAGTTGTGCTAGCTGATAACTCTGTCAAGGGAAATTAAAATGCACTAAAAGTATTACTTGAGACAGACCTTTGTGACAAGGTTGGAATGAAAGGGCTTATCTACCCTTTCAAGAGTACATTTGGTTCCAGACAAATGTTAGCTTTCTTGAAAGGTATTGTATTCAGAAACTGTTATTTTCAACTGCAAGAAGTTATTCACAGTTCAGCAGTCATCTCTCATGCAAATAGAATTTTCTCACTAAATTAGGTTTGTAGTAGACAGAAAAGAATGTCAACTGATTCATTTGTTCCTCCACTTTCTACTTCCTTTGAAATTTATTTCAGAATGTACTGAAATAGAAGTGAACTTAGAAACTAAGTCCAACTGTCCCTATAAACAATATAGTACCTGGTGCATCTTTTAAAACTTATTATTATTGGATCTGTCCAGATTTTCATATGCTAGAATTTCCACAGATGTGTACTACTTACTCCTTTCAAATCACTGTTGTCCATAGTATATATCTTTTGAATGGTAGTCATCCATACTATGTTCTTTATTAGCAATTAATCACTTTATTTTGCAATGGAGGACTTGAGGTTTAGGATATGTCTAAAATTTCTGAAAATAGAAGAATCTTCTCTTGATGTAAAAATTAATGGAAGTGTTCAAAATAGGATAAGCATTATCTGTGATGCCTGCAGACATGAAGAAAATAGGTTTCCTTTTCCAAAGCTACTGAATATAAAAAACTGGGGAGGGGTCTGGGGGAAGAAAACCCTTCTCTCCCCCCAGGTCTTATGCAGTTATGAGAGACAGGGAAATAAAAATTTCCTTCATTTTTCCAGGAAGTTCTCGTACTGGAATGAGCTCTGCTAACATGTCTTTCTTTCAATTAGCATTTCAGTAGTTTAGTGGTCCCCTAGTATTTTGAAATTATTCTGTGTGGAGAAGTGTTAGGAAATTATTCTATATTTTTAAGTATAGTCCACTTCTAAATATTGTATGCTATAAGCTAATGCAGGAGGGGTTATTTTATGTCTAATTTTAATGCCCTGTACAAGACTAGGCTGTCAGTCTCATTGTAATTTTACATAACAGAGCATATGGACAATATTTTTTGTATATTTATATATATTTTCAGAGCTTGCTGGGATACACCTCACATAGAGTTTATCCCTGAATGATAAAAGGGACCAGTACCTCTTTCTTACATAAACACTTGTGGAAATTTTTTTTCAGCAAATTTTAATTTAATGTTTTTGAAGTTTTAAGTTTTCAGTGTTGCCAGTTAAGTTTATTGTAAAGAATGCATACATTAGCTATTGGCTATATTTCTGTATTCTGACACTTTTTTTACAAATTACATTTTTATGATTTAAAAAAAAAAATCCAAAATTTTTCTCAATTGTGATACAAGTTTATAATTATGGAGTGAAATTTTGATTACTTCATTATCACATTTACAAAACTGTGACACTTTTTACTGTGTCATTTCAGTCAATGGAATCATGGTAGTTTCTCACTGTTATTAGCTGGCTTCATAATTTAAAAAATGTCTTTCAAAAACCAGTATCAGCTAGCTGTAGGGGTTTTTAAAATCTATTATTCACATTAGGCAGAATGCTAGTTTTCTTGTGATGCTACTTTGTATCATTGTTAAATTATTTCTGTAGTTTTGTAGTAGGAAAATATGTTATTACATTACTCTCTGAAAAATTGTCCACTGAAAATTTGAATAAAACAGTTGTCTCTTATACTTTATATCTAGTTGATTCTTCCTGCATTCCTTATTTATTTATCTCCTACGCTATTCTTCTGTGAGTAATGGGACACCTGTGTAGCTTTGCTTGCTCTTGTGCACTCTTCTTTTTTTGTTTCCCTTGGATAATGTGGATCTGGTTTGTTTTACTTGCCTCATCTTCCTGCTGAGTATTTTTATATAGCCCATCTAAATGTTATGTTTATATTGAAAATCTCTTAATCATCTTCCATTTAAGCTGTAACACATTTTTCAAAGTAAAGTCTTTCCTGCCTGGCTCTTTGCAAAATATTTACATACAGTGTTAGATGTTGGCATCAAGGAAAACAGCTTCGCTTTATTTTGCAGTAACTGTATAATCAAATGTTAGCTTGTGATGAAGCATGAAGTAAATACTGCTATCTTCATTTCACTTAGCTGTACTTTTTATTCTGCTTTGCTGAATAGGTAATTACCTATTACTGCATGTAGCACATCTTCCTTTCTAGTAATAGTTTGCTTTTGTTCTATTCTGCTTTATAAATAGATAAAATTATTTAATATGCATTTTTTTAAAACCAGAATCAAGACTTGAAGGTTGGCTTTCAGTACCAAACAAAGGAAATATAAAACGGCATGGCTGGAAGAAACAGGTACAAATGGATTTTTGTTTTTTTTTCTTCCTCTACTTCCTTGGAAAATGTTCTAGGCACATGGTGAATGGGTTTTACAGCCCACATTTAAGAAGCAAACAAAATAATTGGAGTAGTTTATGACTTTATTGAAGAAGAAAAAAACCCCAAAGCCCAAGAAAATCTGTAGTAATAACATTGTGCAAATTTACAAGTTGGTGAGAAACTGCCTTACAATGGGCATCTTGGAACCATTAAAAATCCCATTTCTCCTTTGAGTGAAATTCTTTATAATTCTATTACTGAAAAATAAGCTCTTCTGCAGCTTGACAGCAGAGAGTAGGAAATACCACATCTAAATGTTCTGAAGGCCATGGAAGAGTAGATCAGACTGTGATTTTCCACATGTGATTTCCAAGGACATTTCCATCTCCCTTACTTTTAAAATGGTCAGTCTCTCTTGAAAAGAATTGGTTTGCTCTCAAAAACTGGACCTCTGTGCTGGAATTCCCACTCTAAGCAAATCAGTATTATTTTGCTTCTGCAGCTGTTATGGTCTAGTTCTTTGAGACCTTAAATGTTCAAATTGAGATGCCTGGAAGCTTAGAACCACTTTCTGAGTACGTTTTCTGGCTTTCTGGTTCCACTCTTTGAACACCCTTTAGTATAAGAAATTGCAAAAGTGAACCTAGTCATTAGAATTTTGTAAATTTTGCAAGCAATTTGTATGAAATAGTTTATTTCCCTGCATCTTCCTTATTACTCAGACACCAGTACTGGAAATTATTTGGTTTATTCATGATACTTTCAACATAACTTTCTGATTCCTGCTGAAAGGTCCTTCTCAGGTGCTCATGTTTACATTCACATTCTACAAGTGTCAGCAGTGGTTCTTACAAAATTTAAAGGATAAGAATTTAATTCCTGTCAAAGAAGCACTGAATTGTATTGTATTGGACCTTTAGCTGCTGAAGTCCTCCTTTGAAGTACTCCATTTTTCAGACGGCTAACATGACCTTCTTTATACTATCACAGTGTTTTGAGTTTCAGACCTGCCTGTTTTTACATCATTATCAGATATTCTTGGTGATATGTCTGTAAATTAAAACTGCCACCTATCCTAGCTTGCAGAAAAGCAAGTGTTAAGCTCTGCCCTCTTTCAACCAGTGGCTGCTTAGAGTATTTTCCTAGACTCTCAGATAAGAGGCAGTGCTAACAAGTGCCATATTGAAAATGCCTGCTTACCACAGTTTGGGACCTGAAGTTTGCTACAGATACCTGAAATTCTTTTCAGTTGGTTTCTGGTCTCTTCGCATTTTGTTTTGTGTCCCTGTTAGCAGAACTGCAGGAGACTTACACAGCAAGGTCAAGAATGTTCTTGGTGCATATTTGAATGTTTGAATGTTCTTAAAGTGTCTCTTGAAACTCCTATTTGTAAATCTGTTTCATGACATGTTCTGTTTGATAGCTAAGGCTGCTTGACTCTTGTTGTTCCAGAACTGATGTTTCAGGTTTCTGTCAGACTTAGGGCAGTGTCCATGAATAGTAATGACTGTGCAACATGACTGGCACAAGTCATGTTGCTTTATTCTGCTCTATCTAAAATACTATATCATTTTCTTGTTAGAACACCTTCAGCAGCCTTTTCTTGTTGTCTTCTAGAAATGGAGATATTTTAGGTAGTTAATCCATTCATACTTCCCTAGTTTGAATAATAGTTCATGCACATTGAAGGAATTTGAGCTACAGATGGATGCTTCTGTCGTGAGTCATGTTGATAAGATTCTGTAAGCTATCTGAGGTTCAAACCAGGCAAGGCACAGTAGAGAGGGGCCATGTTGACTTACATGTGTATTTTGTTGGCTGAACTGTACTGCATCTGAAACAAGCTGGCTTGTAGTCAACCTCCTCAGGTGATTCTGTTCCAAATTCTCCTGTGCTTTCAGTTTTGGGGTTGGTGAGAGGTATGCAGCCTTAAATGTAGGCATGCTTACATTAATTCAAATTAAAGGGAAAATAAAATTGCATTAGTAGTGTAATTGTATTGATGCCAGAGTTGCTACAACTTGAGCTGATAGATTTCTGACTCAAGTGTTAGTAGCCCTGATATTTTTACCCCATGCTACAGAACCATTTAGCTTAAGTTAGAAAGGAGTGAGTGTGGAAAACTCATTTGAGAATAAACACTAAAATGGGTTAGAAATATTTTTATCTGGAACTTCATCTCATGCCAATTGGAGATGATAAAATATCCTTCAAAAACCACTGTAGAACTATCAGAAATATTTTTTTTTTGTATGTTCACAGCAGGATATTGAGGCTGGTTTATGAAAGTTAAGTTGTTCTTTCACCAAAACTTGTATACAGTGTGAAAACTGAATTCCATTGCAGTCTGTGCTGCTAGCTCTCTTATTCCTCAGACCAACACCAAACTCAGCAACATCCCCTCAGCATACCTTCATCTTTTATTCTTCATCTGTTTGCTCTTCTCCATCTCAAATCAGCCAAGGGGGAACACACCACTGAGACAGAGCTCAGCAAGCTGCTCCCAACAGGAACTCTCTTCCTCAGGATCTATCTTCAAACTGATCAGCTTCCTATTGCTTCTTTTCTGTTGCTTCTCTCCAACCAGTTCAGTTCTTGCTTCTAAAACTGATTCAGTCTCCAGCCTCACCCATCACCCCAACAATGATCACCTGGGGAAAGGCAGGGCCTCACACAGATGGGCCAGGTTCCGCCTCTGGGGCCTTGGGGAACAAAACATGTTGCTGGGTTGTGAGTCATCCATAGGTCAACTCCAACTCGGGGCCCACAGCCCAGGTCCCAGCATTTCACAGTCCAAATTTGCATTTGTTATAGTAGTCATCTTAAGGCCTTCCTCTTGCCTGTGAAAGGCAGAGGTGCATACTTCAAATACAAAGAAGGCATTAGCTTTCTGTTGAAGTAGATCAAAGGAATTCAAGCACAGACTCTTCTTCTTCAGTGGGGAAAATCACAAGCACCTCACACTATTACAATTTAGTACCTACTCAAGTCGATCAGGCTTTCTATTAAAGAACCCTGACTGAGGGGCTGAAAGCCCTTTCAGTCAGGGAGAAAAACACCCTTTGTGGCTTTTTTAGATGGATTTCAGTAATTGAGATGTACAACTATAGCATGCAGCTTGCACAACACATTTTAAAAACACTATTCTATAAACTTGTTTAGGTAACATTCATATTAAGTCACAAGGGGCACTGGCTGGGTCTGGAAGAGTGAAGAACCACCCAGGGTAGGTGCAGAACAGGTCCAGGAGCACTGAGAGAACCTGAAGGTGCACAAGTCCATGGGACCTGATGAAATACATCAATGGATCCTGAAGGAACTGGCAGCTGAAGTTGCTAGGCCACTAGCCATCATGTTTGAGAAGTTGTGGCAGTCTGGTGAGGTTCCCACAGATTGGAAAAGGGGACACATAACCCCCATTTTTAAAAAGGGAAGCAAAGAAATCCCAGAGGACTACAGACTAGTCAGCCTCACCTCTGTGCCAGGTAAAATCATGGAACAAGTCCTCCTGGCATCTATACTAGAACACATAAAAAATTATGAGGTGATTGGTGACAGCCAACTCACTAAGGGCAAATCGTGCCTGACTAATTTGGTGGCCTTCTATGACAGAGTTACAGCTCTGGTAGATATGGGAAGAGCAACTGATGTCATCTACCTGGACTTGTGCAAGGCATTTGACACCGTCCTACATGATATCCTTGTCTCTAAGATGGAGAGACGTGGACTTGATGTATGGACCACCTGGTGGATAAAGAACTGGCTGGAGGGTCGCACTCAAAGAGTTGTAATCAATGGCTGTAGGTCTGGGTGGCGACCAGTGACAAGTGGAGTTCCTCAGGAGTCTGTTCTGGGTCCAGTGCTGTTTAACATCTTTGTCAGCAACATGGACAGTGGCATTGAGTGCACCCTCAGCAAGTTTGCTGATGACACTAAGCTGTGTGGCGCGGTGGACTCGCTTGAGGGAAGGGAGGCCATCCAGAAGGACCTTGACAGGCTTGAGAAATGGGCCAATGCCAACTGCATGAGGTTCAGTAAGTCAAAGTGCACGGTCCTGCATCTGGGTCGGGCCAGTCCCAGGCATAACTACAACTGGGTACGAAGTGGGTTGAGAGTAGCCCGGAGGGGAGGGACTTGGGGGTGTTGATCGATGAGAAGCTCAACATGAGCCGGCAGTGCGCTCATGCAGCCCAGAAGGCCAACCGTATTCTAGGATGCATCAGGAGGGGTGTGGCCAGCGGGTCAAGAGAGGTGATTCTTCCCCTTTACTCTGCTCTTGTGAGACCCCACCCAGAATACTGCGTCCAGTTCTGGTGTCCCCACCATAAAAGGGACATAGATCTGTTGGAGTGGGTCCAGAGAGGAGGGCCACAAGGATGATCCAGAGGTTGGAGCTATGAGGATAGGTTGAGGGCGCTGGGATTGTTGAACCTGGAGAAGAGAAGACTCTGGGGGGACCTTATAGCTGCCTTCCAATACCTGAAGGGAGCCTACATGAAGGCTGGTGAGTGACTCTTCACGACAGTGTCCAACAACAGGACAAGGGGAAATGGTTTTAAACTGAAGGAGAGTAGGTTTAGGCTAGATCTTAGGAAGAAGTTTTTCAGTATAAGGGTGGTGAGACTGGAATAGATTTCCCAGAGAGGTTGTGGATGCCCCCTCCCTGGCGGTGTTCAAGGCCAGGTTAGATGAGGCCTTGAGCAACCTGGTCTAGTTGAGAGGCATCTGTGACCATGGCAGGGAGGTTGGACTAGATGATCTCTAGGGTCCCTTCCAACCTGAGCCATTCTATGATTCTTATGATATTCAGGTTTTGTCAACGAAAAGTCCTGTGTAGTGAGGATGTTCAATCTTTTTTTGTAGAACTAAACACCATTTACTTAAATTGTCAGTATCTGCATCATGCAGGAATCCATTCAGTTACCTACCAGTAACTGGAATTCAAGATGAACTGTTAGTGCATTAACTCTCTTGGGTTTTTCTCATTTCACCTGGTTCTGGGTCATATTACTCCTGAATCTAGAGCTCAATATAGACAGAGCAGTCAGCCTTCCTCTTTTTAATCCTCTTTAGTACTTCATCTCTTTTAATGCATTGTTTCTAAAACATTTGAAACGGCAGGGGAGGGAACTGCCACTGAGCTCACACTTATGGACAGTTCTAATAAAGACATTTGACTGACAGCTCCCAGTGAATAGCAATGGGCAGTGAATTCTACAGGCTTGAACTCACTTGTAAGTGCTTAGGTTAGAGGTGTTTAATCTTAACTGGCCTGTGGGTTACGAAACTCTTTTTCTGGGTGGCTTGTTTTGTTTTTCCTGTCGTATGAATAAATATTTATAATTCTGTGTGATTGTGAACAGCACTGGAAGGGTGTCTGTGTACTTTAGATTGAGGACAACATCCTTGGGCTTTTTGGGGTGGGCAGGCAGACACTGCAGGCATACTCAGCATTTGGGAATTCTCTTGGAAATGGGGCCTGCAATCTAATCCTGCCCTAAAACTCAGTGCCTTCTCAGTAGGTCTTGCTTATTTCCCAGAATCCCATGCATTCTGTAGTAGTCCACTTTTTCAGTGGCATGGGATAGGTATAAAATAATAAAATGCAGATTTTGAGGAAGAACTTTTAAAACACTCGGGAAAAAACTAATCAACACATTACCAAATGTTTCTGTTCTTTAATGTCTTTACCACTCTGGAAAAAACTGCGGTTTGACCTTTAAAATGACACATAGCAAAAGAATGCCTATTTCTTTTCTCCTCCTCTGCAAACCTTTCCCCTACTGTCTCAATGTATTCCTAGATTTGGAATGTATACCAGACCTGTGTTTCTGCAGATTCATTTTGGCTCTTTATTTTACTAGTGCATTGAATTGAAAGTGTAGGAAATAGCTGGAGTGGAGAGAATCTCTTTTAGCCTACCAGTAGTTTAGTGCAAAGTACTAGTGAGTCCTGCAGGTGTCTAGAACTAGAGGTGCTGTTTAAAACTTTATCAATAAGTGATAGATTCTGCACTCCAGGATTTTCTGATACAGTAATTTTCATAGTAACACACCAGTAACAACTGAAATTTGTGATTTTGTGTACAGATAGAACTCCAGAGTCATCACAAGCATTTTCCAGTGACAATACAGTCACTGCAGCTGTAGCATTGCACAGCTGTCAGTAGAATAGCTGCCTGCATGATTTGAATATCTCCTTATATTAGTTTAAAAAACTTCTTTTACTCAGGCTTTTTATGTGCATATGGGAGTACAGTAGGATAAATGTTGCTTTATAAAATGCTATTTTAACTTGGTTTTACCCTTTCTTTCTCCAGTATGTTGTGGTGAGCAGTAAAAAGATACTGTTCTACAATGATGAAAAGGACAAGGACCAGTCTAATCCATCCATGGTACTAGATATAGAGTAAGTAAAGTTACTGTTACTTTTGGATACAAATTGGCAGAAGAGTATTGCGTGCAATATAACTGACCACAAATCTACAAGCTTGGAATCAAAATTCCATAAATAATGTTTAATTGCCCATGCTAGTTTAACTGTATTTCAGGGTTCTGTTAATGGAAGATACTACTTTTTCTTTGTCTTACTATTGCTAAAAGTTAGAGAAAAGGTTAAGTATACAATAGTGTGGCACTGTCTGTAGTCACTGGTCTGAATTTACAAAAATCAAGAGCCTAGCCTCATTATGACAGAGAAGGATCAGAGACAGTGGAACCTAAATATTATGGTATCTCTTTTTATGATTCATTCTAATGACTATTTTTGCTTCAACAGCTGCATTCTATAGCAGGGCATGATAGTTGTGGGATAGTTAGGGAACTGGCTCTTTGATTTTAGGTCTCATTCCCTTGTTTCATAGCTTTTTCCTGCTGTCTGAGAAAGGATCAACGTTAGAATCATAGAATGGTTTGAGTTGGAAGGTACCTTAAAGACCATCTAGTTCCAACTCCCTGGCCATGGGCAAGGACACCTCCCACTAGACCAGATTGCTCAAGGCCCCATCCAGTCTGTCCTTGAACACATCCTGGGATGGAGCATCCACTATTTCCCTGGGCAACCTGTTCCAATATTTCACCACTCTCAGAGAGAAGAAGTTCTTTACATCTAATCTAAATCTGTTCCCTTTCAGTTTAAAGCCATTAACCCTTGCCCTTGTAAAAAGTCCCTCTCCAGCTTTCTTTTAGGCCCACTTTAGGTACTGGAAGACTGCCCTAAGGTCTCCCTGGAATGCTGATCAAGCCCAAAGCATTTCTAACTTTTCCAGATGATTTCTGTTCAGAGTGACAAATGAATTGTAATCCCTTTACAATCATTACACATGAGGAAAATTGTGTCAGATATCTCTGAAGTGCATCACTGATACATGACTGACTGTGATGTTTGAACAGCTGATTGACATTATGGGACCTTATAGAGTAATAATTGAAAAAATTTTAAAATTCATTAATAGGTCTATCTGTGACTAACAAATACAGTGGTTTGGAAGGAACATGAAATTCAGCAAGTGCTTAAGCTGCCAATTGCTCATAACCAGGAAAATAGTTATTTTCTCTTTGAGCTGTTTCTTATTCTCTTTTCATAAACATCTCGTAGGGCGACTGCTGAAAATAACGTTGAGATAAATGGACTTACAGTCTTGACCCAGTATAGAATGATGCTTGTTTGTCCTGGTTCAGCTAGGGTAGGGTTAATTTTCATCAGGAGTTGGGAGGGAGCCAGGATAGACACCTGAACCAGCCAACAGGCTATTCCATACCATGCTGACCACATACCTGGCCCCAGGAGCGCTCAGTCCAAGCCAGGCTTTGTGGAACTTGCCTCTGCTCCTGGTCTGTGCACCTTATATCTTGTTTTGTACAGTCTCCTCACTGCTGTTGTTACTGTTGTTGTTCTGACTGTTTCTTTTGCATTGCTCTATTAAATTCTCCTTATCTCAATGTGCGGGGCTTGTATTTTCCTCCCTTTTCCCATGCAGGGGCGAAGGGCAGCAGGAGCAGCCCCATGGTGCTCAGGTCCCAGCTGGGGCTAAGCTACCACAGTGTTTTTGGCGCCCATCATGGAGCATGAAGGGTTGAGATAAGGACAAAATCTGACCAGAGACTGTTAAAACAATGTCCGTTAGACACAATTTTCTTTATATATAGGTTGAATAGTCCATGTTCACAGTGCTGGCCAATTTGTTTGCATGGTGGTCCTCTATAAATCCTTGTGTCCTCTATGTGTTCCCAGTGATGGTGTTTATCATCTCTGGGAAATGGGTCAAGAATCGTGTGCTGCTTTACTGAATACTGATGACTTATGATAGGATTATNAGAATCATAGAATGGCTCAGGTTGGAAGGGACCCTAGAGATCATCTAGTCCAACCTCCCTGCCATGGTCACAGATGCCTCTCAACTAGACCAGGTTGCTCAAGGCCTCATCTAACCTGGCCTTGAACACCGCCAGGGAGGGGGCATCCACAACCTCTCTGGGAAATCTATTCCAGTCTCACCACCCTTATACTGAAAAACTTCTTCCTAAGATCTAGCCTAAACCTACTCTCCTTCAGTTTAAAACCATTTCCCCTTGTCCTGTTGTTGGACACTGTCGTGAAGAGTCACTCACCAGCCTTCATGTAGGCTCCCTTCAGGTATTGGAAGGCAGCTATAAGGTCCCCCCAGAGTCTTCTCTTCTCCAGGTTCAACAATCCCAGCGCCCTCAACCTATCCTCATAGCTCCAACCTCTGGATCATCCTTGTGGCCCTCCTCTCTGGACCCACTCCAACAGATCTATGTCCCTTTTATGGTGGGGACACCAGAACTGGACGCAGTATTCTGGGTGGGGTCTCACAAGAGCAGAGTAAAGGGGAAGAATCACCTCTCTTGACCCGCTGGCCACACCCCTCCTGATGCATCCTAGAATACGGTTGGCCTTCTGGGCTGCATGAGCGCACTGCCGGCTCATGTTGAGCTTCTCATCGATCAACACCCCCAAGTCCCTCCCCTCCGGGCTACTCTCAACCCACTTCGTACCCAGTTGTAGTTATGCCTGGGACTGGCCCGACCCAGATGCAGGACCGTGCACTTTGACTTACTGAACCTCATGCAGTTGGCATTGGCCCATTTCTCAAGCCTGTCAAGGTCCTTCTGGATGGCCTCCCTTCCCTCAAGCGAGTCCACCGCGCCACACAGCTTAGTGTCATCAGCAAACTTCCAGGCGAGCAGATTATCACCTGGCTGCTCCGATGCTGGGATGGTGGAGCTGGTGGTTTGGAATTAGAGGGGAAAGAGGACAAGCAACTAGGATCCTTGTCTAGGGAAGCAGATATTGACAAGGCAATTGGAAAGCAGACACAAGCCCTCAGCCTTTGGAGGCAACTCCTGTCAAGTGTAAGGGGATGGTATCCCTTCAAGGATGATGTCATATGTCAGCTAGGCAAGTGGACCACCATAGAGAGAGGCATCCAGTACCTGAGGTAGTTAGCTGTCCTGGATATGATTTACAGTGATATGAATGATGAGCAGTCACCCATGGATCCAGATCAGGCCCACTGCACACCACCCATGTGGCAGAAGTTCCTGCGAAGTGCACCATCATCATATGCCAGTTCATTGGCAGTAGTGTCTTAGAGACATGGACAGGGACAAATGGTGGATGAAGCGGTGGGCCAGCTCTGGTAATACAAAGGAGGTATCTCTTCCTCCCTACATGCCTGCATTTTGGCTGTGAGGGAATGTTGAGGTTTATATCCAATCTACCTACAAACAGATGCTCTCTGTTAACCCTCCTTCCCCTGCCCCAGTTAGAGGAAGGGAAAGAGGATAAGGGAGAGAGGCTTATGGCCCCCTCCCCTCACAAATGCAAGAGGAAGGGAATGAGAGAGAGAAAGAGGGTTCTGGATTAGAAAAGAAAACTCTAACAGCTTTAACGAGATAATGATAATAAAAGAGAATATATACAAAATGAGTATCGAACNATATACAAAATGAGTATCGAACCCAACCTCCCCCTGATGGCAATTATGTCACTGTCACCACTGAGGCTGTGGAGCAGGCACTGGGAAAGTCCCAGACGGGGCTCAGCAGCTGATGGGAACTGGGTTCAGGAGCGGGGTTCAGGAATGCATGAATCAAAGGCAGGACTGAGAAGGGAAGTCCGAAGCGGAATGGTGTATGAAAAACTGGATATG
>VYZX01014220.1:0-15737 GCA_013401335.1 Brachypteracias leptosomus | reverse complement strand
AAAAAAAAAATCCAGATTTCTTTATCTCTAATTCTCTAATAAATTACCATTTAGAAAACTGTTTAACAAACTTAAAAACAGTTCTGTGACTGTACAGAAGACATCAGGGACTGTCCTGACTACCACAGAACTTAAGCTGTTTTGGAGGGGACCATAAGAGCTGTTTAAACCACACCAGCAGAGATGCCAGGCGATGGAAGGAAACAAGGATGATGAAACTGCCAAAGCAGCTTATGAGTATGCTATCAGCCACCTGAAATTTTGGCTATTAATAGTCTTCTCTCCCTCAAAAAAAAAAAGTTTTAGCAGTCAAATACTAACTTGACATTTCTTTAGAACATCCAAAATTCCCAGCATTATACCAGGTGATAAGTTTCACATCTTAGAGGAAAGGAATAAATTAACTGAATCAGACCACATTCCATAGCACTTTTCCTTGGATACTCTCAATCAAGAATTTGGAAACAGGCTGGATTTGCAGATGGGGCAACATTCTGCCAGCTCTCTTCTTCCTCAGGCTAGCACCAAACTCAGCAACATCCCGTCAGCATAACTTCATCTTTGCATCTGGTATTCTGGATCTGTTGGCGCTTGTCCACCTCAAAGCAGCCAAAGGGGAACACACCACTGAGAGAGAGCTCAGCAAGCTGCCCCCAACAAGAAGCTCTTCTGATTGACCCCAACAGGAACTCTTTCCAAGCTGATCAGCTCCTTGTTGCTTCTTCTCTCTTCTGTTGCTTCTCTCCAACTGGTTCAGTTCCTACTTCTTCCTAGACTGATCTGGTTCCTGGTTGATATCTCTCTAGCCTCACCCACCACCCCAACAACAATCACCTGGGGGCAGTTGGTTCCTCACACAGCTGGGCCAGGTTCTGCCTCTGGGGTCTTGGGGAACAAAACATATTGCTGGGTTGTGACTCCTCCATAGGTCAATCAACTCAGGGCCCACAGCCCAGGCCCCAGCACTTCAGGCAATTGTGTCAAAAGATTCATATTCTCTTCCAAACTACCATTCATTCAGTGCAGTCTCTCCAAAATCACTTCATAAGTTTCTGCAGCATAGAACACAAAATAGTCCTCATGAGTCATAGAAGTAATAGTCTGACTAATTTTTCCTTAAGATGGGTACAGAAGAGCACAAAATCACCTGGTTTTCCTCCTCCTTCCCACTATCCTCCAGAACCCTAGGTGTTGATAAACTTTGTCGCATCGGCCAACGGGCCTCAAAAATTCAATTTGACTTGCCTTAAAAATTCATACCAACAAGTGAAAATTAAGTTATAGCTATTCTTTTATGATTTGTAATAGCTTGACACTCCAAACAAAGCATATTTTAAGCATGTTGGTAGAATAGTATTGTAAGAAGGCTGAATGTCACCACTTGCTCCATGGCTAATTAAGCCATCCACTTGTACTGCTGTCACTCTAGGAACCTCCCACTAGAATCAAAAGGGAAAGAGTAAGAAATTGCCTGTAGTTTAAAGGCATTTCATTAATGCATATCTTTGGTCATAAATTACTGTTTACCTGTCAACTGGGTTCAGAACACCCACAAGGTGTTCTTTGAAGTTAACCTCCTGGATTTAAAGATTTTTAAACAGCTGTTGAAGGACTGTTTGATCTAAAAATCTGAGTCTTTTGAAGTTGAGAGCTAATGAAAGGGTTTTTTCCCCCGCTAACAGTGATCAAGCAGTTAATGAGATAAACTGATGGGAAGACAGGCTTAATAGAATATGTGGATGCATCTTGTATTTTGGGGGGTTTTTTTGGCAGGGATTAACAGGAAACCCAGATGTAGTCAACATGTAATTGCATGATATCATAGAACGTGGTGGGTTGGAAGGGACCTCAGTCAGGGCCACATGAGTCAAAATCATAATGAAGAAGAAAATTAACTTCGGTCAGACACAGTTCTTTACCAGAATCAAAGATATTTTGGTACTCTAAACCCCCTCACCAATGCGTGAGAAACAGAAAATTAGGCTATTAGGGATTTGGCCTGTGCTGGTTTTGCATGCAAAGACAGCTGGTTCCCAACACACAGCTATTAAACCAAGGAAAGGGCATGGCTAAACAAAATGAAGATCTGATATAAATGAACTATACACATGCTCTTGACACTCTTAAAACCCATCAGGCACAGAGATTTTATAATACCCCCAAAATTCCAAAGACTGCCTTTTGAACTCAGGGAATGAAAATTTTGCATTTCACTATTGAGATAAAGTGCTTACCAACAGTAAAGCTAATATTAAGGCATTAATGTTTTCAGATAAAGACCCTGCTCTAGCCAAAATCCTCTAATGAGAAGACCCCCCAGTACCATGTACCACTGGCATAAACTAGCTGCTCTAATTCACATGGGCTACAGCTCCAGAAAAATCCAGACACAAGAAGGGTCGGGCAGCTCAAGGACAAATTTTAAGCTATGGACAAGAAGTCTAAGAAGTAAAAAGTTAGGTAGTAGATTCATTTTTTTATATTAAAATACTAGCAATCCAAAATCATAGCTTCATTTACTACAAAATAAGTAAATCCGCTTGCCAGTTATATCTGACTTGGCCTTCATTAAGCAAATGACTTCTAAAAAACCTGTCAGAAAAAGAGGTCTAAAAAACCGTAAAAGTATTTTTAATAGATTTCTTTAAATAGGGTCATATTCTACAAAGGGTGGATAACAACAACATATATTTGTAGTGAACAAAAAAAGTTTTCCCCTCAATTCTTGATGCTTTTGTAGAAAAATACTAAGACTACTATGAACATTAAAAAACCCAAAAGATTAGGCTATGGATACAATCCACACATTTGTGTCATCCTTTAGATCAAGCACAGTGCTCCTATTGAAATCAACACCTGAAGATGCATCAGTCAAAACCACTGGTGAACAAATAATGTAAAGAAAACAGCACTATAAAAGAACTTGCAATCCGACTTGATAGCTTTGTGCACTCTGCTTTAGCCTTCATAAGCCACAATAAAATGGCAAAGGATTTCAGTCCTGCATCTTCTAAGGCTGCAATATAACAGTGACAGAAATGGCAAATAGAAGCTGGGGGGTCCGACACAAAACCAAACCAACACCCACAAACCCACAGGATACTTCCTTTTATTTCCTTTAGCACATTCTGTTCTAGAGCAGGAGCACCAAGGGCACATGTTACAGAATTGTTACATGCCCTGAGCCAACTAGCTAGAATGTAAATACCCACAAAAAGGTAGGGAATAAAAGCACATCTAACACAATTTAGAGATCGTGTTACAAACTGTAGAAGCAATCACTGCTAAGTGAGAGAAAGCAGTTTTTACTGTCCTTCCATTATTGCCTACCAATAACCTAATAATTAGTACCTATGTTTGTACATGCTCTTAGACATCTTCTCTAATAAGATAGTTAATAATGCAAACCTCAGCCCAAGACACATTCCTACTCTTTAATATATTTGCACAACCTATATAGTACACTTGTTGCTTATGTTTCCACAAGGGAAAAAAAACCCAACAAACCACCACAACTCACAACTGCACAATGCTCATCCAATCCAGCATCTGATCTCTGCCAGTAATCAATACCAGACATTTTAGGAAATACAAGGAAACCCCAAAGCGAATCCATCATAACCCATAAGGATACATGCTTCTTTCTCACCTTAAGTTAAACACTAGTTTATGCTCAGTTTTCTCCAAGGACCATTATTAGCTTGAAGTGGAGAACTGAGGATAGAGTAGTTGGACTATCAAATATTATATTCACAATAATTTATTTCAGGGTTGCTGTCTCCAATGCCTGACCTACAGCACAAAGCATCCAGTTTAGCATTCCCCGTGCAAAGGAGATATAAGACTATCCGAGATGCCACAGAGAAGCAGGAATGAGGGATGGAACACTTCAAGTCATCCAACCAACACTGGAAGTAAGCCCCATTTGTGGTAGTGCAAGGAGTAAGAGCTAGAAAATACAATCTTTCTTTTTTTTCCCATTTTTTATTCAATGTGTAGCAGCAAAATTCACAGTCCTATTTAGAATTACTGCTTCTATTAAAAGGAGATGTTATCCCTCAACTCAAGCCACATGCAAGCAGAATACAGTCACACCATAAATTAGGGAGTAAATTCTGTCAGTCTATCTACTTAGAGCCTCATTGAAACCATCTTCTCTTTCCTTTTCTTTTTGTCTTCTATTATACTACAATATTAGCCCAAATCTTTAGCTTTAAATAGGCATCTTCAGCCAGTTGTGTTCTTCAATCACCTGATGGGTACTACGGAGGGTAATGACAAACAGTGGAGAAACATGAAAAAGCAGCCTACAGAGCTATGTAGGTCTGAGGAAGGGATGCTTAACCATTTGAGGCAGTAGGCAGGAGTCCAGTCTTACCCAGTGCAGCCTGGAAGGTAACAAAGAGCAAAGTAAAAAGAATTAAAAATAGACAGAAGGGACAGAACTTTATAGTGGCAGATACCAAAGACAGTTTAACCATGCCAGATAACAGACACCACTGCTAATGGTTTAAAAATACATGGCCTTGGTCTAAAACTCACTTCTGTTATATACCTATTGTAAGAAGCTGCTCTGCTGCATCCAGGTTACGTCCTGGGGTTTTTTCAGCAGCTTAAAAAGGAAGACATGACAAGGAGTTGCATATTCATAAACAGCATGCTCATGAGCATGCTCAAACAAACAGCTATTAAATGCTGCCAAACATTGGTTCTGCTTTAGAGAAATATTATGTCTAGTATCATTCACTATTTTCTGCTCCCCAGACAAAAAATAAACAAACAAACCCAGAAAGTTAAAAAACTCACAGATCTACCAAAGAAAAATGATCACAGCACTGTGGTGCCGACAGTAAAATGTTACCTGCCCAGCTCTAGAGCATGTTGTGACCTCTTTATGTTTATTACCTGAAGTCTCCACATAGAAATTTCTGCCTACCTCCACATACATTGAGTTCAAATCCAGGTGACAAAAGTGGAGCAGGCAGCATGAATACAAGGACAGAAATATTTGGTTCATTTTGTCTTCCCAATTATGTTTTTAAGCAAACTGAAGGGCGAAAATACATTATACTCCAATTTAGTGGATGCATAATGGAGAACATAAAGACATTAACAAATCCATACCACACTTTCCAAGGCAAGGGTTATGATGCACAATGATGCACGTAATTTTAATGGGATGACTAATTTCTTTAATAACTGGTTGGTTGTGCCACTATGTACTATGGCTAAATGAGCAAATTACGACTCAAATAAATGGCACCATCCACGTGATGAAAATTTCTCTGACATGAAAAGTAGTTATAGCACCGAGACCTACATTCTTCCCTCTTTGAATTTTCAGTAATAGGTTGGCTTAAATAATATCATCAAAAGTATAAAACTGTCTCTTTCCAAAAATAGAGAAGCCCAGAGAGATTTTTTACAGATATTGAAGCTAATGGTACATTGCATGCTAAAACCACAAGCAATGCCCATTTTTAGTGGTATAAATGCAATTGAAAAAAATACTATTTGACAGAATTATCTCCTCATCCTACAGTTACTCATATGCTCTACGTTTTTAACCAGTTTTAAATAGTTACTGAACAACCAGAAAGTCAACATTGATTTGTAAATGTGATCTCTTAATGAATATTAACTAAATGAAGTGTATCATAGGAGTCTCTTCCCAACAGCAGACAAAATAAGTGTTATATTATTGAGCTCTAGAAAACTGGTTCATATACTTCCTAAGAGTTTTAAACAGGATGAGGTAGAAATCACATGTAATATGCTGAAGCAATTTTGTTCACACAAGCAAGCTTAGAGATTTACTTATTTTAGGGCCTCAGAGTATTCCTATTCATAAAGTCTTTGTCACTGATAGTTAAGCCATGACAGCAGTCCACCTTTCAAAGCAGCACTCTTATTTGGCTATTTTCTGGTTCGTTAATACTAGAAGATGTGTCACATAAGACCCTTCTGACCAAGTGCAAAGCTTTGAAAATGACATATAATACATAACCCTATGGATGCTAGCACAGGTCAGGCTCAATTTATTGGATATGCTAGGGGTACAAGGGTTGGATTGGTGTGTTTATCTGCATGTATCAACCCACCAAAGAAGGTTATAGTTGGAGTCACCATGTGGAGAGCTGTCTAGAGTGGCTTATGTTATCAGTGCCTCTACTGTAATTGAATAACTAAAAAACCAAAAATATCACTACCACACATCAGGCTTTGTTTTTAATTAATAAGTTCAGTGTTACAGAGAGAAAAATAAATAGAGTGGTGCTCCCTGTAAATTTGGTCTGCCATTCACATGGTAAATCCTGTATAAGCTGATCGAACAGCAAGGAAACATCAAAGCCTTGGCCACATCATGAAAATTTTAACCACCTGGAGAATTCATTGATATCAGCCTGAAAAATAAGAGATTTAGCGCTAGCTTAAGATACCCACACTGCTGAAACTACTTAGCACCAAGTTTTGCACAGTGTAAAACATGCCAT
Source organism: Brachypteracias leptosomus (assembly GCA_013401335.1). Classification (NCBI taxonomy): domain Eukaryota; kingdom Metazoa; phylum Chordata; class Aves; order Coraciiformes; family Brachypteraciidae; genus Brachypteracias; species Brachypteracias leptosomus. Next base: position 9,243 of record VYZX01014220.1, on the reverse strand, counting down.
TTGAACAATGTCACCCTTCATTTAAGGTAACTGTGTAGAAAAACAATTTGAGCCCTATATACTGCTTAAGTCTCACCCAAGTCTACAGAATTCTAGCGTTTTGAGCAGCACATAGAACTTGTATGTCAAGCAAGTTAACAGTCACTGAATTCCAGTTTATTGTCAAGTATTTTTTCTTACTATGACCTACCTTGGCTTTCATTTCATCTTAATCAGATTACCTGGAGAAGTCTTTTACATAGTTACCTGTAAACTAAATTGCCTGGGAAGGAATATTTACTTCTTTTCCAGAATCTAATTTTGAGAAATTCAACTGGAACTAACTACAGTTAGAGAATCCAATTTTATGGAAAGAATTTTTCTCATACAAACAAGTCTCAGCTTCCTTCTCATGCAAGGAGTATATACAGAAACCAAGGAAAAACAGAATCCACAAAACACTGAAACAAAACAATCTGCTCCAGTGTTCCAATGTCAGAAGGGAGAGCACAACACTTATAAAATAGTTCATAAACAGAGAAAGATGCCCTGTGTAAGGCCAGATGAGGTTTAAATACAGCGTGATGCTATCCTGTGTCCCCAAAGTCAAGAACAGGACTCTAACCACATATTTTGAGGAAACGCATGCTCAGACTTCAAGTCAATGCATCTTGCAAATACCAGACACCAAAACTGATTTCAATACTAAATAGCAGGTAAAAACAAACTGTAGGAGTCATTTCAGCTCAGTGTGGATATGCCAGCTTCCAAGACTACATTTTACAGCCACATCTTCCTGCAAATTCTCAAGTATGTCCCAAGATTAATCTTCAAGATTCCTATTTTGAAACAACTCTCTTTAGCTTTCTTCTAGCATGTGCATCATAGGTCATTTTAGAGAACCTAAAAGACAAAGGAAAAAAAAAAAAATCTCTAAAATATAGAGAAGACAGATCCTGTGACAATATTGACTATTAATCACAAGGAGGAGGCTGGAAACCCATAAAGCTAGTCTGATTCATCCCCGGTGTAGCACTGAAGATATAAAGTGATATTGCTTTCTTGGTTCAGATCTTTAAGGCATATTTTCTATCTTTTCAAACTGACTTCATTAAGTCTCCTATAACATCCTGAATTCAGACCAGTTTCCTTCAAGTTCAAAGTGAAAACTGGTACAAGTTGACCAGACAGATCTGCTTTAGGTACCTGCAAGATCTGGTATTGCACTGCACTTCGGCAACTCAGCTACAATCATCCAAGTTGTCAGTGAGAAAGGAAGTGGTGGGATGAAACATTCATGAATATGCATTCAAACTAAAGCTGAATTTTTATTTGGCTGCATTCATAACCCATTTATGTTCATTTCTGTGGATTATCTGATGCTAGAGATTTATTCATGAACATTGAACTGAGCACTCAGTCACCAAAACGGAATTCTGAGCAGCATTTTATACGGCAAGGTCTGCCACTGCTGGTGAGCTACACAAGTCACCTAATCAGACAAGGAAAATAAGCAACAACAACAACAAAGAAAATAATACATGTAAATCTAGCACAAATTACAAATATTCACAGTGAGGTGTTCAGAGATGAGGTGCTAATCAGTACCAATTCACTGAGGAGTGGAAGTTCATGGTCTGGGTTCTGCTCTGTATCTATCTGCAGGCAATGTAAGGTGGTAATAACCATTCCTGTAACAAAGCATTTGGAAAGCTACAAGTAGGAGGCATGAGAGAGGATAGCTAATTATCTGTAATGAACCAGGGAACTGTACAACTGCAGGCTATCCTTTCACAAATGAAAGAAAACAAGAGAGAAAATATCTGGTTGTTAGGACAACTTGCACAACCCTACACGGCAACCTAGATAAGCACTCAAACCAAGTCCACTCTGATTTCAGGTTTACCAAACATCTGCACAGTGCCAAGGCACAGCCACACTGTCCTAAACAATGAGATGATCTATCTGTTCTCTCACATAAAGACCCTTTTCGCACACCAGGCAGTTCTCTAAAGCAATATAGTACATCAGATATCAGGACAGCAAATGGCAACTTGGCTTAACCACAAGCCATCAGCAGAGCTGCATCACACCACTTTCTTTTTCAGATGATATGAAAAATCCAAGGACTGTGTTACAGGAGATTTAAGTTAGAGCAGCACAGAGCCTCAACTGTAAGACTCTCTTACATTTCGGACTTTCAAATTCTTAAATTTGCCCTTTACTTAAAAAAGTCAATGATTTCACCAAGAAAGTTTGATTAGTTTCTTTTACTTTCTGTAATGAAGTGCCATCCTTTTTACACTTGAAAGGATCTTTGTAATAATGCAACATTGATCTTTTGAATACAGATGAGCTAACCTAGATAATAGGATTTGGTACCCAAAGAAAGGGCTTCTGAGCATATATATCTAAGTCTCCAGTGCCATCAAGAGGATTTAGAAGATAATGCACCAATTCATGGGCAAATATTGAAATTTGGCATTACAACAATAGTCTTTCATTTCCATTATATTCGTAGGTGATCATCCAATGCAGAGAAAAATCCCATGACATAACTTACAATGTAATACACACACAAGTGATGACGCAGCACGAGCCATAAAGAGAAATTACAAAGAAACAAGGAGCCAACAGCAGCTTCCATAGATAAGAATTCTGGAGCTTTTGTTCTTTTTGGTAGCCCTCACCACACCATGGTGCCTACTTGATTAACTGTAATAACATCTTCTGGAAAGAAGGAACAGTTTGAAAAAAATGTTAACAGCATTTTTCCTAAACAGAAAGGGAATTGAGGGGGGTATTTCTTTTCAACTGTTTCTATATTTAAGTGGAGTTTCACAACAGAAAATGCACCAGCAACAGTGCCCAGTGAAAAATGGACAAGTTACCTGCACTCTGCTCCTTACAAATAACCACCATTTCCCTACAGTGCCTAAATACAAATCCATCCTTTTTAGCAAACAGAGCATGGAATTGGGTGTCAAAATACTTGGATTTTCTTCCAAATTGTACTACAAGCTTCTTGCGCTCACTTTCTAGCCAGTGTCACAAATCTGCACCTTTATTCCTTCATCACCTTCTTCCCTCTAGTCATGACTTTCACAAGCACCATGTGACAGCAGCAATTTCTTGTTATGTGATTGATTATAACATGCCTGTGATGCTAGGTCTGTTTCATAATCTGTAATAATTTAAATCTGCCCCTTGCAAATACAGATCATGTCTATTCTGAGAAGGAAAGCCATGCTGAAAACAGTTTGAAAAACAATTCAAGATGGGTTCCATGTCATCTATGAGCTTTAACATGGAAGAAATGTTTAGCATAAAACCAGCCATATTAAGGAAAAAAAAAAATTCAAGGTATCTGGGCAAGACAGCCCTTTGTTTAAATATAATAGAAGTAAAACCCTTCCCCTCCTCCTCCAAGAGAAAAACATAGCTTCTAACATCCCATCCAAGCTCTTGCCAGGCTGCCAAATCATTGTCGTAATGGAACAGCAAGAACTGGACTCAAACTGTGCCTCAACACCATTTTCAAACACAACTCTATTCCAAGTGTAAGCAGAGCCTTTGAGGAAGATAAGATTAAAAGTCATTTCAACTGACCCTTTTGAAATCTCTTTATGATATAGACCGTTAATAGGCTTATTGGGAATTCATTTTGCACCAGAAATTGTATTGGTCTGGATAACTTCAACTGGACTTTTCCTATGCAAAGCAATCAGATTTGCTGATGACAGCACATATGTGACATCATTTCAGCTTCAGCTCTTAAGGCTTTCAGACTACTGAAACACAATCATTCTATATTCAGAACATCAAGCGCTTCTGTTAGACCATGATAGCAGCAGGATATCTCCTGATTCCTTTCTTTGCAAGTGCCTTCAGGCAGCACCTATAGATTGGTAGCTTAAGAAGAAAGATAGACTGAACCATGGCTTTAACTTGTAAACAGGGTCTTTGAAAGAGCAAAGGCGTGAGTTTGTCTCCAGTAAAGCAAACTCACTTTGCTGTTTGCTCAAGGCATTTTTGTGATAAATCTACAGAGCAGGAATGGATTTCTTGTCCATCTCTGCAAACTTGCCTTTTACTGAACCAAGCAAAACTGCTAGAATTTTATTTCCAACACTGACGTGTGTCAGGGTCAAAGACAAGGGGTCAAAAGTGCAGTTCACAATTAGATGCATTTCTTTCCAATGCTCATATGCTCTGCTGTAGTAAGTGGAAATTAAACACTAGGATTTCCAGGGAGTCAAAAAGCAGAATGAGAAGGCTCTGGTATTTTGTCCCTGGCTGCTTTATTGATGCACTTCTGTCATCATGGATGAAGTAACAGACACTTCAAAATGAGGCAGATGAACATTCCATTTAAAACAGAGAGATTTCACACATCATTAAAATGAAATTCATTATATTTTACTTAGATAAACAAAACTAAATCCTGTGTAGTGTTTTACACCCCAAGATCTCAGTACATTTTACAAGAAAAATTCCAAACCAATTGTGAACGTTATTTTCTTGTTATCAGTTGAGAAAGGTACAATGCAACAACTTGTTCAAAGTCACACAAGTTTTCACACTTGGGGCTGTTTTTACTGCTTCTCAACTATCCTACACAAAAGCAACAAGCAGATAAATTTCCACACATAGCCCCCAAATAAGATTCTGTAGCCTTCATCCTTTTTAACCTCCCTGTACAAAAACACCTAAGATTTTAATGCCAGTCTTGGCAGGTAGCTTCCAGCAAGTGATACGTACACACTACCAACTAAGTATCATCTCTTCCACAAGCATTACATCAGAGGGGAAACAAACATCCTACTCACACCATAAGCATGTGTCCATCAAATTGACAAACAAAGACAACTCAGCTACTTTGCTGCTTCCATCAATATAAATACATAAAGAAATAACAAATATTAATAAAATTTTAACTACCTATCTGCTTCTACCTGCAAACATGAAATTCTCTCACGCTTCGATAAACGAAAAAACATACTCGATGAAGTCTACCAAACGTGTCTTCTGTTCCAAGACAGCTGGTGCACCAGAGCAGCAGTTACACGGGACAATGCTGACCTCCTGTGGTAGCTTTGCAGGGAAACAACTCCAGCAGCAAACGGCTGATTTCTGAAAATGCGGGATTTTCCTACATACTATCCTCATCATTTACCACTGTTGTTGCAGCAAGATGAGAAACCTCTAGTCACAGGCAGAGGCGCTCAGCCTCAGACATGCACTTCAAAGTCAAAGTAAACACCACAGCTCCCAAGGACAGACTGCACAATGTAGCAATGCTTAGAGGAAAGGCTGTTGCAAATAATCTTTGCTGTCTTGCTTCAGTTTAAGTCTATTACATCTCTCCTCTTTGTCAGTGCACACAGAGCTTTAGATTAAGTAAGATTATGACCTCTCAAAAAAAACCCACTTCAAAAAAAATCAAAATGAAACTTCAAACAAAGAAAACCCTCACCACAAAACAGATACAAAAACCCTTCTTTCTCACAATTGAATGGTTAAGCACAACAACAGATTATTTAATAAGAGAGTACACTTTCCAGAATGGGCTGATTTCAGGAACAGACTTGGTGAACTTCTCCAGGAATAGCTGTGCTTGCTCTTGCACTGGGACTAAGTCCTAGAGTTGGCTTCTTTCCAAGCAAGCACCTGTAGCTCACTTGTCCTGAAAAACACTAACTTAAAACAAATTCCATCCTACCGTAGTCCAGAGATGATTTCATCACACCATGATCACGTTAAGCTACACTACTTAACGCATTACTAGAAGCCCTGAGCATCTATCCTGCATCACTTGTTCCTTTTGTAGAGAAAGAAAAAGCATGCTCAAAGACAGCCATTGTTTCAGTAAGCACTGAAATGGTCGCTAGCTGCCTTACCTTACTGAACAAGGCCAAGGAAAAGAGGGAGGGTTTTTCCCTACCTGAAAGATGAGATGGAGATCTTCAGAACTCTCCATTCTGCAATCTCTTCCCAGCACAAAACAAAAATAAAAAAGTATTCTTAAGACTTGCCTGTAATATATGAAAAGAGTGTAACTAGCACTTCATCCACAGTTTTCACGCACATCACCTGTAGCACTGAGCACCTTCGCACCCAGCTACAGGCTGCAGTTGGCTACGGCCATGATAACTCTGAACCTCACTCAAAATCTTGAGCAATCTTTCTCCTGTTACTCATCTGATTTAAATAAAGGGAAATAGAGAGAACAAGCAGAGTACAATGATACATTAATGCAAAATAGCCGTGAGTAGCGTTACAGTAACCCACTGACTACAGAAGTACAGGATCCAAATAGAAACCACAACATATTTGTAGCCATAGAACACACCACCTCAGAACAGCACACGCACATGACCTAGCACACGTGTAAAAGCAATGCTTTTTACAGCAAAGATGGCATGTCAAGCACTTGGAAGTACAGGTAGGTCTCCACAGAAGATCTCACCTCCTCAGCAGCCACAGAGGTCACTCCAGGAGAGTAGCAAGCACAAAGCCAAAACATAAAGCTTCACACCTTAACAAGTAACTCCTTCTACAACTTGGAGAAGTCAGATGTGTTAAAAAGTAAAGAAAAAAAATATTCTTCAACACTCCTTTTAAGTAAGCTGCTTAAACCATTATACTTAAAAAAACTAAGCCCAGAGTACCTAAAAAAGCACAGCAGCTTCTCCTGAAATGTTCTCCACAGGGTAAAAGAAAGAAGACAGTAGTCCTGAAAACAATCCTGAAAGAATCCGAAACACATATAAGCAAAAACCATTAACAAAACCAGACCTGCAGCCACTGACCTCAAGGGCATGAAATCCAAGTCTCCTGGGCAGTCCTCACCCTCAGTCCTGCACTGCCATCTTGGATTCTAGAACCATCCCCCTGCCGAGGCTGAGGCAGGAGAGGCAGAGACCTGTGGGCGAGGACCTCCAGAGCGAGGTGGGCCACTCAGATTTTACTTTCTGCTTTCACATTTCTCCCACACTGGCAGTGGTGGGGGACATCGTGGGGTTTCATTCTCAGAAGAGAAAAATGGAGGAAAAAAAAAATCTCACAGAGTTGATCTTTTTTAACTAATTGTTGCTGCTGTGTGGTTTAAGGGGTGGAAATGACTTTGGCCTCAGGTGCGAGGATTGGTTTGCACAATCAAATAGTTTCATGTGGGGAAATAACTGTAAAGCAGAGCATGGACAGAAGTGCTGGGGATGCTGAAGTCTGGCCGGGTTGTGTGCGCATTTAAACATTTGCTTGCAATGCCAGAAGCCCCCATGAAACATCTCACTTTGTGCTTGAGAACTAGAAAATGAGACTGTCACCTATGAAGGTTTCTCTGACCAGTTTAATTCCCCTATGTAGACTGGGTGAAGCCTTCAGCACAGAATTAAAATGAGCTTTTGAAATTATTTCCATTTTAAAGCTCCAGCTGTTCTGAGGTCCCTGGGGAGTGCTATGGTGGCACTGCCAGTAATAAGGCCTCAGATAGAGGAGCCCTCATGTAAGATGTACCTAAGATGAACACCAAGTACAACTGCAACTGAAGATATTAAAAACCCATTGTGGTCCAAACTGTTCAGAGTTTTCCAGTTCAGACAAAGTACTATATGGTGAAAATGTCCCTACTGTGCTCTGAGCAAGGTTCTGAAATTTTTCATGTGAATAAAAGCAAAATCATAGAAATGGCTGCTGGAGATGGAAATGAAAATAAAGATGGAGGCCTAGAGAGTTGTCTTGGTTTCAGTGATATCCATCCCCGAGTTAATGCAGCACATGGTCTTAACATATGTTCCACCACATCCTAAAATAAGTGACTTAATTACTAGCAGAGTCCTTGAGGCCAAGTTGGAGCCCTTCCTCTATTCTTAACTTCTGTGAAAGCAGATTTTCATAAGTGAACACAAGATCAAGCCTCCTCTATAGAAACTGCTGCAGTGACTCCAGTTGTATTGAAACAGTAGTTAAGTCAGTAATGGTTACTAACATGCAATAGAGAGAAACACCAAGTCTCAGAGTTTCACTAAAAGCAGCCTCTGAAACTCGGAAGGGGAATTTTTGTAATAAAAGTGTTACATGATATTTATGTCTGTTGTCTCTACCTGCCATAATCCAGTCCACTGGCTAACTTTTCTAAAGTTATGTTTATGGACTTTGAAAATGAATCATCTTTCGGTTTGCGTAGGAATAAGAAATTTTCCCCTCCCATAACCCAGATAAATGGTATCCACTCTCTCTATCCTGCCTACTCAGAGCTGCCAAGCATATTTATCTTGCCTAATCTTTTCCAGGATCCATCCTGACTACCCCTTTAGCAGTTACATATATCTAAATGTTCTGTGTGCATAATTGCTCTCCACGTATTTTCTGTCACTGAGATCAGATTTACAAGCCCTTAGTGTTCTCAATCTTCTTCTAGTCGTTCTCCTTCTATTAGATGCTCACTGATGCCTAATGCCATGCTTTGTCCCTTAACAAATGATCAGTGAAATATACACTATTTGAAGAGGAAGTCAAAATAGCCACCACTAGGACTCAAGAAGGGAAACTCTCAGCTATTTGTCTCTACTCCCACCCAGTCTAGAGGCTTTTGTCTTCATACAGGCCTGACAGTTTTGAAAAAACAAGTTGAAAGTGCCTTTCTTAACATGTCCCTGGCCAGGGAGAAGCAGGAGGGGCTGTCCCTGGAGCCGGCGAGCAGCCCAAGCTCCTCAACTGCTGGCTACAGCCCCTCTGCAGCTGAAAGGGAGAGCAGGCTGTGGTGGTAGCCACAGTCGGACCCAGGGGCAAAGGCTTCCCATAGCTCTTCCCCAGAGCCTCTCTGGACAGACAGATCCCAGAGCACACTTCAGAGCCTTGGAACTGACCCTGCACTGCAGCCGGACCCAGCCAGGGCCAGGGAGAACAAGCCAGTGGCACCTTCAGGGCCCTCACAGTATACCTTGATGATCTAAGTCTGTATCTCCAAGCCTTTCACTCCACTATTAAATACATTCCCTTGCATTTTTTGTATCCGTTCAGTATTTGTTGTTTCCTATATTGTCACTAGTAGTTATTGTCCTGCTTTTAGTCTTCTGTGTTATTTCTCTCCTTTCTATACTGGAAATCCTCTTCAAAAATCAAACAAAAAAGAAGACCAATCATAACCTGAGTTCTGAAACTAAAATAGGTTGTGGAGACCAGCTTCAGAGCAGGTAAGCAGGAACAGTGGAGGGAACAGAAGAATACAACATGTAGTTCCAGGGCTGGTGTTGCCACCAC
>VYZX01014217.1:45273-57621 GCA_013401335.1 Brachypteracias leptosomus | reverse complement strand
TTATGGAGATACCTTTCCACAGAAATATGGGTTGTATTTCTCACTAAGTGCCTGCTAAGGATCTGTAAATGTTTATGCTTACTACTTCTTGACATTGGAATCAAGAAAAGGTGCTAAGTGTACAAATGGAGCCAATCTGAAGAAAATTACATCAATTGATTTAAATCCATCTTTTGAGAAGAGAGATTACATGATTTTTCCTGCAAAAAGAGCTTTGCAATATAGACACAATATGGTTTTTTAATTGTGATTTGCCAATCCAATATATGTGAAATCCTGTTAGATTTCAAACCTTAAAGTTTATTATGTAGGATGTAAATAGGTGGTTAAAAATGAACTATTTGAAGTACTAAAGTGAACTGCGATTGTCAGACCTTATTTTACTTTAAAGAAAAAAAAAAAGGTAATGGGTATTTTTTTTTTGTAGGTTTTAATAAAAGATCAGTGTATTTTAAAGATGTCTTGGGTAGCAGCTCTCTCTTTGAAGTTTTGCAAGTTCTGAAATACTCAGAACTTGTTTAGAGCTTCCTAGAGAAATGGTCATTTGACTTTCCAGGTCTGCTTGTTCCATCAGAATCAATATTACAGATCAAGACTGCTTGTTGAATGATACCTCACTGTCTTGCGCTGAAGGAAATGGCAGTAAGATCAATACTTTTCCATTACTGGTTCTTAACTTGGGGAGGCTTTCTATTTGTTTCTGGTAGTAAATCAATCAGTTGCATAGGTCACAATGAACACTGAACAGATAAAGTTCTGAGTTTTTCATTTCCTCTCCATGCTGAATGACAGCATCCCAAAACAAATGGTTGTAACCGGAGGAGGCAATGTGCTTGTTTCTTCCCACGTATTGGAAAGACAAAACAGATGCTCTTTCATTTGCAGCCTCCTAGTTCAGCAGTCCATTCTTGCAGTGTGAGCAAGACATGAGAGAGTTGTGGAGATCTGGGCCTCAGCGCTTTTCGGGGTACTTACTGAAGCTGTTTGTCATGCCCTATGCTGATGAAATCTAACACTTGTAATATGTCCCTGCATTTTCTTATGTCTAATCAGTACGGAACAATCAAAACTCACGTATAAAGGCTTTTTCTGATAGGGGATTTTATCTGTTTATTGTGAAAAAAACAATGAGTATTTTCAAGACCTCTGCAGAACTGTGTGTAATATTGTCTTGTAGATTCTTTATAATATCTAACATTGTGAATCTACATGGTAGAACACAGGTTCCACACCTTCTAATAATTGCCCTGTACTATGCAGTGTTACCTATTACCTCTATTTTTCCAAACAAGATTCTCACAGTACTCCTCTAGAACAACTTATGCAATATAATTGTCTCATTCAAATTCGAATTATCATGTAACAAAGACATGTTTGGTCATCTTAATACTTAGAGTGTATGCTGTGACATCTGTACCTGGGCATTTCTTTTGTTCTTTACTTTCTATGGGTATATTTATTTAGAAGTCACCTTCTAAATCAGTGAATCTGAGTTAATCTATCTAGTGAAGAAGTTTTTCCAGACATATCTACATTTGCTTGATTGTGTAATTGGATGTTATTATAACTAACGGATTTATAGAGATCAGGTGTTATCTCTGTCACTGTAAAAATTCTCAGTATTAATGAAGATCGAAATAGCGTGAAATAAGTTCACCCTAATCACAAGTTATAAAATAAAGGATCAAGGATCAACGATGCATAAATAGCTTTGTAGCTTAGAACTGTATATGTGTACAAACCTCTTTTTACTTTCCAGTAAGTGCTGCTTGTTGCAACTGAAACAAATCTAGGACAGCATCAGAAAACAAGACACACCAAATTTTTCAAGTTGCATAAAGTAAAAATTTGCACCTGCAACCACAGGAAAATATTTTCTATCTAAAAGCAAACTTTTACTTATTTGTTCAAAGGCCAAACTGAGAAAAATTTCAGCCCTTAATTAACATTTTCTTCCTTACAATTTATATATACTTTTATATATAAAAATACAAATTTATTATAAATTTGATTGTGAGCCAGCTTCATGTTTACAATCAATTGGTCTCAGCTACATAAAACTGTCTTCATGAAATGTATACAGTTCCATAGCAGCAATTTAATATTACAGAATAGAGATATGAAATAACATTATTTTTCAAACTTTTCTATCCAAAATATCTTCATTCTTTTCATTCCTTTGAGGAAGAAGCAAGATTTTGTTTTTTAGGAAAGACCAATAGGAAGCAACTGAGACTCAGTGGTGGGTAGTATGCATGCTTTTCAATCAAGTAATACTTTATTTTAAATTCCCTATTCACAATCAGTCTTGCAAATTCAAACAGGAAATTATAATCTCAGTCCTGCACCCATGAAAACCAGTGACAAATTCGCCATTCTTGTAATGGTGCAGTAATAGAAAATGAATTTGCAATCTGTATTTTTTTGTCATTAGAAACTTTCTTTTAAAGAAAACCAGAAAATACTATGATGTTTTAATACGGGGAAAAGAAATCTCTCAGCATTCTCCCTCTGAATGGCCCTGCAAATACCACACACTTGACTTTTTATTGCAAATACACTTTCCTATTGCAAATCTATTGTCTAAGGTTAGAAAGTTAATAAATAAATCAATTGTGAATGACACATTAAAAAATAGTACACTTTTAAGGCAAGTTTTGCAATAAACTCTCACAAGGTAGATACTTGACTATGTTCAGTAAAATTATTTTTTTCCCCTGAAGCACATAAGGGCAAGGAAACATACATATTTTAACGTGAATTTATTGCATGTAAAAATAGCTCTTTTTAACCTCTGTGTGGAAATACTTCAAGTGTAGGATATATACAGCACAGAGCTACTGCAATGAAAATCCATTATGCAAGGCTTTTTAACTGTATAAATCTGAATATCAGAGAACTCTGAGAACTAGGGTACGCTTCGTGAGTCCAATTCCGGGCACTGCTCAGTTGTATGTAGTTGTGTCAATTACCCATACCTGAATAGCAGCATGTTTGTTTATAATGTTGGCAACCAGTTGTTCAAAAAGAGACTTGAAACAAACTTATTGAATATCAAGCTTACTGTGGTAACACCTTTCCATCACTGTCAGCCTGGATTTAACTCTGTATTAGTGTTAGGAGCAAAAGACACAATAACCCATTACAAGCTACCTTTTTTTTTTTTCTGCCCAGATTTTATTCTCTGTTTACCAGAGAATTTCCCTACTGCTTTCCTAAAATTATTTTTCTGTACCAACTTTTTCCTTTGCCATTCAACAAACATTTTTGTTTTAAGGGAAAGGTTGCTTTGCTATAAAAGGCCACAGGACAACTTAGTAATTAACGAGTAATGAAACTGCATTAGGAGGAGGACAATTCATGTGCCTAACATGCTCTATTCTTCTGTATCACAACTACATGTCCCTATCACCTGTTGATGTTCTAAAACAAAAGTAAGATGACAGATCCTTCTCCTACAACTACAACAGTCTATTCATTGACTCTTCTCTCTCTGTGATTGGCAAGGCATACACAGGATCAAGCAGCTTGCTGCCTGATACCCTGCATACGTTGTATGAATGAATTAGAAATTACTGTTGTTGGAGTAACAACATACCTCAAGTTGTTGATTTAAAATGTAACAGTATTTTAATGCTAATCATTGCAAACCTTCTGTTTGAAGCTATTTATTAGTGCCTACCAAACTTCTGTCTGTTGGATTCAGTTTGCATGTTCCCCATTTAACACTTTTCCATTTACAAAACAAGCAGCTAAACCCTATGAGGGACATTGTCATGGAGATTACCCAGATAAAGATAGAAACAGGTGTTCAGATAAATAGAAGCCTTAAACTGTTCTAATAGATTGTCATCTCGAGATTATTACATAAATAAAAATCTTAAAGACTCACTGCTCACTTTAGATATGACAGTTTACAAGTACACACATCTTTTTTACATGTAAAAAACCAAGTACCTGTGAATGTAACATGTTATCTTTGTGAGTTACTTATTTTTTTTTTTTTACGTGGGTTTTTTTTTACTTTTTTTTTGGGGGGGTGGGGGGTGGGGAGGGGAGGGTACAGTAGTCCAGGGCTACTCGAAACAGCAAAAAAGCCACTCTGTGTGTATAGGTCTCATGTTTGATGAGAGAAAGGATGCCCAACATGTCTTGACTTTAGGGAAATGCTGAGCAAACACTCTTCAATTTTGCTTCCTTTCAAGTGACTCCAGTTAGCCTCTGATTACCAGAGAAATCCAAATCACTACTCACTTAAAACTCTACTTCTCATCTGTAAGAAAAATGTATCTGACTATTCTGTTACTGCTCTTCTGTAAGTTATCTTTTTATTCCTTCTTATTTTTCAAGACTGCATCTTTTCAAAAACAGCAAGTAGAACAAAGCTGAGAGTTCTTTGTACATGGTATCCTCACAGATTAGATCACTTATCTCATGTTTAATTTTACTTAAAAAAATAAGAAATTAAGATTTAGTTTTCTGAAAATGCAGCAGAAGGGAAAAAGAAAAAAGAGCAGATGGATAGAAAAAAATTCAAAAAAGGGACAAAAAAAACTGTGAGTGAATCCAAATCTGTCATTTTTAAGTACCACATGACCAAGTGTAAAATATCATTTTAAGTGTGACTCCTTAATATGTTACCTGAAAGACAGACCCACCTTCCTAATAGGTCTGATCCAAGGCCTGCTTAGATCAATGAAAAGATTCTATTCACTAAGAGTTGAGTAAAATAATCAAATAGTAAAAATATTTAAACTGGATACTTCCTTATTGCTTTATGTATTTAATTACTGTTTTCTCCCCAAATCAAAGCAATTTTCTTGCTATTTAAATTATGCAATGTACTTTACATAAAGCTGGCAGGTCAGGATGAGATGCAGAAGAGCATATGTATTGATTCTTCTCTATTAAATTCCACAGCTTTTTATTTTTACTATCTTGCTATATTATTATTCCTGTTTGCTGGCCTTTCTGATTTTGGATTGGGTTTTTTTACTGTATTGTGCTAGTTATATTTGGTAATCTTCAGTTATAACCAAAAGTACATTCAGGGTTTCCTGGAAAAATGCACAGCATTAACTGTATGAAGTCAGAAAAAAAAATTTTGAAGTTTTGGGTTGATTTGGTTTGGGTTTTTCAAAATTTTTGGATTCAGTAAGTTAACCTACACATATACCAAAGACATAGTAAATTATAGGGAAATATTAGCTGCGTGTACCCAAAAGGAAACAGAAGCTTATGAAAAATTGTCTTAAACTACAGCATTCAGTGTAAACAGGTGAATTTACATGATCTGTGTATGGAGTCTTACTCACTAGTTAACATTTCATAAGGACAGAAGTTTCAGAAATGGGATGTTCTAAGACAGAAATGTCAACATGTCATGTCAAAATCACAAGTTCCCTCTTTCCCTCTGAAAATGGTTTTGTTCAAGAAGGTAATTATATTTTACATTTCCTTTATTGTTCTTTAAGTAGAAAATCTGTTTAATTTTTCCAAGGAAAATGCATTTATCAACCCAAATAATAGTTTTGTTTTCATTTTGGTGGTGTTTGGGTTTCCTGACCCAATTAGAACAGAATATTTGAAAATTCCTAAGTCTTCGTAGCCTTAAATTTCTTCCCTGTACAACTACAGTTACTGTGCAAGACATTATGCTGCCTTTTGTATCACATTGATCTGGTAGGATGTGATTTGTATTCCGTGCCCTCCCTTTTAGGAGCTATATTCTTCTCATGTTTCTCGGTCCTCATTTAGTCATCATGACTGCTTTCTGAATAACTATATGGAGATGATAATATTAGTTGTCTTAGTTGTTTAACAGCTTCCCACAGAGTTCAGCAGTAAAAATGGCAAAATAAGGCCATCTTCACTGAAAATACTACGAAAAATTTTATAAGAAGCACCAAGTGAATTAGAATAGCCTGCAGTTTTAGAAAACATTGCATTTGTCCTTCAAACATGGAAGCTTTCTTTCCAAGTGTTACGCTAATAATGAAGAACATCTTACACTTAAGATCCTACTGCTTTTTTTTAATTGGCCACCAAACAGATATCTCTAAGCAATCTGAATTCTCTGACCTCATTCAGATTGACCTGTTTTTTTTTCTTGTTTCCATCTCCTAAATACGCTTCCTTCAAGACGAACAAAATGTCCACATTATGGATTCAGCATATTTATCTAAAACAGTTATGAACTTGAAGTGTATATAACTCTTAACTTTTGTGAAAACCACATCTGAACATAATGCAGTTGCTGGATCTAAAAATCTAGCTTCAAAATGAAGTGAAATGCCTTCTGTATTTCCTGTGATGTGATACTAACATGATGCCTAAGAATTTGAATTACACAATTCCCTCACAAATATTTTGCCTGCTGTAGTAAAAACCTTTGCAGGTAATATTCATCTCCAGTCAACAAAAGGTTGGCACTCAGTCTACAATTCACACATGCCTANGCCTTGCTGACGAAGGTTTGGGGGGGTGGGGGGGGGAGTGATAGAGGGACTAGGGGTGGGCACCGGGTACCCAGCCAGGGTAAACCCACCACATCTGCAAAGGCAATCCAAACAGGAACTACAGAAACTAGCCTTTGCTGCCAAGTCATGGGAAAGTAAGCAGCAAAATTCTTGAGAGACTATAACCTTCAAATATTTAGACCTTTTACTTCACCAGAAAAAAGCCGTTGCTAATTTTAGTCTCCAGTGAGATGTAGTCTGTATCTACACCTCTATATACCTGTGATACACACAGCTTTGATTCCTTATTTAACCTCTTGCCTGTTTCCTTTAGCAAAATTATAGAATGTTTCTTCCTCTTAGGAGATGTGAAGAAAAGTGCTCAATTCCACTTTCTCTTACCACCCTTGCCACTTACACCTTTCCTTCCATCCTTAATCCTCACAACTTCCTCTTGCCACCCCCAGCTGTCACCACAGTTTGCTTTATCGCCTCCTAATTCCTCCAGAGAAGGATATGATGAGTGTGGATTAAGTGCCAAAACTGCTCTCCAGGGCCCTGTGCAGTAGACTCACTCACAGCAGTTTATTCAGCATGAAGAAGGCTGGCTGAGTTTTATGGTATGTGGAAGGTAAATCCGTGTACACATTTACCTAGCAATGTAAACATGAAATATCTGGGTAGGACTGGCAAGTTAAGATATTACATATTCAGACAAACTACCTGAAACCTTTATTTGACAGGTACCATATGGTGCAATGGAGCTTCAATAAAAGTCTGACAGTCCAAATCTCTATTGCAGTAGTAATCCATGAAGGCCAAATGAAAAATCTGATTTTCTCCATGTTTCTTTATGTTTAAAAAAAGCCTCACAAAGAAGCATGCAATGTGGCAAATAAAAGTAGCTGCCCAGGATTTTAATGTGGGCAGTAGCTACTTTACACAAAGTGGCTGGGCTCAGACTGATAGAACAGAGGGGCCCTTAGTTTACTTATTTTTGCAACCTGTGTGGAAGGAATAATAGCCCTGAAAAGAGGAGAGGCCCAAGCCTTAGGCTTTGGTTTGAGCTTGCTTTTACCATACAGAGGTGTTTAAGACATGAGGCTATGCTCAGACTGAACTTCCAGGTCTACTAGTTTTAGTTTGTACTAGCTGAACTCTTTAATGTTGTGCTCTATGAGTGATAAACTTGCATTCAAGAGCATACACGATATGGAAAATATGTATGTGTTCAGCATGGAATCTTCTGCTAGTACAGATTTGGGATCTCTCTGCAGAAGCAGCAAAATCATTAAGGAATATTCAGATGCATGCCTTCACTGAATCATCTAATCAGTATTTATGACCTTACTACTGGCTTTCAAGGAAGCCATATAGGCAGTTTTTAGCTTACAGATACAGTAGCTGTTTATGTTTGGAACTAGACAGTTGTTTATTAACATGTGGCTCACTGCTCTCTCTACTGCTCTCAACAATTATTTGCCAATTATTATTAAATCTGTCAGTACTGACCAATCAACACTTGATTTGCTTAATACCAGATAAACCAGTAGTATAGATTTGCGTATCAATTAGATGTAAACACAAAATCATTTATCTGTCAACAAGGCTTGTGCTGGCTGTTGGCAGACAGCAGTAGATACATTGTTATGTTAGGATTGATAGTTTATGACCTGTTTAAGAAGCTGCCATCTCCACAAGGGAGGTCTCCTCTCATGTCACCCTTACAAAGGGGTGACTTCCAGACAAGTGTGACTAGGAATTTGCTCTAATTGAAGACTATTTATATTTTTTGTTTTGGAGAGAGAATTTTCAATTGGATCAGTTTGTTGATCAGATAAATCTTAATCGTTGTCATTATCACAGCTAATGCAAAGGCATAGCAGGAACAAACGCTCTGGGAGAGTGCAAAAGGCAGGACTTTAGTGCAACTGCAGTATTTGTTTGACTTATAGTGATTTATGAGCTCACTCTCTTCCAACCCAAAAGCATCCTATGATTCTATAACAGCACAAATTTGGTGTCACAAAGTTAATGGACGAGTTGCCCAGATAATGAAAATAATGGGAGGGCAGGGTAAATGAGGAGACAACAACCAAAAACTCTAGTCTAGAATTGTACAGTGTAATGTTAATGGAAATGCATTCATCAATGGGATTATAGATATCTGAGTTTATGTTTCTATTTGGTCTTATTTTAAAAATTGATGTTATCCATAACTATGGTTAAAACTAAACCTTCATTTAGCATAGTAAACTGTGCATTCACTACCAGTGAGACTTTATTCAGCTATACATAACTTTCATCACTGGTCCTTAGCTATGCAGTCTTTTAGGAAAGGCCTTCCACTGATTCCGTAAAACATTCCCGCTATTCATAGTACAGTAATAATAGCTGTATAGTTTTATTACACATTCATTCAGAATTTTTGCAACTGGCAAATTTACATATTTATAAACAGCATTTCAAAACTAAATTAGTTAGTTCATTTTTGTCTCTTTCAAATCTGGACAAATGTTATTCTCTTATTTTCAAAATTAACTCCCTAAACTGAGACAATGTTTTTATAGGCCAAATCCCTAAACAGTGTTCTTAAAGTGCTAAAATATTTCCAAGTGGATTATGAAAAAAATCGTATAACTGTCACTATTTGGATGTTAGAGCTCCTACAGGGGTAGTTGAGGCAGAACATATCACTTGTTTACTTGATCATGCTAATAATCATCCAAAGTCCATTTCGCAAACACAAGTTAATTCTAAGACAGTACAGATGTTTCCCTGAAACCCCTCCTTAATCACACTGCCTGTATGAGGCTGTCTAATAACATTTTGTAAATGTTAACTAATACAAAAGCTCAGCACTTCAGAACACAGCATCAGGATCACTTTGGTATCATTAGGAAAATTTTGATGACTTGTTTCAATAATAACTACATTGACGGTTAGAACAAAATGGAGAAAATATGGGAATATACATGGGAATGGAATGAGTGTAGATGGAGGGGAAAGTCAGAAATCCCAGAATAAGTCTATATTAGAATAAGCAACAGTGTGTTATTTGCTCTGCTCATACATTATTTCCTCTTATCACTTACCGCTGTCTGCTAAATGACTTATCAAACAGATTAATTCAATCTGCTAAATAACAGATTAAATAGTCTGCCTCAGTCAGCGCAGACACTCTTCAATTTTAAAAGAAACCTAAAGACAAATATGACTGGCTAAAAATTAATACTGTAAAAGCTTTCACCCTTTTAACAATGGCAGTTAGAAAACTTACAATCTAAACTTTCAGCTGTATAAATTTACAGTCAACTGAAAAAGCATTATACACTTCTAGCTTACTAAAATAAAGCATGATATAGTTCCCTATTTCAATTTGTAGTGTTCATAAAATCAAAATTGATCTTTTTACAGGCATAGTCAGAACTGTTTGAAAGAAGCACAAGTAAAAAGATGTATAAACACAGTATTCCCAAAAGAAGGCTTTTAGGGTTCATCTTTTTTATGCTAAACTGATTCTGGAGAAGTAGTAGTAGTTACCCACAATCATGAGTTGAATCCCCTGTCCTCCTCTATTGTGCAAACACGTACCTAAACATGAGGGTTATCTCAAGCCTCTGTTCTGTCTAGAGGAAGGCTGTGTTGTTCCATTTACTCCTGTAACCTTGTCTTTTTTTCCTTCAGTCATTTTTCCATTTTCATGTTTACTATTTTCAAATGTTCTTCTCTCTAGAAGTGCTTCTCAAGTTTGAGTTTTGTATGTCTTCAGGATTAGGGATAGTTCACTACCCTGAATCCTTCTTTGTTTGATTCATATTTGATCTATGCATCCTGATCCTGTGCTCCACCTACTTGCTACACATTGCTTGACTTTGGCCACATTCTTTTCAAAATGGCAATTATAAACTGCTTTGCTTCCCTACACTGCTTTTCTACAACGGTCTGACCTAGCTTCAAGGTCTCCGGATTGTATGAAAATACAATTAATAACAAAAACACAAAGCAAATATGTATGAAGTTCAAAATCAGATTTTTGTATATCACAATGTTTTCCTTCCAATGCTCTTCTGTTCCTCCTATTTTTCTCTTTATGAACTCCTAAGAATGCTTTGTCTTAAAAAAATTAAAATACAAGAGTCTCAAGGATCCAATTCTATAGCCACTTAAGTTGGAGAGCACCTTAATATTTTAAACGGATGGGAGATAATGCTGAGTATGGAGTGATTTCAATTTCTGTGGAGTTGCATAAGCCATGTTCTTAGCACATTGAATGTGAACAACATGAATGGGTATAGTAGTATCAGATACATGGTTAAAGTTATTCAATGAATATCATAATTCTGCTTAGTTTTATATATTCTGGTTATTGTACTCCTAAAATCGCTTAAATGTTAGGAGTTTCCAGGCACAGTCTAGGTTACAATGCCAGATACTGAACTGATATATTTTGTAACAGTATTAGAGATAAGAGTTAAAAATAGCAGCTAAATAAAATCATGGAAAAAGAGAAAGAAAAATATTCTTATAATGTACATTAGGAACCATAAAAATATAAGTACTGGTGAGAATGTCAACAAGAGATGAAAACTAATAAATGGCACCCATGCCAAGACCTACAAGTTGGATTTAGCCTGGGAACAAACTAAGAATGAAGCAAATGACAGATATAAATAGAGTATGAGCTGCAGCACTCTGCTCCATTATGAGATAATTGGAAGAGATAGATAAGGGGGAAGTCTGAAGTAAAAATCATGTACTTAAATTTTTATATGGCATTTGAGATGGTTCTCTAGAGATTGATACTGAAGGTAAAAAATCAAATGCTTATAGTAAGGAAAAGAAGTAAACAACCCAAAAAGTAAATAAACAGGGTGATATGACAAAGTGAGTGCCTATCCTCACAAAAGATGTTTTCTTTTGGAAAGGATGTATAGTAAAAATGCTATCATGGCTACAGAAACATACCATCTTATTTTTACCTTTTTAATATAATAAATTAGCTTGAAAATAACTTAATGAATAGGAAGGTAACTTAACTTGAAAAATAACAGTGCAAAATCCTTTTTCATAAAAGAATGTACAATGTTCCATTACATAGAACAGAGAAAATCCGAACAGAATAAGGCATATAACTTCTTATAGACATAGCAAAGCAGAGGCTGGTTGCACCTATAAAGCAGAAGCAAACTAAGACAAAATTAATACTTATTTGCCTTGAACCCAGACAATAAGAACGCTAAAATAACCAACAGCAATACATAAATATTTTGCAACTTGTATTCTTATATTCAGTTGCAACACAAAGGAACTAAAAATCCATATACTTCAACTCTCTTCCTATGGTGTGAATATATTGATCACTTAGACAAAAATGTGCTCACTGGCATTTGTTAACCAGACTCTGACTCTGTACATCTGGTCACCGAGGAGATAAAAATGCTTTGTGGCCAAATGGGACAGACATATACTTCAGGTATAGAGCAAGCTACTTTGGCAAAGGGGAAGGAAAACAGTTGAAACAGGCTGTCAGAACACTGCATATTCCTAGGTACACGTTAGGTGTTCAGATAATGTAGCTGGAGAATAAAATGGTGAATGATTAGTTCTTATCTTTCTGCTGTGTATATTGCTTTGATAATATAATACATAGTTGACATGCAAGTGATAATATAAACATGTCTGCTTTAGGAACTGTATTTATATATCAGTACTAAGGCAAGTAAAGTACTTGGTATGCCCATAGATGGAGGGAAATGCAATCAACACATCGCCAAATAAATACTTCAGTTAAACAAAAACCCACAGGCTAAACATCCGTTTTTCAATTCAGTTCATTTGAATAAGGTTTTCTTAAGATTCTGATTCTGCAAATATTTGTAGACTAGCA
>VYZX01014217.1:17455-44048 GCA_013401335.1 Brachypteracias leptosomus | reverse complement strand
TTTTTTTTTTTTCCTAACCAGAACATTAAGATTTCCAGTGCATGAGGGCATTACTTTGCTAGGTACTAAGGCAAACAGAACACAGAGGAAAAATTAGCCTTTCCTACTAAGAATTTATGACTAAATATAAAAAAAATATATATAAAAGACAAAGAATTTCATTACATTAACTGTGTCTTGGCATAATAAGTATTCAGAAGGGTATAAATGGGAATGAAAAAGTAAATACTATATTATTACTTTGCAAAAGACCCATTTACATTTCCCCCATATGCAGACATATACCCTGCACCATTAAATAAGATTTTTGCTCTTTGCCTCACTGCAGGCTAAGATTCCATCTTCATATCTCATAAGGCAAGAGCAGATGTAACAATTTTGATTTGTGCTCACTTTTCAATTTCTATTCCTTTATTACAAGGAAATTAGTCTACTTTAGTAACTCTTCAATCTCAGGTTTTCTAATATTCTACTTCATTCACTCTTTTCTAAGATTTTTTTTTAATGAAAATGGAGGTTAATTTTTTTTTTATATGAAAAGCTAACAGTTTACACGCTTGTGTGATTCAGAAATGCTTTCATACCTCAGGGATTTGTGAAATATACATTATAATCACTAATGTGAAAGAAATAGTCTCAGTTGAAATGACCAAACGTAAAATGTCTTGTCTTCAAAATGGCCCAGATTCTTAGCACAAATTAAGTCATGAAATAATGTCTGGTTTGGGGAAATCTGTTGATAAAGCTGTATCCTGAATTCAGTCTAAACTCAGAGATTAAATAAATTCATCTACTTTTGACCAACTTATTGGTCTGGTTGGAGGTTTGGGGGTTTTTTTCTCAGAATATTTTTTTCTCAATTCTGCACAGTTGAAAAGACAATATAATTTATCAATAGAGTAACTTTATTCTAGTTGACTCTGTTGAACTGTTTATCCACTGAAAATGAAGAAGTGTGTCTCAGATATTATCAAATATAGCGTTAAATAGTGTTCCTACTCTACTTATGGGGTCTATTTACGTCAGTATTTCAGCATTTACCCACCAATCCTACTTATGCTGCCATATTCTGGGTGAGATGATAAAATACCAATGGGAAATTTTCTATACTAGTCTGGCTTTTCTCTTTGATGCCTTTGAAAATCACCAAACTTTCAATTAATTTACTAAATTAACTTTAAACACATATATTTTCAAATTATTATTCTGAATATCAACTTGAAGCTGTAGTTTCATTTTTTTATGCTTGCCTGTGCAACATCTTATCAAAATCTCAGTCAGACTTCAAAGGAAGATTTAGATCTGCATATGGTTACAGAGCTATGTAGTAATTTGAGAGCTTTCCATGTAATGTTCATAAGAGCAAAACTTCCTCTTAGCTACCTAAATGCTACCTACTTTAAATGCTAGCTTATCTTTGATGACAGATATTTACATTCTGGTAAAAAGCTTTACACATAAAAAAATTGTTAGAAGTTTCATTTCATTATTTGACACTGTAATATTCAGGCTGAGGTGTTTGCCAATTTAAAATGAATGAAATTAAAATAAATACTGGACATGCTTTGCTTTATAATATAACTAAATTTCCCAGACTCTTGATACTCCATATTAGCCAGTTTAAGTTCTCTTAGACACAGGGCAAGAGTGCTTGAAAAGGGACCTAGTGCTAAGGTTTACAAGAAAACCAAGTGCTACAATATCCAGTTATCATTTCGTATCTGCTTGTTGTTTAGTATTGGACTTGTGGAGCAGTTATATTTTCAAAAGTGCCCAAAGTATCTCCATTCTTAAAATCCTGAATAACAGCAAATTAACATAATATTTTCAATATCTTGACAGACACACATGACTTACCTGTGAAATTCTCCATCTTCTAAAATATTTTTAGATTGTCAAACACTTGTCACTAAGATGTCACCTGAAATATTCTATTTAGGACCTGACAGTATGAATTGATAGCATCACCATTTAAAATATATCATGTAGTGCACAAGAGAATGGTTCACTGGCATGATGCTCCATGAACCTCAATATATAGTAGCACAGAATGGGGCCAGTAATTATTAGTTGTACATACATCCCAACTTTGTCAGGTGAGAAAATGTACACATATATGTCATTTATAAAACTGAGAATTAAAATAGCACAGGATTTCATAGGGCATATGTTCAGATTAGTTGTATTTTTTACATACTAAGCCTATACTTATTCTAATGATAAAGGAATTGAATCTAGCTCTGAGTTTTCCATATATTCAAAAATCTAAGCAGTTATATTTGGTGCCTTAAGTTACATTAGGTCAAGATGCAGTGAGTAAAGTTGTTCAAAAAGCTTGATAATGTATTGTTTTCTCTTCAACGAAAAATAACCTCTTCTACTCAGACTAAGACCCATAAGTATTTCCATTGAAATAAAATGGACTACTTGTAGAAGGTCATATGTAATGTAAAGAGATGAAAACCTCTCTGCAAGTTACTTAAAAAAGAAGTTATGGGTCGTGTGTGCAGCCTATTTCTCTGCAACCATCAGAACAATTTTTGGCTAATTTTCTTGTTTTTACAGTATTTTGATGAATATTTTATGATACACAGGGAATGAAACTCTAGCCAAAACAATATTGTGCAATACTGATGCAGTATTCTACAGTCTTGGTGCACAGATCAGAATTTGTACAAATCCACTCCAGGTAGCATGGCAAGCCGATGGATAACATATTGGTGTTTCACTTCCACAATATATAGTCTCAATTCTATATCTGTTGGAGGTGAAGAAGTGTTTATGAGAAGATGGGAACACAGCAAGTACAGAACAGAGTTGGTGTTTGGGGATTTTTCCACTTGTGCACAACTTCTAAGGAACTAATGACTTTTACGGGTTATATACAATAGGTTTTGCAATAGGAAATAAATACTGAAATCTTTTTTGTCCTATGACTTAAAGTGAAAACTGCTATAGAGCTTTCTGGAGTGTGAATCTTTACTTGATCAGAGAAACAGAAAAGTACTTGAAAAATATTTTTCAGCTTTGAACAGATTAGACTTCCAGTTAAAATCAAGCTATGTGCTAATTCTAATCAAACCAGTATTCAGTAAAATAACTTAGTCTTTCTTCAGTTTCTTTTGAGTGAAGGATTAAAATAGCCTCTTCAGAGTTACTGGAAGTCACTATGGAAATTTACTAACCACATTGTGTGGTAAATGCATATAGACCTTTTCATCTAAAATAAATATTTAGTTAATTCTGCTCATTCCTCACCT
This sequence comes from Brachypteracias leptosomus, assembly GCA_013401335.1. Lineage (NCBI taxonomy): Eukaryota > Metazoa > Chordata > Aves > Coraciiformes > Brachypteraciidae > Brachypteracias > Brachypteracias leptosomus. The sequence continues at coordinate 40,788 of VYZX01014217.1, read as the reverse complement.
TCATATGCACTTTGTTTATGAGGAAAAAACCCCCACAAGCATACACAATGAAGTCTAGTTTTTATAGCTTTCTTAACTCTAGTCATAGCCAGCAGTATTCCCAAAGGAAAAATATCACTACTTAATAACAGTACTCTTAATGATACTAGATTTACTATTTTTAGAATTTTTAGTAACTAAAAATATTACACCATTATCTTTTGGATTGTATTCCAAAAATGTGTACTGATCATTGTCACAAAGCACACTGAACCATGGAACAACACATCAAACCATTTAAACTAAATTTTTCTTATACAAACATTTATTTCTTCTGCAAGCTACATTTTTCCTTCTATTGATAGAAGTAGTATCAAATTAGGTAGGGTGCAAGAATATGATGTCCAAAGCAAATAAAGCTAGTTTAAATGTTTCGTTCATTTTTTTCTGTACTCTGCTCAATTCCCCATTTGTCCGCAGCTTTACTTAGATTAGCAGTATCTGTTAATTACAGGTAAGAAATTATAGGAACCATGCCTGATCTGAAAGGAAAAAAATAGTAAAATGTCAAATTCAATTTGTCAGGAACTTCCCACAGATACTTTAACAAGCCTAGAAAGAACTTATCTGAGATTCCATTTATAACTGAAGTGTTAAAAAGTGAAAAACAAACAAAAAAAAGTGATACTGCACACGCTTTTTACACATGCTCAGAACCAGGATAACTTTACAGAAAGGAGTGGCTTTTTTTCTTTTTTTAAAGTTACATATTAAAAAATATCGGACTTGCAATCTGGAAACACTTATACAATATCCCAAAAGGTGCCATTGGATTGTGAACAACTCTGAGAAGTAAATACAGAGCTGAATCTGATATTACCAGAATTTCCCTGAAATTATGGGAGTCATATACACTTTCAGTCTCCCATGACCATGTTTAACAGTTACACAAAGGACAAAGGCGTACACTTAACAGATAAATACAAAGAGTAGGAGTATTGAGGCAGAATGCTCAGGAAAAGGCATAAAACAAAAGCTCAATGCTGATGGTAGGTGTCTCACTTGACGTTTTCCACAGAGGAAAGGTGGTCAGAGACTCCATTTACTCTACCAAATCAACAGGAGAAGAGTGCTGATGACATTTCCTGCTAATGATGCTTCCTAAAAGAATTGTGCGTTGATACATATCTATTGTCACCCTCTAGTTTTTAAATGTGGTTTGACCCAATGTTGTCATACAGATAGAGGATAAAATACACGGGATTTCTGAAGGAATACTTGCAGCATAACATATGTATACATTGTAATATATCCAACAACAGTGCTGAATTGTTTTCTCCCTTTCAAATGCAGCTTGCTGCACAGTACAACTAGAAGACATGATTATTGTTTTTCATTTTAAAAATTTATAAAACTTTGATACAAACTGTAAATGTCTCATTAAAGAGTGGCAATGATTCAAAAACTTTGAACACATAATAGAACAAGTATTTTAAAAGTCATTACTGCCTCTCAAATGTCACCTGTCATACTGTTCTCTCCACAGCTAACAGGGTACAATATAATTATGGACTTCATATAAATCTCAGTCTCCTTATTCAGAGTGAGCTATTATACTTCCTGATTAATCATAAGGCATGAGTTTAATTGACTTTTCATTAGATTAAGAAAAATTTGGAGTATCCATTTTCATAATATTTTTAAAGTTTAATTCTGTCATCTTTATTCATGTTAGGTAGCACTTAACATCTCAGTACTCTGTGAAATAAAAAGCTGTTCATTATTTAATTTTTCAAAATAGTTACTTCAAGCTTTCATAATGTGCCTCATGTGTTTAAAAAATCATTTAGCAAGTGCCTTCAAAAAATTGGCTGATTCAATGTAAACACTATTTTTCCTTAAATGTGACTTCTCAAATGAATGCAGAAATTTCAGTTTGCTGGCTTTGGTGAGAGTCAAATTATTTGAGATCTCTTTAGCTAACTGTATTGGTGACAGGTATTGTTCTATAGTCTTGTTTCAAAGTCTTATATAGATCTTAATGTTGACCAGACTTAGGTGGAATATATGGATACAATGAGGAGAGATCTATGTTTATGAACTGAACTAGACTGGCTGTAATGATATTAGGTCTGATAACTAATCGTCAGATGTTTAGGGCGATAAAAGAAAGCACAGTAGTACTTTCAGCTCTTCCTTCTGTCTATGACTCCAGTCATCTCTGCCTTGAAAGAAGACATTCACCTCATAATTTTGATAATGGTGATCTTCTAACAGCTTATTTTTGTCTGAAATTAAGAGCAAAACCCGAGGTCTTCCACAACAGTCTCAGACTAGCCCATGGTGTATGTCAGGAGACTGCCTATTAAAGGCTCACAAAAGTTCTATCTTCTACATTCTCAAAGATGCTTCCTCTATACTGTGAAACATTTCTAGTAATTACTCTTGTTCTTCCCACCACATGCGGTGTTCTGCCAACATCACACTAAAATCCCAACACTCTGAATGACCAGTTGACATAGTGACAAACAGTAACTGCCACAATTAATTGTATTAAATGGATTCATAATGTCAGCACAAATTTAACTTACTTTGTTTTTATGGGACTCAGACTGTGAATTGCCAAATAAGATGAATTCAGTGCATTCTGAATGTTGTTGGTATCATTTTAGCTAAATAGCAATCTTCATGCAATCTGCGGTCAGTCTCAGTACAAAACTAAATGATCATGTGGGTCATTGTTTGAATTCATTTTGCAAATGAATTCCTCAGTGTCAATGAGATACGTGGTATCTGGAACTACTCTTGTGAGATAAGCTTCAGTTTTATGATACTCTTAGGTGGGTGAAAAATCTACTTAGATTTTGATAGTCTTTATAAAACCTGGTCAGCTAATCAACATCTGCACATTACAGAATATCTTGTTCCACTTTTTGTGTTTGTATTATCTTTTTGAATGACTACTTAGAGAACAAAGCAGTAATTATTATCTACAAAAATGCCTTTAAAAAAGTTATTTAACTGATTAAACACCTTTGAACAAGTGATCAAATGCTAGACTGTTCTACACAGTGAAAACACAGCTTGCTCACTTTTCACAGGGTACACACAGCTAAATATAGAGCTTAGCCTTTAGATCATCTCTGTTATAGATGTCTGTTCTTGATTGTGAGAATTGCAGGACAACAGTGACAAATGACCAGTGCCCTTAGCTTCTTTTAAATTTGGTGTGAAGATGGGAAACCAAATCCTCTTCCAGAGTCAGGCAATGTTGTGTATTAACAGGTGCTGTCACATAAGGAACAAATTTAACCACACTTTTCCATTTGCAACTCAGCTTGTTGTTTTTCCCATCTGTATTTGTTTCAGATTTGGTTTGGTAACACTGCTTTTATCTATGCTGTAGTTTTCTCTAATCACAAGAGGAAAACAAAGCGAGAAAAACGTAAAACCTTTAGAACATTTTTGGCTATTTAGAACAATAAAAGAGTGAGGCTATTTTATAGTGTTTATTCCCTATTAAATATTTTAACAATCACAAAACATTGAAGGAGCTCTCTAACTTAGAGCCACTTGAAGTACAGTAAATGCAATTAACTTTAACATCATAAAAAGCTGAAGAACAAACTCTTTTCTTTGCAAAAAGCCAAAGTGGTTTGACTCAGGGTATAGAACCTAGGAAGTAGGATCAGACCTTCCTGAAAGAGCTAACCCATAGTGAGGACTGTTGCTCAAATGTGTAATTGCCCCTGCCAGGCCTATGATCCTTGTGCTAGCTGTTAGATATGCAGTTATTAATGGCTAAAGCTAGCAGGAGACTTGTAAGACCTAGCCAGAGGGGTAGGCAAAGTTTTCTTCATGCTAACTCGGTAGACAACTTGCACTGATCTTAACCCAGTGCCTTCCTTCCCGATCTACGTTAGCTTGATACTTGGCAAACCAAGCACAACAATGTTAGGCTTAGCAACCTGCTTTCCACCACAAAACTACAGCACTTTGCAACAGCTATCTCTGTAAGTGGAGGCAGGATCTGTCCCTCCAGAGATAAATCTGAGTAAATAATAATATCACTGTTTTTATCTGTGAGTATAAACACTGGTTTTTGTCTCTTAATGACTGTTTCTGTTTTACTGCTACTTCCCACCAGGAAGTTGACTGCTAACATAATTAGGAAATGATTGCATGGTGGAGGCTGAAATCTTTAACAGCTGTTTTAAGGCATTCTGTACCAAATTTTCGGTACTGCAGAACATTTACAGTTTTTGAATGGCATTTTCTCCAGTGACAGAGGTTGTAGGACCATGTATGCAGGTCTGCAGGAAGGACTTAACTTGCTCATTTACATGAAAAAATATGAAGAAATCACCTTTAAAGCATTTAGAGGATTAGTACAAGTACTTGGGCATACTGTACATATCAGAATTCAGTACAAAAGATCACCTTCAATTGTGAAGTCTAGAAAACGAATGTGTGGCAATGAAATGGTCGGCAGATTTATGTTACAGTATTTTGAAGCTTCAGACATTTCTTTTGCTTCAAGCAATCTATTTCTTTGTTACTGGATAAAAGAGAGACAATATGAATCAATGTTACAATTTGGTATAGAAGAGTCATTCTGAGAGTAATGCACAGTGCAGCACAGAAGTTTACTGTTATAAAATAAATAATCATAATCATTGTCTGTGATAGAATAATAATCATAAAATTAAGAGAGAAACCATCTGGGAAAGAACTGCTTCAGTTCCCTATGGAGTTCTACAGTGTCTGCCAGATGTAGTAGCATGTATCAAGTTGTAGATGGAAAAATAAGAGCTTTAGAGTAGTAAGTGTATAATTAAGGAATGATCAAAGTAGCAAACACATTTAAAAACTGTGCATCATGTTGTCCCAGAGGAGGAAGACTACTTGATCTACGGGAGTTTTTAAGCTGCACTAGAAAACTTTTGCTGAGGCATACTACCAAACTCACTCTCGGCTCTTCTCTTTCATGTCCTTCCTCCAGTTTTGGTGTGTGCTAGTTTTAAGTGGAATGTAGAAATAACATGGTTTTGCTTCCATTGTTATTGCAAGAATGATACTAAAACAGAACTTAGCATGAGGCTGACACAACTGCCTTCTACAAAGCATTACTTCCCCTTCCTTTCACACAAGTAAACCGATGCTGTCTTTTATCTATAACAGGGACTCAATCCTAAGAAAAATTTAGAAGGAAGATGAGTATGTAGATACACCAACAGTTTATTCACATGGATCTGTACTACTAAACCTTCCACAAAAGTGTAAACTCAGAGCTCTTGGAGTGGTCAATGTAGTGGTTTTACAAATGTTAATATTTTTTCTTTAATCCTTTTATATTAAGTAGTTTTGTACAGTGGGAAAGGAGTTGGCCTGTACATATGGCAATTTTTTTCAGAGTTTAGAGCAACTCAAAGTTTGCAACTGCTGCTGTGCAAAGTCTCACTGCTGAAAACTCTTACTCTCTTTGTGAATTATTAGACTTTTAATATCTTGAGCCATTTCAATCAAAATCAAACTTTAGAATGGAATGTAGGCTTTATCTTGAAAATTTACATACAAGGGCAAATCAAGATAAATTTGACAATATTTCCTTAAGTCCTTTTACTTTGTAGCCTCTGTTAAATTGAAGATCTCAGTTAAAAATTAACGCATATTCTAAAAGGCAAAGACCATATTGACTTTGAAGAAACCATAATAGAATTTTCTTTTGAGGAAATTATAATAGAATTTTTGTGCAAGTTGAATCTAGACTCATGACATTTTAAATCACTCAATTCAGAAATGTGTGGGCTTTTTATCCCATTTTAGTCTAACAATCTCAGGTGATTCCCAAAAGGAAAGGCAAAGGGAGGGCTTTATTCTCTAATTCACACTGTGACAAATGACTGTTAAAGTGCCTTCTGAGACTTACAGTAGGGAGTTATTCCTTGAAAGTCACCAGTCAACATGACAGCCAGCAGTATACAATTGTCCAAGTGATGTGTGGAGGTGTTCTGTATTATCTGAATCTCTTTCCTTTCCAGATAGGTGGTAATGTTCATTTATGCAATAAGTGCATCAGAAGGGAAAGTTGATTTTAATATAATCCTTTAAGTATCCAATGGAAGAACACAAAGGTAAAATTTAGCTCTGTAGTTTCATCACAAAAGTATATACTGTAGCAAAATTACTCAAATTTTCATCTCAATACAGGAGCAGGATTTGAAATTTATTTTCAGTACCAGTTAATGTGTCTTGTTACGTATACACAGAAAAGAAAAAAATTACAGAATTGGAAAATGTAAATTTTTGTTCCATGACTATGAAATTGTAAACACTTATTGAAACAGCATATAGAAAAATTATGAAATCTGATGCTCTGGGTATGGGGGTTGGAAACTCTATTGGGTTTCTATGTTAAGTTTTTCTTCATTCCATTCCATTTGTTGTATGTTACTTTAAAGTGGCACAGCAATAGTGATTTTTTTCCCATAACATATTAGCTCTCTATACAGTTTTAAACTTCAACAGGTAGTAGAATGAAATAGTAGTACAAAATAGGTATTTATGATTGCTGAATGACTTGTTCACATAACAGACTATTAATTCAGCAATTCAGTGCTGGAATGCGTACTTCATGGTCTCTTAATATTGCTAGAAATATTCAGTATTGATAAAATTTACCTCGGACTCTGTGACAAAACACACTTATTGCCTGTGTATAGGGACTACACTGCATATTTCAGGAAGGCAGGCACAAAGCATACGCAGGTCTGTGCTTTACAAACAGATCTCCCTTCAACACAGTCCACTATATATGCAAAATCTGAATGTGTGACTGTGCAGGAACTGTAGAATCACAGAAAGTTTTAGACTGGAAGAGACCTCCAGAGGTCATCTGGTCCAACCTCCCTACACAAGTAGGAACATCTCTGCCTAGATCGGGTAGCTCAGAGCCCCATCACGCCTGACCTTAAATGACTCCAGGGATGGGGCCTCCACCACATCTCTGGGCAGCCTATTCCAGTGATCTATTACCTTCATGTTAACTTTTTTCTAATATCCAGCCTAAATCTATCGTTTCCTAGCTTAAAACCATTACTCCTGGTCCTATCATTACAAACCCTTTTGAAGGAGGGTTGTATAGGAGCCCACAAAGAAAGGAACTAGCTGCACAAATGCTGAGTGTAGAGATTACTTTCACAATAAAATGACCTTGAACTGCTTTAGATACACCTTTGTAGAAGTTAGACTTGCCCAGGCACGTTCCCAGGCACTGACATTAAATGGCACAAAACAGTCCACATATGTATCAGAAAAATGTTTCAGCTTCCCAAATTGGGTGACTACCTGAAACTCCTCTGCTCAGAGTGTTTCCCTGGACACTCAAAGTGCCAAATCATTCCCGAACACTGCGCTCTTCAAGGCTGTTTTGTCTACCTGCCCACGGGCAAAGCATGCAAAGGAAAATAGGGACAGTTCACTAGTAAAAGCAGTCATGTTTCAATGGTGGGAAACATTCCTGGCTTGCTTGAATCTACTAAAAAAAATACAGCTGTTATATCTTTATAAGCTTCTAAAGATTGGACTAGAGGTCTGTACATAAATGGTTTAAGAAATGTGAGGTAAACTGTGCTCTGCAAGATCCTCAAGCACTGAATTTGTATGACTGACCATACTAAAAAAACTCAGTGATATTGACAGAACATAAATGCTTTTTTACTTTTAACTTAGAATATTTTCTTTACATCTCCAGTGCCCTGTGGTTTGGCTATTCTGAAGTACACTATATATGTACAGAAAAAAAACTTTTTTGTGAATAACTTCTTTGCTGTATCTTTCCAGAGCTTACATAGGAACCTAAAATAAATATCCTCTTTCCTCCCCTCCTCTGAAGCAAATTATTTATCAGCTTCAAACATATCAGGTCTTCACTAAGTAGGATATTTTCTACTTTTGTACTGCTTTTCAACACAGCTGGTAAGACTAAGGATTTATGATCAGTAGGTTTACAAAATGTTTTACTATGTAATTTACTGTTACAATCATGATTCAGTGAAACCTCACTGAATTAACAGGTGAATAACTTGTGTTAATCACCGAGTTCCCCCTTTATTTCTGCTCCCTTCCCCAGCAGCCAACCTGAAAGATAAATAGGATGGTCAAGAAACATCTCACAATATCCAGTAAATCAAAACAGTTTATTTCAGTTTCACATACTTTCAGTGATGAAAGCAAAATGTGAAATTCACAAAGGAATATCATTGATATTTACAAATATATTTAGTGAAAAAGTCAATGACTCAATCTTCTCTTTACACTCAGCCCCACTGACTGGCATATTTACATGGCCAGAAGAAACCTGGTACACTAACCTACCTGCCACAGAAATAACCACTTGAGACACACACATGCATGCTCTAACTAATGGGCTGATCTTTTATATGCCGTCCTGTGGAAGCTTTTCAGATTGATCCAGGCAATATTTAAATATTTCATGTAGTGGCAGGCAAACAGGTGAGTTTTTACTCAGAGTTACCTAAGTAAATGAGTATTTAACTATTCAATGTAAAATACGTGTACTGTAAGCATCAAGCTTTATCTCCAAAGGTTTCAAAGGGAACCAGGTGCTTTGAAAATTTAGCCCTTCAAAAACCAAAACTGGCTTAAACATCCAAGTTTGGGGAGGAAAAAAAATCACTCAGAGAGTTCAAGAATATTAATAAATTATTTAAAATTTATTTACTGAGCAAATGCATTTGTCAAAGATTCAGCATGTTCTTCTGCACACAGCAACTTCTTTTATGAAAAATAATATACAATCCAATTTGGCGGTTTGTGGAACATTACAGCCCAGAACCCATCTGTTACTAAAGTCAACTGCAAAACTGGTTAGGAGTTTAAGCTATGCAAGTAGAATTATTTTTCTGGGAAAAAAATGCAAAAGCAGTGAGATGGATGCTACTGTATTGAAGAAGTACAGGTAAGAAGTGGTCCCTGAGCTAAACATCCAAAAAGGAAAAGAAGCCTGAGTGAAGCTCCACCACTAAAGAAGTCCTCACAAAAAAAAAATGAAGATTAGAAATCTGTTTCCATATAGGTACAGATCTAAGAACAAAATTCCTGAATAAGTTCTTGTTACATTCAGCTTAGCATTTTAGCATGTGTGCATTTTATAAATGAACATGATCTTTTAAAATAAATAGCTGATTAAACTCTCCTCCTAAAGAAACATAACCAGTAAGGTTTCAAAATTAGCTACTATGCTTATGTCAGAAACATTTCTTTCAGCTAAGGAGAGGGCTATATTACTTCAATCATATTTATTATTAAATACTACCATATGACTTACTGGCAAACTATGCTATCAAAACTGTGATTTGATGACACAGAATCCTGAGTGATTTGTGGCAGATGAGAGGAATAATTCCAGCTCCTCTCCACTCTGAAGAATCAACAAGCATCTGAAAACACAAAGATGGACTGCATGCCTCCCAGCCAACAAAAAGTAAGCATCTTTCCAGGAGGGTCAGAATGAAAGAAGAAAAGAGAGACCTCAAGGATGACCAGACTGAGAAGAAGAGGGACTAAGAAAACAAAGAGTTCAGTTGGTAACAGACTTGAAGCTCGCAGACCACACAGATGGAAAACCCTTGATATAAACCAGACTGCTGGAATTGAAAGCAAGTAGAATGAAGAAGTTGTAGTGAACTAGAAATATGCAGAAAATGACTTCCAGCATCTCAGCCAAGGGCAAATAACCTCCTAAAATGAACTATCTTGATCACCGGCTATTGTGTAGCCACACCATAAGGCTACCTCAACTGCATTTTAGTGTTCAGATATTCCATTCATAGTGAATGTCCATTCAACTGAAGAGGTTACAAGCCACACCTTTGGCAATAAAGATAACTGCACGCTAATTAGAGTAGAATACAAAATATGCACTTCAGCAAAACCCAACTTGAAGCATTTATGTGAGAGTGAAAAGAAAAAAAAAGCAAACAATTAAAAATACTTGTGTAATACTGATCATTACTAACTAATAAGCAGCTATCTCAGAGTCCTCTGGTCCTGCAGTCTTTCTCATTAGATATTTCCTGAAAATATGTCTAATATTCTAGATATTCCATTTGACAATATTTCTATGCAGAATATGTATGCTGCTTCTATAACAGATAGTAGCAAAATACTAGCAACATGCAACTGGATTAATATTTCAGTATTAAAAGTAGTATCCTCCAGTACCGAAAAACAAGAATCTGGACAGATAGAAAGGACTATTACAAGGTGGACAAACAAAAGATAATACTCAATTTTTTAAGAATGGACTTTGTTCACTGGAAAGCTAGTATCAAAAGAGACTGCTATGGTAACCTGCAGAGCAGGAGGAAAGTGCTGCTATCACAGGCTCATGTGAAGCACAATCCTGATTGCATTGTTGGAAAACAACTGCACAGCCTTCCTGCTACAGTGCAACTGTGTCCGGTTTCAGTGTAGGACAATACTTGAAGATCTAGAGAGCCATTTCCACTAGCCGTTTTCAGTCCAGGGTTCATATTTTATATTTCGCAGAATCACAGAATGTCAGGGATTGGAAGGGACCTCAAAAGATCATCTAGTCCAATCCCCCTGCCGGAGCAGGAACACCTAGATGAGGTTACACAGGAAGGCGTCCAGGCGGGTTTTGAATATCTCCAGAGAAGGAGACTCCACAACCTCCCTGGGCAGCCTGTTCCAGTGTCCTGTTACCCTCACTGAGAAGAAGTTTCTTCTCATATTTAAGTGGAACCTCCTGTGTTCCAGTTTGTACCCGTTACCCCTTGTCTTATCATTGTTTGTCACCGAGAAGAGCCTGGCTCCATCTTCGTGACACTCCTCCTTTATATATTTATAAACATTAATGAGGTCTCCCCTTAGTCTCCTCTTCTGCAAGCTAAAGAGCCCCAGCTCCCTCAGCCTTTCCTCATAAGGGAGATGCTCCACTCCCTTAATCATCTTTGTAGCCCTACGCTGGACTCTCTCCAGCAGTTCCCTGTCCTTCTGTAACTGAGGGGCCCAGAACTGGACACAATATTCCAGATGAGGTCTCACCAGGGCAGAGTAGAGGGGCAGGAGAACCTCTCTCGACCTACTAACCACCCCCCTTCTAATACACCCCAGGATGCCATTGGCCTTCTTGGCCACAAGGGCACAGTGCTGGCTCATGGTCATCCTGCTGTCCACCAGGACCCCCAGGTCCCTTTCCCCTACACTGCTCTCTAATAGGTCATTCCCCAATTTATACTGGAACCTGGGGCTGTTCCTGCCCAGATGCAGGACTCTGCACTTTCCCTTGTTATATTTCATTAAATTTTTCCCCACCCAACTCTCCAGCCTGTCCAGGTCTCGCTGGATGGCAGCACAGCCCTCTGGTGTGTCAGCCACGCCTCCCAGCTTGGTGTCATCCTCAAATTTGCTGATAGTACACTCAACTCCCTCATCTAAGTCATTGAGGAATATATTGAATAATACTGGCCCCAGTACTGACCCTTGGGGCACTCCACTAGTTACAGGCCTCCAACCGGACTCTGCTCCGTTGACCACGACTCTGGTTTCTTTCCTTCAGCCAGTTGGTAGTCCACCTCACTACCCATTCGTCCAGTCCACACTTCCTCGGTTTAGCTGTGAGGATGCTGTGGGAGACCTTGTCAAAGGCTTTACTGAAGTCAAGGTAGACCACATCCACTGCTCTGCCATCATCCATCCACCTCGTTATATCCTCATTTCAGATGAGCCAGAGATCTTTCTTGTAATGTTTGTATGAATATTAATGAAATAAGTAACTATTCATTTTCCATTCATCCTTTGCTATAATTTTCCAACAATAACCGTGTTCTATAATACTGTCATGCTGTAATTCTGCCACCAATACTTTTTTAAGGATTATTTATTTTAATTTTAAGTGCACTTGAAACAGACATTTTTATAGCTAATGGATGCTATGGTTCGTGTAGTTGCTATTTTATATTTGAGACTAGATCATGCTTCTTCCATAGAAGGTAACTTTATTAAGTTCAAGTCAAACAACTGGTATCAAGAAGTGCTTCACAGAAGTTTAAATGAGAGATGGAAAAAGTGTTAAGCTGCACAGCGGTCCAAAAAATTATATAGAGAATATTTTATTCTAGCCATCAAAACCCTAGCTAATTAAACAAAGTTGATAAAATAAGAAAAGTTGCGGGGTTTTTTCATATTCCAGGTAAAAAAGAAAATGTAGGTATCAGATGTTAAGATCTGCACTTCCTAAACTCTCAAAGAATACTGTGATCAGAAGTTATCAATACAGAATACACTTATGGTTTACTTATTTTTTTAACTATAAAATCCTGCTTTGATAAACATACTCTAACTCTCCATTATGTAGTTACAATGCTGTCATTTCCAATCAACAGCATTTGGTTTTTGTGACTATCTGAAGATGTCATTTACCATTTCACAATTGTCTGAATAAAAGTCATTTAATTGCTGCAATGTACAGCATATTCTCCTAAACAAAGGTAATAATTAGTTACATATCTGCATGATCTTGTGATTACTATTCAATGAGAATCCATCTTTCTTTAGAAAAGTAGCCAAAACCTAAACAATGCAGACCAGCACTAAAATCAAAGTTTCTGACTACAGAGGTGAACACTCATTCTGACAACATAAGTATATTGAATTGAAATTGATCCTGTATGTCACTATATATTACTAGACAAGTCTGCTGTTTTCAAAGTGGATCTCACATAATTTTGCAAGATAGGCTCGTGTGACACCCTATTAAAAAATCAGGTTGTATGGTCAAATAGAGTAGCATGATGCTGTTAGTGTTCATGAATACTTCATTTAACGTTGTGAAATTAAACACACATTCCTGTTGTTTTGATATGAGGTTGTTTTTTCTCTTTTAAAGACATTATTTGATTTGAGACAAATACCCTTTTATCTATCGTTTTGCAATTAAAGATGCTGACAGTCCATGAAATAAATCACAAAAAAATAAATTAATGGTAGTTACATCCGAGCCTAGGATCCTAGAATGAAAAGAAACTGCATGTAAAGAAGCATGGATATTGGATAATGAAAACATCCAGTGACACCGGCAGTTGGCCTTCAGACAACTAGCAAAGGTGTATTTTGTTTGGGCTTTCCCCTTGGCGCATGTTATCATCCGGAGACGGTGTGATACCTGCCCGGCTCATCCTTCTCCCGTAGCCGTGGGGAAGAGAACGGCACGGCCCCTCTGCAGAGGCGGCAGCGACCCGAAGACTGCGAGATGCCGAGCGCCTGGGTAGGGGACGCCGGCCCCGACTCGCCCCCGGCCGCGGGGCAGGGCAGGGTCCCGCAGTCCCGGGGCGGCCGTCGAAGCCCTTNGCGGGGCAGGCTGTCCCACCGGCGGGCGCGGGGGCCGCGTGCACAAAGGCGGCCGGCGCGGGGCGGCGGGACCGTCCCCCGGCGGCTGGGGGGAGCGGCGGAACCAGCTCGTGCCCCGGGGAGCGAGTGGCCGTTAATGGACCCCGGGCTGAAAGTTCCGCCTCGCGCCGTAGGGGGTCCCGCCCTAGGGGAAGGCAGGCGTCGGGGCAGCCTTGGCGGCGCGCGCCCGCACGCCCACCCACCCCGCGCGGGCGCGAACGCGCGCGCACCGCCCGTCGCGGTTGACAACAAAGAGCGGTCCAGCGCCATGCAAATATTGTTTGGGGCCGCCGCGGGAGGGCGAGCCAATGGGATGGGCTCTCATTAGCACACCCCAGTGACGGCGCGGGAACCTCCGCCGGCAGGCCAATGGTAGCCCCCTCGTGAGCGTACGGGGCAGGGGGCTTCGAGAGGACGGGGCCCCACCCCGCCCCGCTGAGGCGACGCCCCGGCTTCTGCCGCGCTGCTCCCCAGGTCCGCCGGTGCGGCGGGCTCAGTGAGGCGAGTGGGAGCAGAGGGGTGTGGCTGGCCTCTCGGGGTGGCCGTTCGGTGGTCCTTGCCGGGGCTCGGGTGCCCCCCCACCACCACCACCGTGGGAGCAGCACCGTCCTGGGCATACAGGACGGCACTTGGCTGGAGGAGCCGCCTCACGCCCGAGAACCAGCTCGGCCCAGCCCCTCCTTTGCGGTCGTTCTATGGAGCTCTCCCGCAAGCCTTCCTCCTACAGCCGGCAACCTTCTCTGGTACCACCTGCGGCTACCTCAGAAGTACTTTTATGTAGGCCCCAAAATGTAAAAAATTAGGTGTTCAGGCTTGGTAGGTGACCTGAGCGTACTTAGGCCTTTCCTAACGTTGTCTCTTGCTAGTCTTTAATCAGTTAGGCATATCCGGTTAGTGCCATGTGTCTGAGCCTGTGCTGTGCCGAGGTGGTAAGCCATTCTTCAGTTTCCACTTCTAATTAATTTGGCGGGTTGTTGTACAGGAATAGGTGGCACGGTGAAAATACGAGGAAACTGAATTGTTCCTGTGAGAAATTTGTAGCCTATCCCAGAAAGTGGGAGACATTCTAGAAATTATTTGAATTTCTTGTGTGACTGATGAAGTACATATTCCTGATATGATGATTTATTTTAATTCACTGGCACTATATTGAAGTAGTGAGTAATGATTTTTAGATTTCCTCTAAAGGCCCATTGTAATTTAGTCTAACTGTCATGCTTAGGATCTAATGCCTCCATTCTGGTAAACATGAATATTATTACATTTTCACATCCTGTCATGATTTGGCCTTCCCAGATCAGGTCTTCACCCTAACTATTCAGTCATAGCATTGTCTTCCTAGAACAAAGTCATAAGAAATCTTAACACTGGTACGGTTTTTAGACTTAGATGTAGATTTTACTGGATCAGGAGTTAAGTGATAAACAAGAAGTTATTCCTCAAATGTAGTTTAAATACCACATATTTAATTGATGCATGTATTCATACTGTGTATTGAAGAGTTAATCTTCTATTTTCCATTCAATTGAATTTCTCTGTAGAAGCTAAGCCAATATGGCACATACAGTATCAACTTAAGAATGGCAACCTGGAGTGTATCACATAATAATGTGCCCTGCTGAGAATCCAGCTCTGAGTTTCTTGCTGCAATGGAAAGATTTCTACAGGTAACCAACAGGTAGTTCAATTCAGGGCTCTGACTATCTTTGCTATTATTAAGGACAATACATCTTTCCTTGTTTCTTTAGTAGAGGGTTCTTAAGGGTAGCTTCTCTGGCTATTGTTTCTTTAGAGAGTTGTATCCCAGGTCATGTAAAATGCTGAGATCACTAGGGTATGATACTTAACCTTTTTCACAGTTTGCTGCATTCAGCATTTACAATGTGCTTCCCAGAAAGGCCTGTTAGAGGAAGTGAAACAGATGCACATATGTGGCAAGAGTTCAAAGGTAACTCACTCTTTGCTCTGCTGTTATGAGAAATAAATAAAATAACTAATTACCCTGCTGCCACATTCTTGCCAGTTTTACCATGCTATGTTCTGAGGTCAGAGATCTCTAAAAGTCTAATAAAAAAAAATTTAAAATAATAATAAAAAAAAGGTCCAGGATCTTTCTTCTTTAGAATATATGTTATGTGCAGCCACTTTTTTATTTCTCAGCTGCTTCTCCAGTTGAACAGGCTGTGTCTGCTGAGAAAACATTGGTTCCTCTCTCTGACTGGGTATCTTTTCATCTTGCCAAAACTTGAGGTGAGGTGGAGCCTATATGTTATAATGGTTTGTTATAAAAGTAAAGTACTTAGGCAAACTGTAGTCCTTTTCTGAACTCTATGAATCATAGATGGGTTGGGAAACTAGTGGTATTTCTACTGTGTCTTCTAGCAGCCTTGTTAATTTTTCCACCTTTGTTGATTAATTTAACATTTGTTTTCATACTTGAGGAGTTAAGTAGCAGTAGAAGCTTTTGTACTGGTTTTTTACCATGGAAAAGCATTTCGGAATGGTGATAGCTGACTGGTAAACTAGCAACCTGTTAAATAGAGGAGCAGAGATTATAGTCATGCGATTTATACAGAAGCTTAATTTTGTGCTCCTAAGTAATATAAACTCTTTGCAATATAAAATTAACAGTGTTTTTGCATGTCTGACAATATGAGGCCTAGTCACTCTGAAGGGCTCTAAGTATATCAAATTAGACAGAGATGGGATTTTAAGATTCATATTTTGATTAGCAAATCAAGTGGGAAATGTATGTCTTCAAGCTGAGGAGACACTGAATCATTCACTTGGAGGCAGATGCTGTTATATATGAACTATTGTACTGGGTCACTTTGCTCATTCCTTCTGCCGTCTTTGTGTTTTAAAGAGAAGCTGTGAGCCACGCTCCATTCTCTCAAGGGCTAAATGTGGTCTTGTACTCTCGGAATTATTCTGGCCCTCAGAAGTGTCAGAAGCATATGTGGCCCTGACTTGGGGACTGAAAATAGACTTTAATGAATCTCTCTTTTTTCTTTTTTTAAACTGGCTAGATATTGGTGGGTAACTCTTTTCAAGTACTTAACTGAAATTTGGGAGAGAGAGGGGTGTTAAGAACTGTGTTTATTACTAGTAAATATTGGATCATACTGGGGTACAGAAAGAATAAAAAAAGTATTTAGGTTTCCTTTTTAGGTTACTTATATTTTTGATACTGTATAGGTGAAACAGGCTGGCACAATGCAAACTACTTTTGGACTTTTTGAACAGTTGCAGTGTTTATATAGGTACATATAGGTTATTAATACTGTTCTTAATTCAGTGTGTTCTGCCCTGCTATCTAAAACTGGATTATACATTCTACTGTAATAAAGTAAACCACTGGGTTAGTTTTTCATATTTTCCTCAAAAATCTTGTAAGGTTTTCTTTATAATTAATCAAATTATTGAGTTACTGGGACATTCTTTAGTCTTGTTATTGATCCCTAAAACTATTCAGGTAAATCAAAGCCAAACCTACCTGCAAGGAGTTAGAAAAGAATCTAGCCCATGATAA
Source organism: Brachypteracias leptosomus (assembly GCA_013401335.1). NCBI lineage: Eukaryota > Metazoa > Chordata > Aves > Coraciiformes > Brachypteraciidae > Brachypteracias > Brachypteracias leptosomus. The sequence continues at coordinate 23,843 of VYZX01014217.1, read as the reverse complement.
ACTGGTGCATTTCACCCTCTTGAAGTGTTGATGGTCCTCTGCAGAGTGGTGCTGAAATAGTCCTACTTGACACAGTTCTTACTCCTGTTCCCTCCATTGCTTTTCACTTGTATACCATGACTCAGAGAATTGTCTTCACCATGTGGTAAGCTTATCATCCTAATTATTGTTTTCTACTAAACTACTATGTTAACTATTATTCTCCTAAATAATATTATGAGATTGTGATTGGAGTAAGAACACTGGAAAAGACAAACTTATTTAAAAAAAGGTGCAGGGTGAAGAAGGATGAGGCATTTATGAAGCACCAATCTTTCTGTTCTGTAATAAGAGTAACTTGTAATTATTGTCCTTTCAAGGAAGATAGTCTAATGTTATCTGAATGAGATTCCTTTAACTCACTAAGCAGACATACATAAGACACTTACCGTAAGAAACAGTCTAGGCTGCAGTGAAAAATGGTAAGTAGAAATGCCTCCTTTGCAGAGTTTACATGCTTTCTGCTATTTAGCTGTTTGTGCTAGTAAAGGATTAGGAACGCTCAAAAACTGAAAAATAAATTAATAAAACTCAAGCTCATTTGGAGGCTTTTTTCCAGGTGTGTGCTTGCTTGCTTTTTGTTTTCTCCATACTTAAGATATATCTGGATGTTTATGTCACTAATGAGAGCTTTTGGAACTCTCATATTTCTGCAAGTTGATAAATTCTCACTTGTGTCTGTGTGGTGTTGGGTTTTAGACTAGAACTGGAGACTAGAGTACTAACAGCACAGGAAAGCACATGAGACAGTTCTGCAGCTTTGCCAGCTGAATAGAATATTTAGGGACTCAGCATTTCCAGTTCATAAAATTATTTGGGGATTAGATTTACTTAGTTTACTAGCTGTACTTAAACAAAATGCTGATAAATACGTAGTTTATCTCAAAAAATAGAGTTTCCAGCATTTGTACTGGTTTTGACTGCAGTGGAATATATTTCTTCACAGTAGCTGGTATAGGGCTATGTTTTGGATTTGTGCTGAAAACAGTGTGGGTAACACAGGGATGTTTCAGTTACTGCTGAGCAGCACTGACACAGAGTCAAGGCTTTTTCTGCTCCTCACACCACCCCACCAGTGAGCAGGCTGGGGGTGCACAAGAAGTTGTGAGGGGACACAGCTGGGACAGCTGACCCCAGCTGACCACAGGGATATTCCAGACCATATGATGTCATGCTCAGTAACAAAAAGCTGGGGGAAGAAGAAGGAAGAGGGGAACATGAGGTGATTGTGCCCCTGTACTCGGCACTCATGAGATCATACCTTGAGTACTGTGTCCAGTTTGGGGCACCACGGTATAAGAAGGACATTGAGGTGCTGAAGCAGGCGCAGAGAAGGGCAATGAAGCTGGTGAGGGGTCTGGAAAACATGTTTTATGAGGAGCACCTGAGGGAACTGGGATTGTTTAGCTTGGAGAAGAGGAGGCTGAGAAGAGACCTCATTGCTCTCTACAGCTACCTGAAAGGAGGTTGTAATGAGGCTGGTGTTGGTCTCTTCTCCCGGGTAACTAACGACAGGGCATGAGGTAATGGCCTCAAGTTGCACCAGGGGAGGTTTAGATTGGACATTAGGAAGAAGTTCTTTACTGAAAGAGTGGTCAGGCACTGGAACAGGCTGCCCAGGGAAGTGATGGAGTCACCATCCCTGGAGGTCTTCAAAAAATGAGTAGATGTGGTGCTTCGCGACAAGGTCTAGGGGTCAGGGAGATGCTGGGATGAAGGTTGGACTTGATGATCCTAGATGTCTTTTCCAACCTAAGTGATTCTATATTTGGAGTTATGGCATTCATCTTCCCAAGTAACCGTTACACATGATGTAGCCTGGCTTTCCTGGAGATGGCTGAACACCTGCTTGCCCATGGGAAATGGTGAATGAATTTCTTGTTTTGCTTTGCCTGCACATTTGGCTTTTGCTTTACCTATTAAACTGTCTTTATGTCAACCCATGAGTTTTCTTTCTTTTATTCTTCGATTCTCTTTCTCATCCCGATGCAGGATGTCCTGGTTTGAGTTAGAACCAAACCAGTTCTGTTTGGTGATTTGACTTTTCAGCTAAGTCTCTGCTAACTAACTGCACTTTCTGACCTTGACACATGAGCGAGCAGCTGTGTGGTGCTTAGTTGCTGGCTGAGGTTAAACCATGACAGTCCTTTTTGGTGCCTCACATGGGGCTCAAAGGGTTCAAGATAATGAAAGATTGGATTGGAATGTGCTAGATTGAATTTATAGCTGTTATTACTGTTTAGCTATTAACTGACAGTCTTCTGTGCTTGCCATGGGGCTTGCTTGCCTTACTGTATATTAGAGTCTAGAGCTTGTTAGTACCTGCTTTTTGCTTTTACTGCTTACTGTACTGCTTATCGTCTTAGTCTGCTGTGCCTGGGAACATTTTGATAACAGCAATAGCAATGTTCCTGGGCTGGCAGATGGCCAGGGCATCACTGCTGTTTTGGAACTCCAGTGTGAACTTGAGTCAAAGGGGCTGTGACCTGTGGATGAGTCCACACAGGAGCGGGACACCTGAAAGCATCTGGGGTTATGAATAAGTCCACACCAGAGCAGGTATATCTAGAAGCATCTGTGGCCATGGTTCTGTTTGTGACACAACAGGTGTACCACTGAAGGGATTATGGCCCAAGGATAGGTCCATGCTGGAGAAGGTACACCTTGAAGCATCAGTGATTGTGCATGAAGTCATGCTGGAGCCCCTCAAAGTGTATGGCTATGGATAAACCCATGGCAGAGAAGGTATACCCCTGGAGGAATGGCAGCCATGTTGAAGCAGGTTTACTTCAGGGGGGACTGAGGCTGTGGATAAGGACATGCTGGAGCAGGTGTGTCTCTGAAGGCATTGTGGCCCATGGATAAGGCCCTGCTGGAACAGGTGCACCTCAAAGTGGTTACTGTGGCTTTGGATACCTCTGTGCTACAGAAGGTATATCCCTGAAAAGACTGTGGCTCATAGATAAGACTGCACTTGGAGCAGGTACAACCCTAAAGGACTGCAGTCTGTGGATAAATCCAAGCTGGAACAGGGGCAAGGACAGGCTGTGCAGTACTCAGTTGCTGGCTGGGGTTGAAAAAGGTATAGTCCTCAGTTAGAAAGCAACTTTTAATTTTTTTTTTTAAAAATGTGCCAGTATTTGTTTTTTTTATCTGGTTTTCAAACCGTCAATTCCAAAAGCAATCTCAAATCCAAAGTGTGGGACATAGGCCCCTTATAGGACTAAAGTTAGGCATGCTGGACTGAGAGTTACAGCATCCTGCAATCTGAATGAATCTGAGAGGCTAAATCAAAGCAATAGCAAAAATTGGTGAGAAGTGTATTTTGAGGACTCTCCCTCTTTGCCTGCCATGATACAGAACTGTTACTACTGAAATGGAGTATACAACTGAGAACTACATCAGAGTGAAATGGTTATCTAGAGGATACCTTAATGGATTTAAGCATTTTTACTTGTTCACTGCAACTTTGACTTTTTAAAATGTATGTCTAAGAAGTATATATGTCACCACTGTATATTAATAATATATAGTAATGGACATAGTTCAGGCCACGATGCCTACGTGGGTTCCTATTGAGTTGCAAAGAGGGCAAAATTACCTTTAAGTCATATAGCCTTTCATTTTACCTTTACCCAATACTTGTGCTTCTTGAGGTTGANTGGTCAGGCACTGGAACAGGCTGCCCAGGGAAGTGATGGAGTCACCATCCCTGGAGGTCTTCAAAAAATGAGTAGATGTGGTGCTTCGCGACAAGGTCTAGGGGTCAGGGAGATGCTGGGATGAAGGTTGGACTTGATGATCCTAGATGTCTTTTCCAACCTAAGTGATTCTATATTTGGAGTTATGGCATTCATCTTCCCAAGTAACCGTTACACATGATGTAGCCTGGCTTTCCTGGAGATGGCTGAACACCTGCTTGCCCATGGGAAATGGTGAATGAATTTCTTGTTTTGCTTTGCCTGCACATTTGGCTTTTGCTTTACCTATTAAACTGTCTTTATGTCAACCCATGAGTTTTCTTTCTTTTATTCTTCGATTCTCTTTCTCATCCCGATGCAGGATGTCCTGGTTTGAGTTAGAACCAAACCAGTTCTGTTTGGTGATTTGACTTTTCAGCTAAGTCTCTGCTAACTAACTGCACTTTCTGACCTTGACACATGAGCGAGCAGCTGTGTGGTGCTTAGTTGCTGGCTGAGGTTAAACCATGACAGTCCTTTTTGGTGCCTCACATGGGGCTCAAAGGGTTCAAGATAATGAAAGATTGGATTGGAATGTGCTAGATTGAATTTATAGCTGTTATTACTGTTTAGCTATTAACTGACAGTCTTCTGTGCTTGCCATGGGGCTTGCTTGCCTTACTGTATATTAGAGTCTAGAGCTTGTTAGTACCTGCTTTTTGCTTTTACTGCTTACTGTACTGCTTATCGTCTTAGTCTGCTGTGCCTGGGAACATTTTGATAACAGCAATAGCAATGTTCCTGGGCTGGCAGATGGCCAGGGCATCACTGCTGTTTTGGAACTCCAGTGTGAACTTGAGTCAAAGGGGCTGTGACCTGTGGATGAGTCCACACAGGAGCGGGACACCTGAAAGCATCTGGGGTTATGAATAAGTCCACACCAGAGCAGGTATATCTAGAAGCATCTGTGGCCATGGTTCTGTTTGTGACACAACAGGTGTACCACTGAAGGGATTATGGCCCAAGGATAGGTCCATGCTGGAGAAGGTACACCTTGAAGCATCAGTGATTGTGCATGAAGTCATGCTGGAGCCCCTCAAAGTGTATGGCTATGGATAAACCCATGGCAGAGAAGGTATACCCCTGGAGGAATGGCAGCCATGTTGAAGCAGGTTTACTTCAGGGGGGACTGAGGCTGTGGATAAGGACATGCTGGAGCAGGTGTGTCTCTGAAGGCATTGTGGCCCATGGATAAGGCCCTGCTGGAACAGGTGCACCTCAAAGTGGTTACTGTGGCTTTGGATACCTCTGTGCTACAGAAGGTATATCCCTGAAAAGACTGTGGCTCATAGATAAGACTGCACTTGGAGCAGGTACAACCCTAAAGGACTGCAGTCTGTGGATAAATCCAAGCTGGAACAGGGGCAAGGACAGGCTGTGCAGTACTCAGTTGCTGGCTGGGGTTGAAAAAGGTATAGTCCTCAGTTAGAAAGCAACTTTTAATTTTTTTTTTTAAAAATGTGCCAGTATTTGTTTTTTTTATCTGGTTTTCAAACCGTCAATTCCAAAAGCAATCTCAAATCCAAAGTGTGGGACATAGGCCCCTTATAGGACTAAAGTTAGGCATGCTGGACTGAGAGTTACAGCATCCTGCAATCTGAATGAATCTGAGAGGCTAAATCAAAGCAATAGCAAAAATTGGTGAGAAGTGTATTTTGAGGACTCTCCCTCTTTGCCTGCCATGATACAGAACTGTTACTACTGAAATGGAGTATACAACTGAGAACTACATCAGAGTGAAATGGTTATCTAGAGGATACCTTAATGGATTTAAGCATTTTTACTTGTTCACTGCAACTTTGACTTTTTAAAATGTATGTCTAAGAAGTATATATGTCACCACTGTATATTAATAATATATAGTAATGGACATAGTTCAGGCCACGATGCCTACGTGGGTTCCTATTGAGTTGCAAAGAGGGCAAAATTACCTTTAAGTCATATAGCCTTTCATTTTACCTTTACCCAATACTTGTGCTTCTTGAGGTTGATGGAAAGCAAAGGGATGTTGCTGAGCAGTACAACATTTATAGGGCCCACAATACTTTGATAATGTAATTTTAGATCTTTGCAATTGCAATATCTAGTTCTTGCACATTTAACATGTATATATAATCTAACAAACATTTCTTCTTAGACCCATCATTTTATGTGCCAGTTACTGCTTGGGTAAGGGCATCCTGTTTCTACCTTCCCCCTTCTTGTGACTGTGACACCATATCTGTTAGATCAGAGATAACTACTTCTTTAGATTCCAAAGACTGCCTGAACTTTTCCATATTCTTTTATGTCATTTCATATTCAAATGTTTATTTCTGTCTTGCATCTTTCCCTAATGCTCTCTGTTCCCATACAATATAATTTGAAAGCATCATCATTTTCTTCTTTCTTGAGGCAGAGGAATTGCTACTGCAGTGCTATTCTTCTCTTTCACATCCTCTTTTCAAAAAGAACTTCCTAGTGAGTTAGGTACAACGTGAGAATATTGGTTTTGTCACTTCTTTTGTTTGTTAGTTTAGGTGTATATTTGTTACATTTTACTATATTCTTGGCTGTTAGGGATGAGGGCCATTTTTTGTTCATTCTGAATCTTACAGTATAGTCTGGGA
>VYZX01014217.1:0-17440 GCA_013401335.1 Brachypteracias leptosomus | reverse complement strand
GAGGGGAAGGCTGAGTGCTGTCATCTGTCATGACATAAATAATAATAATGTTGTCCAGTAAATTTCTACAGTGTTTCTGCAGAAAGAAATGCTTATATCACCTCTTTGATAGGTAGCTGGATTGTATGCTGGATGAGTAACAGGAATATTTGATGGTTATTTTAGTTGTCCTTTAACACAGCCATTGTGGCAACACTACTACTACATAATGAAAATTTTTAAAAACCGGTAATCGTAATTTTCTACAAGCAGCAGCACAAGCTCCAGACTGCTCCATATGTTTTTTCCAAAATAAGTATTTAGTTCTAAAAAAATCTTGCTATTTTTACATACCCTTAAATCTTTAATGATTCAATTTAGTTATGGTGTGTATTTTGCATTTTGATTTTGCCGTCTGATATGCCTTCCAGAGTACAATGCTAAAATGTTTGGAATTACTTGAACTTCAGGGAAAAAAAGTTCTTGGAGTCCTATCTTTCCACTTGGTGCCTATTTTTTAAATGTCTGTGCAGTAGCAGACTGCTCTGCTGGTACAAAAGGTTTGATAGTGATTCAGAAACAGTAGCAGACTGAAATAGCTGAAGGTGAGAACAGAGTTTTAAGGTCACTGTAAAGCTGCAAAGCTAGGGCAGAAGGAGAAATGTGAGCAATTTCCAATTTTACAATTCCTCTGAAAGAATTAAAAAAAATTTTGAGGTGATTTTTTCATTTATTTAATTAAACTGAAATCTTGGTAGGGCTCACAATATGATCTGATCTTTGTATTCTTATGTGCTAAACCATTTTAGCATATATCCAAAAAAGGAACAGCATTCACTCAGGTCTCTCCATGGGTCCTGGTGCACCACAGTCCTCTGGTATCTATGGTGACCTGGAGAGAAACTGCAGAGTAAGAGAAATAGCAGCACTGCAGCAGGAGAGAGCGAGCTGATGGGAAATGGTAATAACCTCTGAATTGCCTTCCAGTCAATCTCCACCTGGCTGTGAGTAGGAGGACTTCATTTAAAACTGACAACTGCTTTTATATAGGAGAGTTTCTTTTTCGTAAAGAACACCTTTTCAAGTAATTTTCACTTTTGAGTACAGAGTACCAAGGTAAAAGAACAAGATGGTACTTAAGAATAATCAGCAGTTCAGTACAAATACTCTCAGAATTGGACGTGATATGTCTCCTGTCACTGCTGCAAAACCCTGCCTGAACTTGCTGTTATCTGATTCGCATTAGAAGAAGCCAAAGGAATATTCAAAGAATTCCTAATATTGGTTTTCTCTTTCCAAGGGTGGTCACTTGGGCCATCCTTGGTAAAATGGCTTGACCAACAACAGCTGGTAGGAATATGAGTTCAAGCATCTGAAACTGGCTGAGAGTGCATGTGCTACATCTGATCATATTAAAGGGGGCGACAACCACCAGCCAGATTAAACATTAACCAGGGAGTTAGAGTGAGCTTTGAAACAAAGGAGGTGCCAATTTGGAAAGAAATGTAAGAGACAAATAGCACTTTGTAACAGTAGGGAGAACAGTGGAAAGAGAGCAATCAGTCAAAACCAGAGAAGTTGGGTTGACAGTGTGGTATGTTCACCTGCTGGCATCAAAACCTCTGTCTGGGCCAGGCAGAGCATCCTCCCTATCTGACTCTGCCAGAAGCCTTCATCCAGCTTGGGCAGTGACAGTGCAGGGTGCAGCAGGTAGAGACTCACAACTGGGTGTGCACGTGTGACCTTATGTGCTGTTTTTTTCCCTAATATGTGCTTTAGCAGGTTATAAGGTGCAGCACAGGTACACATTAAGCACCCACATCTCCTACAGAAGGTACGTGTGAGAGGGGAACTGTGTGTAACCATGGGTGGGTGGGTGCACAACTTTGTGTGCATGATTAGAACTTTGGGGGATTAGTGAAGAAAGGTGGTTTAGAAATTTGTTAGGTGTTTATTAGCATTTTGTCTATTAATGGTGGCTTATCTGTTGTATTGCCAGTACTAAACTTGAATGTGTATTTCACTGATTGCCAGTTAAATATGTGCCATTAATAAATCAATAAATTCAGTTTGATTGTGATCTGGTTTAAACTAAGTGAACTCTGCAGTTTTTCCCTGTCACACCATTAGGTTGTATTTGTAGATATTACATGATGTGTAAATGTCATTATGAGTTAGAGAAATTGTCTGCCAGTGGGAGGAGAGACAAGTGTTGACAATAAAAAGATAATTTCACTATTAATACAGGGAGGTTAATATAGTGAGATAGGACACTCATGAAGATTTTCAGGCAAAACAGTGATGGTTCAGAATTCTGCGGCTCTGATGATATCAATAAATGCAAGTGTGACAGCAAGCATGCTGTTAGAACATGCTGAAATTATACTGGTTGAGATGCTATTTCATCAGTGACTAATTAAGCTCCTTTTACTAGTCATCACTACCTTCCTACTGGAACACACTGACTTCCTCAGATCTGTCTTCCTAACACAAAATGGCTTCTAAACAATCTTCTCAAAATTACTCACGTTTGAACAAACACTCTGAATTGTAATGTTAGGCCTCCACATTGAGTAGAGATTAAATAAAATCATGAGTAACTTGGTCTGACCTCTTAACTGACTCTACTTTGTACAGGACTTTTTGACAAGATAACTTCCTGAGATCCCTTCCAACCTGAACTTTCCTATGATCCTATATCTTGACATGCAGTTTTGCCTGTACAGGGCATATGTGGTGTTATTTTGGATGTCTGGCTGTGCCTCCAGTAGTATTTGAGTGTGGTCACACCAGTTCTCAAAACAATAGCTCTGCTTCCATAGGTAAATTCCAGCTGCCTTTGGCTGCATAACTACTTAAATGTGTCTGCCTTTCTTATCAATAGGAGGTTAGGGTACTTTAGAAGTGACTTTTTCTGCCTGCCTTAGAGGTCCTGGGGTATGACTTGCCTATGCAATGCACTCTATTTTGTTAGAGGCTGGAGATGACTAAGTCAGTCAGATATCATTGAAGGCAGTAATTTTGAATCAATTGATAGCCCATGGAAGATGTGAGAAAATGAAAAGATTAAGTTCCCGATTTTATTTTCATTTGGTTAGGGTGAGTTTAAACAATGACTTAAGATCACAAACACAAGACTGGAAAGGATTGTGTCTGGCCCCTTGCTTTGTGTTTGAAAATGATTTCTTTGTATAGATCTACATTATGCCTATACAAAGATTGCTTCAAAGCCCCACTACTTGAGTAGAGTCTTCTAATTTACAGCTTAAATTTATTCATAGGAAATTTATACCTATCATCTCTTGTGTACTGATGTTATCTTTTATCTTAAATAGTTTTAACATCGTCTGTATTCATAGAAAGCAGTCAGGAAATTTATAGTGAATTTTCAATGCAGTTCCAGTTTTTGTTCTGCTGTAGCTGAAAGTATCTTTGACTGTGGTTAAAGCCCATAATGATTTGGTAAGTAGTCTAATAACCCAAAAGCAGTTTGATAAAACCTGGACCACTTCATGACATCAGAAAATACAATACTTGAAAAGTGGAGAAATTATAGAACCTATGCCTGCAGCATGTATTTTTACATCTAATTGGTTTGAGCTACTGCTTCTGGGTTAGAATAAGAGTGCTTTCTGAGCTTCTCACAGCAGTTAGGGAATTGGAAAGCAGCAATGCCACTGCTAAATTTGAAAAGCAATATCACTGCTGTGACAAGGGAGATTAAACCATCCTAAGTTCCTCACCACTGCAAGGTGAGGGCTGCTTTTGCACTCAGCAGTCCACTGGTACAGAAGCATGTAAATATGTGCACATAGGGTAATGCAGCAAGAGAAGTGGAATTGTCTTGTTGCAGTTAGAGGCGTCTGCAGCAGCACATGGTTCTCTACCACAGAACAAAAGGGGTTAAAGCTTTGGGCAGTGAAGTTCTGTGGGGAGCTGTTTCTTAGAACTCACCTTAGGCATGTGCAAAACCAAAAAAAATTCTTTTTACTGATAGGTATGCACCAGTAACTGTGAAATGGATGCCAACTGATCATCCCAGGGTCATGGAGCAGAGCAAGAATGCAGTCTCCACATATGAGTCGCTTGGCAAGAGAAAGTGGGAGGGAAAAGAATCTTGTCTGGAAGAGTTCTTTTAGGTGAAACAGCTGAATGCCAGTTTTCACTAAGACTGTTCGTTAGAATTGGTAACTGAAAACACAGGCCATTTGGAGGGGAAAAAAAAATCATTCCAGTTGCATTTTGAGAAAAAAGTTCATTGCCCATCTTACAATTCGTTCATGTCTTCACCATCTTACCATTCCTCATGTGATACTGAAACCAGTGCTTCAACATCACCTACCTGTATTTAATCGAGTAATTGATCACATTTCATTTGCTCTGAGTAGCTGGTTTGCTCAAAAAAGAACCAGTGGGTTAGTAATTTTGTATTTTTGTCTGCTTTTTATTTTAATTGTTTTCAACACAGATCTTGAATGATATGTGTACAGTAGGGAAGTTTGGTTTTGCACATATTTAATGTGAATTACTGTTTTTTAACTAAGCATATAAGACACAAGTAATCACAAAACAATTTATTTGTACACCTTCTTTTGGATGCCAAAAGAAATAAGCTTATCTGAGTATGGAAGGGGTTACTATGAAAAAAAAATGAGGTGTGATGTAAAAAACAAACGCAGGGAAGGATGATGTTAGCCAAAATTGCCAGACATTTATTTATTTATTCATTTAGTCAAAGTTTGGAGAGAAGAAAAAAACCCAAGCAACCACTTGTGTGTTGCAAGAGGATTAGAGGAAGTGACCACTGAAATCAGAGTATAAATGTTTTGCAAGGTCAGTCCCTCAAGCAGTTAGTGAGTAAAATAGGAGTGGAAGTAACACAAAGTAATTAAAAAAAATAGCCTACAATACTAAATGTGTTTGCTCAGTTTCTGAATCTCTGGGATGTCGTTCCTGGGCTATACAGCTGTGCTTTTATGTTGGATGTATTGTACTGCAGAAAGAGGTAAGCTTTAATGTGAAAAACCCTCAAATCTTTCTTGCAGTGTATGTGAAGATGGTAACTAAAAAAGTAAAATGTTTGCATTGTAGCCTATTTTAGTGAGCTTCTGACAACAAAAATGGAGATTTCTTTTGGCAGTATTTAGCACCTTTAGTATTTAGTATCCTGTCATAGGTATTATTTCACCTATTTATTTGCATGACTACTGCTGTTACTTATGCGTTACACAACTTTTTAAATGGTTAGTGTCCCTATAAAGTAGAGCCAGTTAACTCATTTGTTATTATGTTTGTTAATTATTCTAACATCTGAAACCTGTAAACAGCTGGTAGATTAAAATGGAAAATATTCAATAAATGTGCTTTTATTTCTGTCTGGAATAGTCTGTGAGATAATTTGAGACAGAGGAATGATTGCTAAATTGACTGAAAACCTTACAAAATATCCGTTGACTGACAGACTCTTTTTATTCCATTAAATGAGATAAATGTATACACGTATGCTTTCATACATGCTTAAAGAGGTAACTGTTGTTCTGTATATCTTTTCAGAAGCCTGTGATATATTCTGCCTCTATGTTCAATTTATTTTTCCTGATATTTTGTTTAATGTTGCTCAATGTATGTTTAGTAATTTCATTTTTTTGCTTCCAGTCTAGGTTTCTTTGCATACACTATTGCAAAAAGGGTGCTATATGTTCTTGAACTCATGTGTCTTTGCTCAGTTCAGATTGTTTTTAAATTTAGGTGAAGATTATGAAGACCTTATTAATCAAAACAGTCTGATGGATTTTACTTGGAATAATTGAAAATTCGAGACATTAATGAAACATATTATCTTATTAATATATGCTTATAATAAATGCCATTCCAAAACAACCAATAAAGTCTAATTTGTTTGCAAAGAAGTCCAGAAATGTCCTGAAATTTGACAAGAAAGTTTGCCTGAATTTGCACTTCCTTTTCACAATGCTTTCTTTAGATCAGAGGGATTGCAAAGGAATGTGAATGTAGCAATATTTGTTTTACCTGGAACAAGTGTTACCATGGGTCATGCAGGTTCTCAGTTCAAGCTTCATATTGAAAGTCTGTGAGTTTTCAAGAGCTGAGTGTTTGCACAAGGGCTGAAAAATACTTCTACCTGAATTCATAGTTTAACTTTTGTTGCTGCCAGCATAATGGCAGCAAGAAAGTAGCTTGAACTGTTTCTAACCGAGGTCACGTGACATATAAATACTAAATGATTAATTCCAGCTCTCCAGCTTTTGTGGTCTCTCACTAAGGGATTTGAAGGTATGCATTTAGTGCATGCTTGCTAATATAAAAATAAACCCCTTCCAGTTTTGGTGAGTACACGTGGTGAGTATATGATGTAATTAGTATAGTTTTGAGGTACATCCTGCTCAGCAGATTTATCAAGCTAGTAAGAAACTGCATTAAAAAAACCAAAACAAACAAAAAAGAGAAGAGTTAGCTGTAGTCAGAAATACGTATACAACTGTGACACTTGATGGTAGCACATAGCATGACACCAGGGCAGGAGCGGTAAAGAACAACCAGAGTTGAAATAAAACCCCAAAAGAAGCATGTCTTAGTAATGATGAAGAGACTTTCAGGATATTATATTTTGTGCTTTAAAAAACCCCCCCAAATGTAAACAAAGTGGAGTTAAGAGGCCCCTATCTGTACATCAGACAATAAAAATATAATACAACTCAGAAGTAAGGGAGAAATAGAGCAGAGCAGCTCTGCATCTACTAAATAGCCTATTTTTTAAAATAATACAATTTGGAGTGTACTTGCTCAGCTTGCAAACCGAAAGCATTAGTTTTAGCATCCTTTAGTGAAAATATGTGACATCAGAAAAATTCATTTTCTCACCATTACAAAGAACCTTTTTGGGTAAGTGAATTATTTTTAATGCATTTGAAAGAACTAGCTAGAGGAGTTTTTTTCATTTTGCTTATTCCTGCATTTTGCAAAAAAACGTTGTTAAAAAGTCAATGTATCTTAATCTTGCTACAGAAAAGTAGAAGTCCTTGGTACCTTTGTTGATAGTAGGGTAGTACCCTCTAGTGGACAGAAGCAATAATATTTACTGAGATACATTCCTTTGTAGGAGGGAGCATACTTACAAAAGTAGTTGGAAAAAACGTGAACATTTCCTCACATGAGGAAAGGTCCTAAATATTTTTCCTGTAGTCCTGCTTTCAGGCAGCATCTGGACAATCCATAGGAAAGCTTCAGTGAGAGTATTGCTGCTTTCTCAATCCTGTGGCCTTACAACTAAACTCGTGAGAGGACTTTTGTGCCAGCTCTCTACTAAGTAATGAATCTACTCACCAAGAAATTTACTTTCCTGGTGGACGTTTCTTCTATTTTCTATACAAATGTTTTATTAGTTTTCCAAGGCTTCATTTCTCAGAGGTTGCTTTATTTATTCTTTATGAATTCGCACCTTTCATGTTCAGATGTAAAACAGACTTTACTGCATCTAATTAGCCAGACTATTCAGACTCTGTTACTCTGGATGAAACTTCAGCCTTTAAAATTATTACATTTCAGTCACCCAGACACAGAGAATCGGTCACTGAAATTGTGTCAATTATTATAAACAAGAACAAAATAATATTTCTTAACAAAGATTGTTTAGTCTTTCATTAACAACTTTCCAATGTTTGGGTTTTTGCCCCTTTAGTTTGATTTTTCTCATTCTCAAACTGTTGAGGTACTTCTTAATAAAATTAATTCATGCTTATTTCTTGTGATTCATATGGGCTTAGCTGTACATTTTGTGAACACTGAAGAAGGTACAGGAAGGACCTTTTCAGGAAAAAATGGATAATATTGAGCTAATAGAAATATCAGACAACACCATCCACACCCCCAAACTGAGTCAAAATTCTTTGAAGCTAACAAAGGTCAAAGTGACTACCCAGAATTAATTACATCGTGTAAGAAGTAACTTGTCATAAGAAGTAATCTCACTGACAGGAGGAAGTAAGTTTTGGGATGTCAGGTGATCTCAACCTAGAGAGAAAATTTAGGCAAAATAAGGTGAGAGATTTGACAGAACTTGGTAAAAGGATGGTGGTAAGGATGGTGGTGGCTGCAGAAGAAAATAGTTTAAAAGGAAACTACAGAGTGCACAAAGTTGTTCTCTGTGGTAATGGAAGGACAGACATGGAGGAGCTCCTGTAGATGAAAAGGTAAGAAATGTCTGTAATTAGAACCTGGACACTAATCTCATCTCAGTGTTTATAACTAAGATCTGTTTCATTAATTATGACTGTCTTCTGTGGTTTCTTGGCACTTGCTTGACTATTCTTTTGTCTTTCTATATGTCTATTCATATTCCTACAAAATGTGGATTCTTGGCAGTTTCCTATTTTGTGATGATTAAGTTAGAAAACATATGCTTGCATGATCACAAATGTCCCCAGGATTTCTTGTGATGTTTTCTATTGTAAAATTATTTTGGCATTTGTAGCATTCAGTCACCAATATTTTTATTTACAATATTTAGCTTGTCAAGAGCCTCCTCCTAGGAGGGTTAAAGAAGTGCCTACTGAAACATGGGGAAAACCTCCCTATCCACATGGTACTCAAGTAACATACAGATGTCGGCCTGGGTATATAAAACTTGGACGGATTGTGTTTGAGTGTGCTGATGGAGCATGGAAGCAGCGACTCCCAGAGACAGAATGCCGAAGTAAGTATTTGTGCTAAATATGTGCAAACATTTGACCTGACAGATCATATTCCTTGCCAGTAATGTCAATATGAAATTGCCATTTTATCTTACCTATAACTTGCTTATTTCAGCATCCTTTAAAATACCATCCTAAAAAGTATGCATGCATAAGGAAACATTTTTGAAGTTTCTTTACTCCACATCAAAGGGTTATAATTTTTTTTTTTTGTTACTCTAGGCAGGCCTTATTAAGCTGATTTATGTTATTAAGTTATTAAGTTATTGTTAGGAGCTTGCTTCCAGCATTTTAGAAGAAGTCTAATGCAGATGAAATTTGGAGACTAAGCAGAATAGACCACTAACCAGAAGTTAGTGAATGCAAGTCAACAGACAGTATTGTCGTCTTTTCAGTTTATCCAACTAGTTGTCTGAAAGCAATAATTTCTTGAAACTGGGAGATTATTTTTCCCTGCCTCCTCTTTTAATCTGTGAAGGAAAATTCATGATTAGGATGAGAGCTGCTCCTTATTATTTCTAGGATACTGTGTTAAGATTTTAGAAGTATGTCACACCCTCATACAGAATTTCTTAGTGAAGAATTTGAAATTATTGTTAGATACTTCTTTTCTGTAATAAATTACTTTTAAATACAAAGAAATTTTAGACACATGAGCTTTTTTCTTATGTATTTAACATACAGTAGAATCTAAATGTTTGGTTTGATAGTATAAACTTAAGTCCCAGGTGTTATTCAAACAGAGATGAATACAAATCATGAGTAAAAATGAATTAATAAAGTTGTTACTAGTTTCTTTTACATTTTTTTATTTAGTCACCTTCTCAGTTTTCATATGTATTTGTATAACTACTCAGTGAACACAGGTCTTCAAATTACACAGAATTTGGTGTTGCTTTTTAGTAACGTTTTAGTAAATACTGCAACCCAGTGGATAGATACTGACCCTGGCAAGGTGCTGGTGGAAGGACAAGACAGATGATCTGCCACAGGTTAAATGATCACATTCCCCTTTCAGGATAGGCCAGACTAGCAAAATTGACCAGGAAAGATTTCTTCTGAGGAAGCCTGATAGGTTTTAACTATGCAGTTTATTTTGTAGTCTGTATTATAACATCAGATTGAGGAAATTTCATTTCCAATCATGGATGGATTCTGTAGTAGAAGCTTTGGACCAGTTTATGTCACAAGTTATATGAAAAGCTGAAATTGCATCCTGCCATTAAATTTGTCACAAAGCTTAAGATGAGCTCAGCCTTTTCAAAAGAATAAAAACTGCTAATTTGCTATTTATTAAAAAAAAAAAAGAATCAGCAGATTCTTGCTCCAATCTGTTCTCATCGAAGATAGTCATCAAAAAAAAGGAGTTAATCAAGTTGATGCTGAGCATTTTTTAATTTTTGAAAGGCCTGTACATGCTACTAATTGCTATAAAACATCTTTCACATTTCTATGTATGCTGTTAGTCACTTTTTTCTTCTTGTTCTTTTTTGTGTTTTTCTTTGTTTTTTGTTTTGTTTCTTTTTGGTTGTTTGGTTTTTTTTGCCAGATAAGCCCTGTGGTCATCCTGGAGATATTGAGTTTGGTTCCTTTGAACTTACCAGTGGAACTGAATTTGTATTTGGTGCCAGAGTTGAGTACAGATGTAATGATGGGTAATCCTTATTTAATCCAATATGTGGGAGTTAACATAAAGTGTTCATGTTAAAAGAAATGTCAGCTATAGATTTGTTGTCTGTAATGCAGCTACAACTTACTAATATTTAATGCTTGGCTGTTGTTTAATTTAAATTTCTACAATTACAGTAATACTAAAAATAACTCTTTCTCATGTCTGCTGCTATTGGAGTAACTGAACTCACGCACCTGAAGCTGTCATCCAAAGTATCTAAAATACGTCAGGCTATAGATAAATCATGTCTGTCTGAGTAGAAAACAAAAATAGTCATCTGTCTGTAAAGCTGGCTTATGACTCCACCAGCCAGCCAGTTCAGATGGAAATGCAGCTTTGCATGTGGGAATCAGTGCTCTCAGTAGGCAGTCATGGTGCAGTTATGTTAGCAAAATCATGATGCCGTACAACAGTCTCCTATTCAGAACCCCAACTCACCAGTCCTGCTTCAGTAATTTTTGTACTTTATGAAGTAGAATGTGCTGTAAAAGTGTTTGAAGAGAGACATTTCTGGTAGACTCACTAACATCTTCACTGACTGCTTGGAAGAAATCCTTCTCTTTTCCTTCTCTGTTCTTCTTACCCAATGAGAACTGCAGCAAGGCAAATGTATACTGTTGCGCTTAGTTATGTATGCCTATGACTGGTTTTTTTCCTTTTGAAAAGTTAATCAGCCATAACCATTGTAGAGTGGTTTAGCCACGCTTTTGCAGTCTTTATGTTGCTGGAATCTAGCCTGAGTTCTACAAAAGCGTTCCCAAATCAATATTCTCTTTAATCCCTTAAATCAGACAGTTCTTCACTGACATTTCAGACTAGCTGTACTTCTTCTGACTACATTTCAGACAAATCAGAAGCCATGGTATTTGGCCCATGTTGCCCTCAGACCTAAGTACTAGTTCATTAAAGCATGAGATACATATGGTTTGAATTAGTCCTATTTTGATGCTGTCACATGGCTTTCAATTAAACTAGAGCACAGGCAACAGGAGTTTTACTCTGCTTGCTATTGATTGTGTGATTACCCCTAGGTTACTTGTTATGTAGCCAAAGCTTGTTATTACTGTAATGAAGAAGTCATCTTACTGGTTACTTCCTACTTTCTGATTTTTTCTGTATTTTTTTTGCCATATGTAATTAAAAGAAATAAATAAGGAAGATGCAGGCCAAAAACCTACTTGATTTCATTGCCTTTTGGTTAGTCTGTGGTAGAACATATGAAACCTACTTTCTTTGCTTCAGAAAAAGCAGTGCTGCGGTTTTTGTCACATAATGAGACAGTATTTTAGCACTGTTTACTTTTTTTTTCGTAAGATACTGGATGCTCAGCCAAAGAAATTACCGTGAGTGTCAGGCAGATGGATGGAGCAATGACATCCCTCACTGTGAAGGTAAATAGAGTTTGACGTTTAATTCTTTATCAAATGTCTTTTTTATCTGTCTGATACTGTCTAAAATTAATATCTGAGCTCTTTATTACTACTAATTAACATATGTTTAAATTCAAGTTATGCAGCAGTGAAACTCTTACAATGACTGCTTAGCCCTTTTAGGCCAATAAGTACTCAAGCTTTTGTTAACAAACATTCACAAAACGAAGTCTTGTCACCTGCAGACTTGCTTAAAGCTCTGTGTCACCTAAAGGCCCTGATAGAGTAGATGCCTGCAAAACTTGGTTAGAAAAGACAGCTGGGATGAGGCATTTTGGATCTGTGTGAAAACATGTGTGTTTTTAGGTAGTTTCCTCCTCAATCCTTGTGAATATCCTAGCCATTAAGATTTTGTTATAAGTTCTTCTCCCTATTAGCATACTGTGGAAGAAGTCCAGTAGGTAAGAATGTGTGCAAGACAGACTCAGACCTCAAGACTTAATAAACTGCATGACTCAGATGATACTTTCCTGAGTTTGGAAACCTTTTTTCACCAGTTTCAAACCTGTATGATTATGAAAATAAGCTTCCTTTCTTCTCAAAAATAAATTTTAACTGTTATTATTTTAACATATATGTGCAGCAGTGACATTTTCTCTTGAGGTTAAGCATTGTGCTGCTAGCTCTCTTCTTCCTCTGGCCGACACCAAACTCAGCAACATCCCCTCAGCATAACTTCATCTTTTATTCTTCATCTGTTTGCTCTTCTCTGTCTTGAATCAGCCAAGGGGGAACACACTACTGAGAGAGAGCTCAGCAAACTCCCCCAACAGGAACTCTCTTCCAACTGATCAGCTCCTTGCTGCTGCTTCTCTCCAACTGGTTCAGCTCCTACTTCTTCTCAAACTGATTCAGTTCCTGGTTGATATCTCTCTAGCCTTGCCCACCACCCCAACGACAATCGCCTGGGGGAAGGCAGAGCCTTACACAGGTGGGCCAGGTTCTGCCTTTGGGGCCTTGGAGAACCAAACATGTTGTTGGGTTGTGACTCATCCATAGGTCAACTCTAACTTGGGGTCCACAGCCCAGGCCCCAGCACTTCAGTATCTAATGTCAGGAAAGGGCCTCTAAGTATTGAATCACAGATGAAAGTAGGTATCTTTCTGTTGTCTAGAGTTTGTTGTCTGTGTTTTGACATTTCCTTGGTCTCAGATGTTTCATGTTTAGTTTACTGGATTTTGAGTGTCCTCAGTTTTAGGCATATAGGTCTCTGCACAGTATGTAGCAATGCCTTCCAACATTTTTTGGTCACATGTAACTAAGACACTGCAATTTCGAAGTCCTCCTAAGATTTTTGTTTTCATGATTGAGGAGTTTTCATTAGGCTGAAATATGATTGCCTGTGAAAGAAAGTATTTCTTTAACATCCTAATTGTGAGGAACCTAGAATATAGGATGGCTTATAAGGTGGAGAAGTTTGTCAGAGAGAAGTGGGAGCTATATCAGGCAAAACACCAGCCACTTTTGTACATGCTCGGTGGTATCTATACGAATATATAAGAATGAGCTTTGATAGTTATTTCTCCCTTAGTAAGAAATATCTGATGACATATTCTTCCTTTTTCTGCAGTTACAAAATCAGGAGATACAAAAGGTCTAGATTCATGGCTGACGTTTGTTTACTTCAGTAATATAATTGTTCTGATATCCTTAAGTAGGATTTTTAGTTAGTAACTGAACTGTTGCAGTCAGTCTATAACGCAGCACTTTTCCAGATATTTATATAGCAAATTCAGTTTTGTATAGCTCTAAGCTAAATTAACCTATTTGGGCAAAGTTTAATAGCCCTATGTGCCAGCCAAGGCTCGTCTAACCATCCATAGAATTCATAGGATCATAAGATAATTTAGATGGAGTGAGACTTCAGGCAGTTATATACACTGTGCTCTCTGTCTTTAGCCTTCAAAGGCAGAGAAGAGGATGATGAAAGCAGGTCTACAAGCTTCTTCCTATGCCAGTCTGTCTTTTTGCTTGGGGTTTTGTATTTATCTGCTGCAAATGGTATCTGAATATATAACAAGAGTGTATATTTTTAAAATGTGTAAGAAAACTACAGTAAGTTTTCTGGTTTTTTCTGTATTTCTTTTATTTGTCAATTTATTTTACAGAATAGCTCTCAAAATGGCTGTGGTTTTCCTTTCCTTTCCTTTTGTTTGATTTTTCCAGTGGCAAAGTGTTTACCTGTACAAGCACCAGAAAATGGAAGAATAATTACAACCGGTGTATTTGAGCTAGGTCAAGAGTATTCCTTTGGCCAGGTTGCAAATTTTGAATGTAATGCAAAATACAAACTTGTGGGATCTAAAGAAATCATTTGCTCTTCTAATGGAAAATGGAGTAGTGATGTACCTCAATGCCAAGGTAAAAAGGACATTATTTCCTGTAATTAAGAAGCTTTGTTTTCACAGACTTCTAAGGACTGATTATCATATGGGAAACTGCAAAGCTTTCATTTTATTCCATAGCAAGTAAGCATAGTTTTTCTGTGAACAATCTCTGTTGCATATATGCAGAAGATGTAGTATGAGAAAGATAAATTGGAAAATATTGGATGCTAATATAGTCGTAATGGACCATCTGTTTGTTCCACATTTTCACTACAAGCTATGTGTTTTGCTAGTCTGAGGTCAATTTCTTTGAAAGTAGTTTTGGTATGTCTAGATAAAATTCAATCACTTCAGTGTTGATTTGACCAAAATAATTACAGACTATTTTGAATCTGCGTAAACCAAGTTTAAAAAACAACCATGATTTTAGTTCACTCATGCTCTTAGAGTATATAAAATACAAAGAAGTCATGATGGACTTTTCTTTCTTCAGACTAATGTGTTTTGACAACTTACAAGGTTAATTCATGTTTAGTTGTTACAGAACCACAGAATCACAGAATAGATGAGGTTGGAAGGGACCTCTGAAGGTCCCTCAAAGCAGTCAGCTAGGGCAAGTTGCTCAAGACCATGTCCATTAGTCTTTTGAACATCTCCAAGGATGGAAACTCCACAGCCTCTCTGGGTAACCCATTCTACTATTTGAGCACTCTTAAGTAAAAATGGTTTTCTATTATTTTTAAGTGATGTTTCCTATGTTTCAATTCATGCCCATTGCTTCTCATCTTGTCACTGGGTGCCAATGAGAAGGGACTGGCTCCATCATCTTTATTGCTGCCTGCCCCACCACAGTCAGGAATTTATACATATAAACAAGATCTTCAGTCCCCCACAAGCTTTCTTTTCTCTAGACTCTTTTAAGCTTCTTTTTATCTGACAGTTTTTCCAATTCCTTAATTACTTTCATGTCCCTTCAGTGGACCTGCTCTGTATGTCCATATCTTTCTTGTATTGGGGAGCTCAGACCTGAACACAGCACTCTAGATGTGGTCTCATCAGTGCTGAGTTAGAGGGGTTATTCCTCTCATTTTGCAGATAGAGATTTCATGGGATTGGACTCCCAGTATGTAAGGATGAATCCGAGGAAGCTTGTGGTACCAATCACTGTTAAGTATTTAGTCCATCAAGCTTCTTATATGTTATCTGATTGGGAAGTATGTGTTCAGAACAGTAGAGTGCAGATGTCAGGATATCAGATATATGGCTGGTTTGTTCACAGTTTCAGCACCGCATTTTGCTGCTTTGAAATACCCATTTATTATAATTTGAACAGCATAAAGTGGGATTAAACATATGTGCTTGTAACATTTGGAGAATATAGTGAATTTTATTGAATAATGACAGTTCCACTGAGCTATTTTTCAGTGTAGATACAAAGTAAATCCAGCAAAGGAATCCAAGAGAACTCTTTGGTGTCATGCTCTGTGGCCTAGGAAACAAAGCCTTGAATATTTTCTGCCTTTATGAATTCAGTCTTTGGAAACTGCAACATCTTAGTGATTTTATTGGGTTTGACAAGGAGTTGGGGATGCTGAGGTTCTTTTACAGATAGTTCAGCTTTCTAGTGTCAATCTTCCAGATAGTTTAATTTTTTTTTTCCCTGTTGATGCCATAATTTAACTGTTTGTCTACTATCCGTGAGAGAGCTTTAGGGTTGCTGGAAATTATAAGGAAATGAAATTTTCTGAAAAATGGAATATCCTAAATTTCAGCTAGCCTAGTTTCTTATTTTAGAATGTCCCCTGCCTTACATACTGATTCTAAGATCCATTAAAATCCAAAGCAAAGCCCTGAAATCTGTCTCATGAACCAGTTTGCTGTTGATGCTGTGTTATACCCCACTTTCTACCTGGCACCCACAATCAGATCATTGAAGAGTTCTCAAGTAAGTTTCAAACAGTTTCCAAAAGCAAATGTTTTGTGAAGCCAAATGAAAAAAACCCACCTAAATTTTATTCCAATAGTCATTTATTTTTAGCAAATAAAATTTAAAAAAATATATTAATTTTGTCTTTCTCAATTTCAGAGATTATCTGTGATTTGCCAGAAATCCCACATGGATATGTACGTTCTCCAAAGAGATCTTACAGAGCATCTGAACAACTGCAGTTTTCCTGTGAGGATGGATACAGATACGGTGAAAGAGCAGATATAAAATGTACTGAGTCAGGATGGAATCCAGCCCCATATTGCACTGGTTAGCCTTGCTTAAAGTTATTTTGCACATTTGTTGCATTTGCAAGTAATTTCAAAGATTAGTAATGACAAAAGTTAATTTATTTGTAACAAAAGAAATCCATCCACATCTGACCAATATCACAGGAAGATCTGGAAGAATTAAGTGCTAAAAGGACCAAAGACCTGGATAAGACTTTTCCATGGAGAGGAGTAGAAAAACAAGTTAATTTGGACTTTTTTACTTGAGTGTAGATAAATAGATCTGCAAAGCAACAATTGCTCCTGTATACTGCATAAATGAGATGATTGATGCTAAAATACTTCACACAGCATTAGTAGCTGTTGTTATTTTATTCTTTTTTTATATGATTCTGCATTAGCAGAGAGGATATAGGAAAAGGATTTCTTGGGTTAGAAAATAGTCCTAATTTGGACAAATAGGAAGGATAAAGCTTCTAGAAAATATGATGAAAATGGAACAGAAAAATAAGACACCAAAAAGAATATTTAAGCAAGCAGGGGAAAAAAAAGTATTAATACCAGAGAAATTAAAACTATAGAAGGAATCTGAAATTTTTAATGCATGGGAAAGTTAACATTTGAAACCAACTTCTTAGAGAAGTGGTATGGCTTTTGAATTCCTATTGTCTTCACATCAAGTCTCGCTAATTTGTGTTGAACGTAACTGGTACAGGCCAGTGGCTGTGCTGTATGTTGGAAGATGGGGGAAAGAAGTATTTGATTGATACCTTATGAATTGCAGCAGCATGAATAAAATAGAGGAAAGCTAATAGTTTGATGTCTGTCAAGCTCAAAACCAGGATAATAACTTTCTTATGAATCACAAGCAGTTCTTTCAGCAAGAGGTATGAGTTAATGCATCTTCAGGTCTTCCATGTTCAGTAGTTGAGATGTTGTGTCACTATAGCCAAGATTCTGCTACTTGTAATCATAGGACTAACCACTCATTAAAATAAGACTCAACATCTCACCCTGTATGAACGTTTGACATAATAGAAGTTTACTACACTGTCCTCTGTATTTTATCTGAGTGTCCTGATGAGTTTTACTGTAATTTGAGCA
>VYZX01014214.1:0-23657 GCA_013401335.1 Brachypteracias leptosomus | reverse complement strand
CCATCTAGAGCCCTATGCATCCCTGTTTATCTGGAGATAATAGGATTATGTTAAGCTATGGGACTTCCCTAGCTAGAAATGTCTTGCTGCCTTCAGCAGGGGTCTAATAAGGATACATATAATTGGGTAAATAGTTAATAAGAATAAAAAAAGTATACAGTATAAGCACTATGCTTGTGAATAAATGATGACAAATTGGATTCCATCCAATCCCTGCAGAGCTGGTTAAAATATAGCAACACATGTGGAATTACAGACTGAAATGTACGTCTTTCTCATTTCCCAACTTTCGCCACCTTGTCTCAAATCTCACACATTCAGTATCTTTTGAAGTTTAGGGAGAAGATGGGGAAGGGGAATGTCAGCATTTATTTGGTATTAAGCAGAAGCTTTCAAATGCTGTTTATGTAAGGTTAAAGATGCGCAAAATGTAAGTGGCTACAAATACATGCTCCACAAATGGGATTTTGGTTTTCTAACCCATATCCACCTACTGAATTTTGTCTTTTAGCAGTTTAGCATTTATTTTCACTTTTTTTCACCTCTCAAAGAGAAGAGAAAACATGGATAAAGTAGCCCCAATGGAATAATTCATTAGATCATTCACTGGCAGATATTTTTCTAATTTATTTAAATACAGTTCTTCTATTGTTTTCTGTTCTTCTATTTATTTGTTTATTTCAGGGGAGTTTTTAAGTACAATTAGAATGACTTTAAGAAAAAAAAATCACAGTAGGAAAATAATAACTGAAGATAAAAAGGTCTTTTTGCCTTAGTTTTCTATCAAAATACACTAGCAGCCTTTGCCTGGTGAAAAAAATAAAGTAATTTAATTATAATTTATTTTCACACTTGTGACCTATGGTGTGCAATTGTGAATATGAAATAGCCTGTATCGGTGGAGCTCCTCTGCTTCAGCTGCAGCTGAAGAACAATCATGTCCATGAAATTTGCAAAGGCTGCTCCAGAGATGTGGAACAAGGTTCAGAATCCTGTTGTACACTAAAGAGTGTGGTCCACCTTCATTTGTTTTGTTTTGTGGAGGAATGAAGTCAATCTGACACTGGCATATCTCAGGAGTGACTTTGTAAATCATTAGGATACTGTGGTAGGTAGAGCTAGTTTTAGAATGGTCTTGTCCCTGCCATTTGCTCCCCTTTCCTTTGTTTCTTGAGGATGGCCTTGATTTTGAACTATTGGAGCTAATGATTAAACTGTCAGATTGCTCCATCCATATGCATGTTATTACTTACCTGCCAAAAGGTTTGCATATACTAATGCATCTCTTGTAAATCTGAGGCTGTATTAAAAAGTTGCAGTGCCCGATCTGACTATAAAGCAGAGAGCAACATTAATATATTTATGAGCAAGGTCATATATATATATATAAAAAAATGTTAATAACAGAGCAGACAGAATGACAGAAACCTTAAGAAAAGAAATCATAGAAAGACACAGAGGCCAATCTATTTAAGTGGGGAATAGCCACATAGAGATTACTACAAACAATAAACTGAAGACTTCTAAAGAAATGGAAACAGTCTGTTTAGGAGAATATTGAGAGATCTAGGAGTCTAAGCAGGAGATAATTAGAAGAGCTAAAAGAAATACTAAACGTTGCATTGTAGAATATGTCAGCAAACAATACAAGACTGTTCAAATATCTTTGCAGAAGACAGAAAGAAAAAGAGAAAATTAGTTCACCAGAAACGAGTGTTCAGAATTGGAGACAAGACAATATGGAAATAGAGTTCTGTTTTGCTTTTGTTTTTACATACTGATGCTGATTTTACATACTTTTACAGAGATATTAGAATGTGAATTCTATAGTATATATGGGTACCAAAGCAATGAACATGGCTGCGTAAAGGCTGAATTTGCAGTGGCTGAAGGAGCAAATACAAATCCACATTACTACAGTTAGATATTAAGTGAAGATTATCTAGTGAAGTACACACAACTGTTTTTATCAAGCAGAAATAGAAGTTCACAGATTGAAAGGCTGCAAGAGTAAACAAACTGGCTTCTAAAATATATTTATGTCTCTGCTCATAGATTATTTTGAGAAATAGAATACACCTATAACAATATGACCTTTTTAAAAGGAATTGGCTAAACGGTACCTACCTGCTAAAAGAATCAAATCAATTATGCGTCAGGTAGTTTCATGTTAGGCCCAGGGTTACAGTCCTGCACAGGTAGTATTGCTGTGTGTACATGTTTAAATTTGAAGCAAGTGCCTAGCCCTACTGAAATTCTCAAGCCTTTGGAGATATTGCTGTCACGATCTATAGGAGCTGGCATGATTTTTATATGTTGTACCTGGATTTGCAGGTAACTCAGTGTTGAACAGATTTAAGGAAAGAGTCAGGGAAGAGAATGAATTTGTCACGTGCATTAGCTCAGTTGCTTTTGCGGTAGAGATTTTTGGAAAAGTGTTATGAGTGGTTTGCTTAGAAACGTTTACAAAGCACTGATATGTGCAGAAGGGAAAATAAAACAAATTAGTAGAGCTTATCACCTAGAAAGTCTTCAACCTTTGGGATTAAATTCTGATCCCACTGAAATCAGTAGGAGTTCTGCTACTGACTAGAATTGAGCCACAATCACATCCATAGTTACTTGCTTTTTTTTTAATTAACATCAGTAAAATATTTTTTTTTATAATCTGCTTTAATCTGGATCTTAGTGATGAATATCTAGTATTTTTAGAAATAATTAGCTTGGAAAACTTATCGTGAAGTGTTAGGAAATCTCTTATTATCTTTATTCTAGATAGGGCAGATATAATTTCAGGATAGTAATGTAAGAAACTCACTTGATTAATAATAGTATAGCAACTGCCAGTTAAATTCAGTGATTTTATTAGAGTTCTTGTCAACTGATTTGCACCTGCATCATCAGATCTGAAATTGTCCCAAACTCTTAACAGATCTGCCCCTAAACAACTTAACGAATCGGAGTGACAAGAAATTCTGTATCTTCATTATGAATCCCTGTATAACAGAATCTCACATTCACTCTTTCACCAGCTTTTTATTATCCCCTTGGATTAGCTTCAGACTCAAATTTAGCAAAAAGACATTTCATTGGGATCAGAGGAGTTCCTGAGGTATAAACCTTGTGAAGGACATCTGTGTCACTGGGGAAATTCTTGTATTTCAGTGAGCTATAGTTGAAATATCATTTACCCAATTTAAAGTGATTTGAATTTATGTTAGCATCAGGGGCTGCATTCAGAAATGATTCAACAGTTCCATTCATAGTGCTTCATTAGAACTTTTTAATATTTTTTGTTCTTCTAAATTTCCAGTGAAGTTCTAGAGTAATTAAAAAAAATTTAAAGAATTAGAGAGAATTTCATCCAACTTCACAATTTTCATTTCTACTCCATCCCAGTCTCTTTCAGCAAAAGGACAGACATCTCTTGAGCAGCAAGCACAAATTTCAAATGTAGATGTGTAATGAAAGTTAAAACTCAATTGTTATTTTATCTAATTCTGGGATTTCTTAGAAAGGTTTTTCACAACTCCTTCAGCACACAGGAAAGACCTTTTCCCCATGAGTGAGTTTCCAGAGTATAACATGCAATAATAGCATCGGAAACTAAGACAAGACTTAAATATTTCCCTTGCCGTAGTAATACTCATAAAAAACCTGGAATTTGGATGATGCACAGTTTATATTTGCTATTACTGTCAATATTATTACAATTGGGGCACTGAGAGTCATGATCATGGAAGACTATGTACTAGCAAATAGGTCTGCTCTNGTGTACATGTTTAAATTTGAAGCAAGTGCCTAG
Source organism: Brachypteracias leptosomus (assembly GCA_013401335.1). NCBI lineage: Eukaryota > Metazoa > Chordata > Aves > Coraciiformes > Brachypteraciidae > Brachypteracias > Brachypteracias leptosomus. The sequence goes on along the minus strand of VYZX01014214.1, from coordinate 19,852 downwards.
CCCTACTGAAATTCTCAAGCCTTTGGAGATATTGCTGTCACGATCTATAGGAGCTGGCATGATTTTTATATGTTGTACCTGGATTTGCAGGTAACTCAGTGTTGAACAGATTTAAGGAAAGAGTCAGGGAAGAGAATGAATTTGTCACGTGCATTAGCTCAGTTGCTTTTGCGGTAGAGATTTTTGGAAAAGTGTTATGAGTGGTTTGCTTAGAAACGTTTACAAAGCACTGATATGTGCAGAAGGGAAAATAAAACAAATTAGTAGAGCTTATCACCTAGAANTGTGCAGAAGGGAAAATAAAACAAATTAGTAGAGCTTATCACCTAGAAAGTCTTCAACCTTTGGGATTAAATTCTGATCCCACTGAAATCAGTAGGAGTTCTGCTACTGACTAGAATTGAGCCACAATCACATCCATAGTTACTTGCTTTTTTTTTAATTAACATCAGTAAAATATTTTTTTTTATAATCTGCTTTAATCTGGATCTTAGTGATGAATATCTAGTATTTTTAGAAATAATTAGCTTGGAAAACTTATCGTGAAGTGTTAGGAAATCTCTTATTATCTTTATTCTAGATAGGGCAGATATAATTTCAGGATAGTAATGTAAGAAACTCACTTGATTAATAATAGTATAGCAACTGCCAGTTAAATTCAGTGATTTTATTAGAGTTCTTGTCAACTGATTTGCACCTGCATCATCAGATCTGAAATTGTCCCAAACTCTTAACAGATCTGCCCCTAAACAACTTAACGAATCGGAGTGACAAGAAATTCTGTATCTTCATTATGAATCCCTGTATAACAGAATCTCACATTCACTCTTTCACCAGCTTTTTATTATCCCCTTGGATTAGCTTCAGACTCAAATTTAGCAAAAAGACATTTCATTGGGATCAGAGGAGTTCCTGAGGTATAAACCTTGTGAAGGACATCTGTGTCACTGGGGAAATTCTTGTATTTCAGTGAGCTATAGTTGAAATATCATTTACCCAATTTAAAGTGATTTGAATTTATGTTAGCATCAGGGGCTGCATTCAGAAATGATTCAACAGTTCCATTCATAGTGCTTCATTAGAACTTTTTAATATTTTTTGTTCTTCTAAATTTCCAGTGAAGTTCTAGAGTAATTAAAAAAAATTTAAAGAATTAGAGAGAATTTCATCCAACTTCACAATTTTCATTTCTACTCCATCCCAGTCTCTTTCAGCAAAAGGACAGACATCTCTTGAGCAGCAAGCACAAATTTCAAATGTAGATGTGTAATGAAAGTTAAAACTCAATTGTTATTTTATCTAATTCTGGGATTTCTTAGAAAGGTTTTTCACAACTCCTTCAGCACACAGGAAAGACCTTTTCCCCATGAGTGAGTTTCCAGAGTATAACATGCAATAATAGCATCGGAAACTAAGACAAGACTTAAATATTTCCCTTGCCGTAGTAATACTCATAAAAAACCTGGAATTTGGATGATGCACAGTTTATATTTGCTATTACTGTCAATATTATTACAATTGGGGCACTGAGAGTCATGATCATGGAAGACTATGTACTAGCAAATAGGTCTGCTCTAGACGTTGCCTAAAAAACAGTTGACACCATTGTGTCTTGAATAATGTCAGTTTTACTGTAGTTAGTGCTGTGTCAGGGTGCTGAGGAGGCCACTTGACTTTCTAGTAAAGCCTTACCCACATTCATTTCTGGAACTAACTTTTATCTAGGTTTCAACATGACATCTTTGGCCATCGTTCCCAGTTTGTCTCAGAATCTCACTAAGCCAGCAGATAAATGTGCCAGGAAGCTAAAAAATGCTCCTGTCATCCAAGCTTATAGCATGGGGAATTAGAAGTGTGCACTCAACTGCAGGGCTATGATCTTGTTGGCGTCACAGAGATGTGGGGATGACTCATATGACTGGAGTGCTGGAATGGAAGGATACAAGCTCTTTAGGAAGGATGGGAAGGGAAGACAAGGAGGGGATGTCACCCTCTGTGTCAATGGCCGGCTGGAGTGCGTGGAACTCTGCTTGGGGATGGATGAGAAGCTGACACAGAGCTTGCACATCAGGATTAAAGGGAGATCAGGGACAGGTGACATTATAGTAGGGGCAACAAGAAAAGCTTCTGTAGGTATGTGGTCAAAGGAAGGCTGGGGAAAACGTGGGCCTTCTCGGGAAGGAAACAGGAGACCTGGTTACCTGAGATATGGAGGAGGCTGACATACTCAATGACTTTTTTGCCTCGGTCTTCACTGACAAGTGCTCCAGCCACACCACCCAAGTCATAGAAGGCAAAGGCAGGGACTGGAAGGATGAAGAACCACCCACTGTAGGAGAAGATCAGGTTTGAGAACTTGTAAGGAATGTGAAGGAGCACAAGTCCATGGGACCTGATGAAATGCATCCATGGGTCCTGATGGAACTGGTAGATGAAGCTGCTAAGCCACTATCCATCATATTTGAGAAGTCCTGGCAGTCTGCTGAAGTTGCCACTGAGTGGAAAAGAAGGAACATAACCCCCATTTTTAAAAAGGGAAAAAAGGAAGACCTGGGGAGCTACAGGCTAGTCAGTCTTACCTCTGTGCCCAGCAAGATCATGGAGCAGATCCTCCTGGAAACTATGCTAAGGCACATGGAAAAATAAGGAGGTGGTTGGTGACAGCCAGCATAGCTTCACTAAGGGCAGGTTGGGCCTGACAAACTTGGAGGCCCTCTACAAGAGAGTTACAAGTTTGGTGGATAAGGGAAGAGCAACTGGTGTCACCTATCTGAAGTTGTAGAAAGCATTTGACACTGTCCTACATGACATTCTAAATTGGAGAGACATGAATTTGACAGATGGACCACTCAGTGGGTAAGGAATTGGCTGGATGGTCACACTCAAAGAGTCAACAGCTCAATGTCTGAAGTGGAGACCAGGGATGACTGGCATTCTTCAGGGGTCAGTATTGGAACTGGAGTTGTTTAACCTCTCTGTTGGCGACACGGACAGTGATCAAGTGCACACTCAGCAAGTTTGCCAATGACACCAAGCTGTGTGGTGTGATTGACACGCTGAAGGGAAGGGGTGCCATCCAGAGGGATCTTGACAAAGCCAAGTGCAAGGTCCTGCACCTGGGGCAGGCCAATCCCAACTACAAATATGGGCTGAGTGGAGAATGGATTGAGCACAGCCCTGAGGAGAAGGACTTAGGGCTGTTGATTGTTTAGAACCTCAGCAATTTGTGAGTGAAGCCCAGGAGGCCAACTGTATCCTAGGCTATATCAAAAGAAGTGTGGCCAGCAGGTCGAGGGGGGTGGTTCTGCTCCTCTACTCTGCTGTCATGAGAGCCCACCTGGAGTACTGTGTTCAGCTCTGGGACCCCCAGCAAAGACAGACATGGACCTGCTCATGGGTCCAGAGGAAAGCCACAAGGATGATCAGGAGGTTGAACACCTATGAGGACAGGCTGAGAGTGTTGGGGTTGTTTAGCCTGGAGAAGAGAAGGCTCTATGGAGACATTTCATTACTTAAAGGGGGCCTACTGGAAAGGTGGAGAGGGACTCTTTATCAGGGACTATAGTGATAGGACGAGGGGAAATAGTTTCAGACTGAAAGAAGGTACATTTAGATTAGATATTAAGAAGAAATTCTGTACTGTTAGAGTGGTGAGGCACTGGAACAGGTTTTCTAGAGAAGTTGTAGATGCCTCCTTCCTGGAAGTGCCCAAGGCCAGATTGGACAGGGCTTTGAGCAACCTGGTCTAGTAGAAAGTGTCCCTGCCCATGGTGGGGAGGTCAGAACAAGCTGATCTTTAAGGTCGCTTCCAAGCCAAACCATTCTATGATAAGCTATCAACATTATTGTAATGAATTGGGAAACATTTTTGCAGGCTTACCTTCGATCACTAGTGGCTCACGGTGCTATTACCTACAGGCTCAAGCATATACATGCAAAGAGAAGAACTGCCTGAAAGGTTTAATGATACTTGTGAAGCAGTCAACCATTATTTCCCTCTGTCACATTCTACTACCTGAAAGACCCAGGTTAATGTAATGATTGAGAGCTTCCACTTTATGCCATATGCAGTAGTGGTATTGCTCTGTATATCACATCTAATATTATCTAGCAGTTGTAAAGTGTTTTGCATGTGCACTCTGCTTTATGACCATTAACTAATTAATCTCACAATGGCTCAGTGAGGTAAACAACAAGATGCTATCACCCATTATTATCACATGGTTACACTGTCATGCTTCGTTTATGAATTTATCTATTTACTTTGTAATGCTATATCTAAAGGTTCAATAAAAACAATTTAAAATAATGAAAGAGAAGGGAAACTCTGGCTTTTAGAAGCGCATGTGACATATTTTTATACTGGCAGTGAGCTAATATAATTAGAAAGTACAATGAACTCTAAAAGGAAGAATATAAAATGAACTTCACCCATTCTACTTAATAGATAAGATTTTCTAAGAGACAGAGACTAATTGCTGCTTAGGGAAAACAAACAAAAAAAAGGCTAAGTACAAATTCAACACAAATAGGGTCAAACCTCATTTTGAAAAATTACAAGATTTGTTTGCAGGAAACCATACTAGATTCAGAATCTTAAAACAAATATAGTATATAGAAATAGTTTATTTAAATACTGTTTAAAGTTACATGTGATAATAGGTCAAACCTAGCAGAATTTTGTCTCTGCTGTGGAAAAGTTTTCTGAAAAATGTCAGTGTTCATGGAGACACCCATATCTGAGAAGTTGTCAGACAGTGAATCTCCATTGGTGTTTTACTTTACATCAGGGATGCAGTTCTGAAGTGATGCTCATCATCCCCACATAACATGTTTTGCTTCTCATCATGGAACAGTTCTGGAGCACTTGAACTAGATTCCTTTTGGTTCTAATTCATGCACACAAGTTCCTGGAGTGCCACCTAATGCACTCCAGCTGCTAATGGCTGTTACTCAGTCCACAGGACCAGACTAGATCTGGTGTGAAGTAAAGCCCTCTGAAATGCCGATACTGTAAATACAAGGGCCTCAGCACCACATGTTCCATTCAATACACCCCTCCTCTTGAGCTGCACTATGTGGAAACACATAGACAAAATACTCTGCTAAGAGCTTCTAGATGTGACTGTAAGTAGTGTTCAGCTCTGTGTTTCTTCCATTCCAATTTTCAGAGGAAGCCAAGGAAGTTTGATGATGAAATTCCACTGATATTTAATAGCATTTAGGTTTCTTACTTTGCCTGCCTTCGTCTTACACTTTCAGCATACTAGCATTGAAAGTACACCTTGGATTTTCAGCTTGATCTTCAGAGAAATAAATGCCTAATTTAGGGCAACTTGATTAATTTTACCTATCCGTATAATATTGTCTATTTATTTGTAACTGCCGTATATCTGCTCTGTAAATTCATCTTTGATAAGGTTACATTTAGCATCAAGAAAATCTTCATGGGATTGTTTGGATTTTTCTCATAATTGCTTGATCTCTTTAGAATAGGTAGGCTGGAATTAACATATTTTTTCCTGTTGAACACAGATAATCTATCCAATATTTCCATAAGTTTTGGGGTTAATTTTACAGAACTATTGTTTCACAACATCAAAGCTAACTTACATCAAATAGCTACTCCCTAAACATACTGTCTCGAATAGGAGGAGGCTTTTTGATAGAACCACACTGGCTGGTAGTGAAGACTGTGGGAGTTGGTAGTCAATGACTGTGCTTNTGAGGACAGGCTGAGAGTGTTGGGGTTGTTTAGCCTGGAGAAGAGAAGGCTCTATGGAGACATTTCATTACTTAAAGGGGGCCTACTGGAAAGGTGGAGAGGGACTCTTTATCAGGGACTATAGTGATAGGACGAGGGGAAATAGTTTCAGACTGAAAGAAGGTACATTTAGATTAGATATTAAGAAGAAATTCTGTACTGTTAGAGTGGTGAGGCACTGGAACAGGTTTTCTAGAGAAGTTGTAGATGCCTCCTTCCTGGAAGTGCCCAAGGCCAGATTGGACAGGGCTTTGAGCAACCTGGTCTAGTAGAAAGTGTCCCTGCCCATGGTGGGGAGGTCAGAACAAGCTGATCTTTAAGGTCGCTTCCAAGCCAAACCATTCTATGATAAGCTATCAACATTATTGTAATGAATTGGGAAACATTTTTGCAGGCTTACCTTCGATCACTAGTGGCTCACGGTGCTATTACCTACAGGCTCAAGCATATACATGCAAAGAGAAGAACTGCCTGAAAGGTTTAATGATACTTGTGAAGCAGTCAACCATTATTTCCCTCTGTCACATTCTACTACCTGAAAGACCCAGGTTAATGTAATGATTGAGAGCTTCCACTTTATGCCATATGCAGTAGTGGTATTGCTCTGTATATCACATCTAATATTATCTAGCAGTTGTAAAGTGTTTTGCATGTGCACTCTGCTTTATGACCATTAACTAATTAATCTCACAATGGCTCAGTGAGGTAAACAACAAGATGCTATCACCCATTATTATCACATGGTTACACTGTCATGCTTCGTTTATGAATTTATCTATTTACTTTGTAATGCTATATCTAAAGGTTCAATAAAAACAATTTAAAATAATGAAAGAGAAGGGAAACTCTGGCTTTTAGAAGCGCATGTGACATATTTTTATACTGGCAGTGAGCTAATATAATTAGAAAGTACAATGAACTCTAAAAGGAAGAATATAAAATGAACTTCACCCATTCTACTTAATAGATAAGATTTTCTAAGAGACAGAGACTAATTGCTGCTTAGGGAAAACAAACAAAAAAAAGGCTAAGTACAAATTCAACACAAATAGGGTCAAACCTCATTTTGAAAAATTACAAGATTTGTTTGCAGGAAACCATACTAGATTCAGAATCTTAAAACAAATATAGTATATAGAAATAGTTTATTTAAATACTGTTTAAAGTTACATGTGATAATAGGTCAAACCTAGCAGAATTTTGTCTCTGCTGTGGAAAAGTTTTCTGAAAAATGTCAGTGTTCATGGAGACACCCATATCTGAGAAGTTGTCAGACAGTGAATCTCCATTGGTGTTTTACTTTACATCAGGGATGCAGTTCTGAAGTGATGCTCATCATCCCCACATAACATGTTTTGCTTCTCATCATGGAACAGTTCTGGAGCACTTGAACTAGATTCCTTTTGGTTCTAATTCATGCACACAAGTTCCTGGAGTGCCACCTAATGCACTCCAGCTGCTAATGGCTGTTACTCAGTCCACAGGACCAGACTAGATCTGGTGTGAAGTAAAGCCCTCTGAAATGCCGATACTGTAAATACAAGGGCCTCAGCACCACATGTTCCATTCAATACACCCCTCCTCTTGAGCTGCACTATGTGGAAACACATAGACAAAATACTCTGCTAAGAGCTTCTAGATGTGACTGTAAGTAGTGTTCAGCTCTGTGTTTCTTCCATTCCAATTTTCAGAGGAAGCCAAGGAAGTTTGATGATGAAATTCCACTGATATTTAATAGCATTTAGGTTTCTTACTTTGCCTGCCTTCGTCTTACACTTTCAGCATACTAGCATTGAAAGTACACCTTGGATTTTCAGCTTGATCTTCAGAGAAATAAATGCCTAATTTAGGGCAACTTGATTAATTTTACCTATCCGTATAATATTGTCTATTTATTTGTAACTGCCGTATATCTGCTCTGTAAATTCATCTTTGATAAGGTTACATTTAGCATCAAGAAAATCTTCATGGGATTGTTTGGATTTTTCTCATAATTGCTTGATCTCTTTAGAATAGGTAGGCTGGAATTAACATATTTTTTCCTGTTGAACACAGATAATCTATCCAATATTTCCATAAGTTTTGGGGTTAATTTTACAGAACTATTGTTTCACAACATCAAAGCTAACTTACATCAAATAGCTACTCCCTAAACATACTGTCTCGAATAGGAGGAGGCTTTTTGATAGAACCACACTGGCTGGTAGTGAAGACTGTGGGAGTTGGTAGTCAATGACTGTGCTTTTGAACAACTTTACAGGGGGAAAAATGTGACAAACAGAGAAAAACCAGCCCAAATTCTGAACATTAATAGTATTTACAGTGCTGCAATTGGGAAAATACTCTATTTTGTGAAGTATTGCATTGGCGAGTATTGTAGCTTGTATTAATATCGTTGTCTTGTATTTCTCTGAAACAACAACATTCACAGTTGAATATAAGTAATGAATTTTCACTTTCTGTTTTGGCAGTGGTTGAGTTAAAATAGTCTTTTGCTTTGGCATCTGGCACACAAGAAAATGCAACAATTTCAAGCTTAGAAAAGTAACCCCAAGAAGGTATTATAAATTGGCTGGGTTCAGAATAGTGGTAGATGATTAGATTCCAGTGTTTCCTGCTGAGTGGTACATGCTTGTTTTGCAATACAATTTTGAGTCAGGGATTCAAACACAACGTGCAAATCCTATTCAGTCTCTCAGCATTGTTGATCTATTTTTTATTGATTTTTCATCTGTGCAAATCCACTGCTTTCCGTATATTTTAGAAGCCTTATAGTAGAATGTTGCAGAATAGGAGTTTTTAATTAGAATTACCTTCAGTTTATCAAAAGACTTCACTGTTTTGTAGGAGGATGCAGTGTTGTCCTGATTTTACTGTATTCATACAGTCCCATTTTCCAAAAAAAAGTTATCTTTTCATGAAACAAAGACAGAGCAATAAGATATTATAGATTTTGTGTCCACCCTTTGCCAAAGACTTACCCTGTGTACATTTGTTCCACATACAGGCAAACAACATTTCAATAAATGTAGAGGGGGTTTTGTCAAGTTTTCATAGTTTCTATATTTTATAGTATTAAATAATAATAGGATTTGGGCATCTTACTTTTGAGGAAATTTATTAAGTATTTTTATAGGTTTGAAATTTACTTAAGGAAAAAAAACCTGGTTTGACTTTTTCTTCCTATTAGCTTTCTCTTTGTTAATTTTTCTCCTAGCTCTATTGAGTAGTAGGCAGTGACATTGTAAGTGGGATGTATTTCCTCACATCAGTACCTTGTTAATGCTGTTCATTAATCTAGAACCATGAGCTTGTTCAGAGGTAGTTAGATATTCCATATTTCCATAGAGTTTGAGGGAAGGATGACAGCTTACTTACAGCATCAGAAACCAGATCTCATTGCATTGTCATGTCATTTTTAATACTAATAAAATAGCAGAGGCTGCATGTGAACTCACAGCCTGTAAATGGTACAGCAGCACAATCCAAAATTAAGTCATTCTATCAACTTCTAGTATTTTCTGGCAGACCTAGGCATAATTTTTTACGATTGACTGGAATTACTGCAATGTAAAACTACCAGTGAGAGCTACTGTGACTGGACAAACACTCAGCTCTACCACAGGCCATAACTGTAATCTTGTCAGGTTTTTGATATCGAAGGAACTACTAAAATTATAGACCTGAAATCTAGTACTCATTAAACTGCAGATCAGATGAAACATAAAACAATAATTATAAAAATATTCAAGTGTTTAAAAAGTGTCATTATCAACCATATTGTTGCAGATTGAGAAGATGATGCAGGGCAAAAATCTTCAAGGAAAGTGAATCAATAGAACTGTTGTATTTGGTGGTGCCATGCTTATTAATTCCTCCTGTAGCCCAGGCTGTTAGTCCATTGACAAAAACTCTGCACCTCCTACAGATGCATGGTCTGAGATGCTTCTGTGCTTTTTGTACTTTTTGCGGGGAGAATATTAACTGCATTTTAAAAAATACATTAGGAAAATCAAGCATCTAAAATACCACAAAGGTTTCTTTTAAAAGCAATGCAATTTAAATTTTACGGAAACTAGTTCATATTCAAATGGATATCCTATTCAAATGAGTTAGACTTTTTTGATAGTGTTATGTACATCTATAATAAAAGCAATGTGAAAATAACATTCAGAGAATTTCACAGTAGGGGTTATAATTGTGCTCGCTTAGGGACCTGTTCTGCCATTGATACATGTGCATAGCTGCCATTAACAGTAATGGGAGTAATGCATGCTTTTTGATGGCAGAATGGATTCTTACTCAGAGTGCTACCATATTACCATTCCTACTGTGATAATAGCGATATCATATTGCCACAATAATTGATGCATCACTGGAGCTAAATTAAGATTCTCAGAATCAGAACTATGTGAGGAGAGGTAGGAACAACACCTGACTGGGAGTGACTGAGAGCGGTGTGCCTATACAGGGCAAAACCAGGTATGATGACTTGGGATAATTGAGCAGACTTGCAAGCTAATGGTCCTTTCTGTGCATGTTTTGGAGGTGGTGGCTAAGTAGTGTATGGGAAACCCAGCTCTGGTTAACTGTGCAAAGATCACTGTGCTTGCCTTTCTCTGAAGCAGGGATGACACTGGGAGGAGTGAGGAATCCCAAAACAGTCAGCATAATATTATTTTTGCCTTCTCTGTAGTTGTACACTTGCANAAGGTCTCTTACCTGACAGTTCTATGATTCTGTGTTTTTGCTAACTTGGACAGGGGCTTTGTCACATTCCCTGACTCTGGCCCATCCATGTGCAGGATAAGGTGTAACTTTGACCTTTCCTGTATCTCAGTGGAGCACACTGGGCAGGGATCAGGTTGCTGCCTTGTTTTCATTCTGGAGAGGAGCCCTCTCACAGCACAGAGCCCCAGGTGCACACCCTGAGCTGCTCTCCTGGGATTCCATAGCAGTGCTATGGAGATTTTTACAGCTCCAGGTGTGCATCTCCCTTTGGGAAATATCACTAGCAGGTGAGGGTATTGAAATCATCTTAGTTTGTTTTTCCTTAGAAATAGAGCGATTGAAGAAATAAAAGGAAGTTTGAAATATCAAAGCAGCTTTTATGCACTTAACCTGCCCTGATGCATAACATTTTCATCCAAGTTTTGACTGTCCTACTGATCTTAGATGACCATGTATCTAGGGATGGGGTTCAGTCTGATTTCCTGCAGTCGATGCATGTCCCTTGAGCTCAAGAATTCAGATTTTTATCTGCTAGGTTGGTTCTTTGTTTCAGTTTTGCTTACCTGAAGCCCTCTTCCCCTGTGTAAAGGCATTGTCTGCCTTCCTGTGGACTTGCAGAGAGCTTCTGCAGGATTTAACCCTTTAAACGACATAGGAACTGGCATGATAACAGTCAGATACACAAAGGGATATATATGTATATTTGCAGCCAAAACATTCTTCATACACTTGCTACACCTTGTTTTTAAAATCCTCAGTACAAGAATACCTGTTGTCTGTTTTGCATTTTAATATGCAGAAGTTGCCACACAATCAAACCTGAGTTTTATGTATCTGTGACTGCCGTAGGTAAAATAGCATTCCTAATAAAGTCTATACTAGGGTCAGACATGTATAAAAATCCCCCAGTCTTTGAGTATACCTGCTTAGAATAGGATTTATTGGTACCTCCTTCCTTTAGATTGTTAACATGCTCTTATTTACCATGGCATGTGAGGGAGGTTGTTTTGGAAATAAATTTGAATGCTGTATACAGTCTGAAAGCATATTTAAAGCTGTTGCTTTCGATTTTTCTTTTAATTCCTTGATACTGCTGCTAATGTAAAAGACATGGATTGAAGAGAGGATCTTCTTTTCCTAGGCAATGTGTTATTGATGAGCTGGCATTTGCCCTGTGGCTCTCCCTCAGGATTGCTTACATCTATTACTCACACACATCGATTGGTTAATTTGATAATTCTATCACCAATCAGCTTGTGTCTGACCTTTTGCCATGGCAATGATGGCAGAGTCTTCATTTTTACATCGCAGACCTGCTAGATTGACCTTTCTGAGGAGAATGTCAAGACATCCCTTGATCTTAACCTGTCACTAAATTTGTTAGAATTACACTGTCCCTTAACCTTGATCTATTGTATTTGTAACAGTCAGGATATGCAGTTTGTGTGGAAATATTCTTAAATAAATTATTTTTTTCTAAGAATAACACTTTCATAAGCAAAAATTAGCTTCCTGTTAAGAAAGTGTACGATTTAGAAAGTTTTCATGTCTGTGTTCCTTCCATGCATCTGTGTAGCTCTCCCTGCACAGTGGACTACCCTAACCAGTACCTTCCCTTTCAGTGACCACTGAAATTAGGGGACTTTTTCATCCCCATCTCTGGGAAACTGGTGAATCAATCACAATTTGTTCAACTACCCTATTAAGTAAATGCTGTGCTGTAGGAAGTTTCTAGGATCCCAAAGAAAATTCTGCAAGCAAGTTTAAGTCAAGCATTGACTGCTTTTGCTATCCCTTGGTAAAGTTCTTTCCATCTCCAGGTATGGCTAAAATTACCTGGAGCTTATGCAAATTTTCTGGTTTTCTACAGATCAAGCAAATTACACTAACATTTAATACGTTACTGCTGTGCACAGTAGAACACTGTGCTATTCTGTCAGCCTACTGGGTATATTCTTCAAGAAGAAAACATAGTCATGCTTAGTATGTATCTTTTAATAAATCTTAGGTAGCCCAGCTTCCAAGTGCAGTTTTGATAATAATGACAGTGGTGTTCTTGCAGTAACCTGCAACTCTGTCACTATGCAAAACCTCAGAAGTGTAGTACATTAACTTTATCGCAGAGTACAGAGGATAAAAGTTGCAGTTTCCTTTTGTTAAGACATTTGCAACACCTCTCTGTGTTTGAATGTCAAGTTATCCCTTCCCATTCTCCCAAAATTGTCCTGGTTTGTCCTTAGTGGACAATTCAAGGGCATCACTTTGTGACTCTAAATGTGTTAATTTAGCGTTCAGCTCAGGTTAGCAGAGAATACAAAGAAATCTGCCTTGTTTTTTCTCACTTTTTTTTTTTTTTGAAAGTATATGCATGTATGTAATTCGATTAAGTATAAGGGAGCTAGTTTGGGCCATTCTATGATAAAGGTTTCCATTTATGTAATAGGAGTTGATAAGAGGGGATGTAGTTCCCTATTATAACAGGGGTGACTAACACTGAGGAAATATAATTTCAGTGAAATTTTGTAAAATTTATATGTTCAAGAGATGGGGGCTTTCATATTAAACTTCAACCTGAAGCAAATTTGAATGGGCAAGTTAGAGGGTCTGTTTTATTACTAGGAAAAGAAATCTTCCGTTTGGAAATTGAAATTATCTCAACATACAGTTTTTAACTGAGATTGCTATCTTGTGTTGTATTTATTTCAAGAAGCAAATCTCAGATGACTTTTAAGGAACGAAAGCAATGGTTTTGTCTGAGCAATAACTGTTACATCATTATGTTTAGCCAAATGCTATCTGTTTTGTAGTACAAGTGATGAGCATTCATACTAAGCTATAACCCAGCTTTTAGTAGTCACTGGGTCCTACATCAAACAGATTGTTTTGCTCCAGTTAGTGCATAGTGATCATGCTGCACAAAATCAAGTGGAGAGTTTGTAAACCAAACCATTTATGATATATCGGCCCGGGTTCTTTACAATGTAAAATTCTAGCTAACAAGGGAAGTAATGCAAGCTAGAGCAGTTTCACTTTTAGATAGTGACTGTATATTTATAGTTTGCATGTTATCCTTCAGTAGGCCTAAAAGATGACATGAGGATCATGCATAGCCTGACTGTGGGTGTTGTTGTGGTTTGAGGGATTGGGGGTGGGTGGGGTGTAAGGGATGCTTTAGTCAGTGTAATTCCTACAGAAGTGCAAGAAGTTTATAAATTCTTTTTTTTTTTGTGGGAAGTATGGTATTCACATGTCACGTGCCATGCATCTGTTTGCATTATCTTGTTGTATGTGCCTTTGTGTTTGCAGTATAGTTTTTGAGTTCATTTGAATTTTATAAGTGATGTAGTTGAGAGAGATATATCATTCACTACTGTTAAACGTGATTCAACCAGGTACCAATCCTAAACCAGCTTCTTTACACAATCCTGCAAATGCAGCTCACTCCTGACCCTCAGAAATCCTAATCCAGCACTGTTTTTCCTGTAGGAGAAATCTATGAGAAGCTGTGTCTGAGAAGTTAGTGCAGAGTGGTTTTGTTATGAAAATAGTTTTTGCTAAAAGTGAAGACAAGACCACTAAACTCATTTCACTTGTAATCTGAACCAAATTCCAGTCTAAGCCTCCAGCAGCGAAAGGTTACTGCATTAGCCACCTATACCCTCTGTGTTCACAGGAAAGTAAACTAAATCTCAATTTCATATGGACCAGAACATGCTCCCTGCTAGTTAGGAGTGACATAGGAAAACTGAACCAAGAATAAAAAATTTGTATTTAAAAATTGAAAGATAAAACAATTATCTCTCACTTTTGTTTATAGTAGTGAAAACAATCTTCATTGGCTTCAGGGTCTAATCTTGGCTGAGCTTGTGCAAAAGGCATTGGTTAAAAATATTATTTTAAGTGTGCATGATGTGAGAGTGTGCAGACAGTAATAGCTTTTAAATTATAAGATTGTTTATGGCTAGATAAGAAAGAAGAGGACATAGATGGAGCAAGAGAGAGTCACTGGCACACTGAACACAAGCTGTAGTTGAGGTGATAGTGGAAAACTACTGCCCTGCTGGTTGAAAAATGGGATTTAATGCTCAAAGCCACAGGCTGAAACCATTATTCACGACTGGTGTTCACTTTTTGATCACAAAGAGTAATAGATTTCTCTAGAAACTGATGACTGTAGTTCATATAATTCTTATTTTATATCCATTAGAAAATTGACGTAAAAAAAAATTTCTTTCTTCTCACCTCCCATGAACCTATGTGCTTCCCTGCCATTAGATCAGGTTCCTGACTACTTCCCTTCTGCCTTGGTTCCCTCCATCCCTTCTGCCCCCATCACAGTAGTTGGGGCTTTCATTGTTTCCTCATCTCCTCTCTGAAGCAGGATTTCATCAATCATGGTGGTAGTAGTCTGCTCTTGTAATCAAGGCTGAGATCCATCAAGTGTCATGGCTGCAGCAGTTCCTTTCAAGCTCCACAGCAGCTCAGGTTTCTGGGCCTTTTCTGAGTTTCAGTGCCCTTGTAGCAATGGCTCAGTGACTGAAAATATCTTCAGCTCCCTCTTACAAGGGGATTTGCAATTCCCACTGAAACATGGTCACAGCAGCCATTGTATGAGAAATCACTCAGGCTCCATACAGTGCCATGATGTCTTATTGATCCATGAATGCCTTGAAAAAAGAATGTAAGGAAGGAGGGAAAGAGGAGAAATTGTCAGCGACATATGTGCATATGAAAAGAGCAAGGGAGGAAGGTGGAAACATGAGGGTTTGCAGCAGTCAGAATCTTGCTGTGCTGGCAACCTGTATTCACAAGTGCAAACCAAGTGCTGGTGGCTACAACAAACGTATATATGGGCACTCACTCTGCAGAATGTTTTGAAGGGTCTGAGACTGCCTAAAAAACAGGTGGTCTTGTATAACCATCTCAAAATTACATAAAATGAATGAACTCATGGATTCTTATTTCTTTCTTTTTCTGGTTTGGTGTTTTGGGGGTTTTTTCCCTTCCCTTTCAAACTACAAGGACATTTCCTTAGAAAATGCTGGAGGAAAGCCCACTGATAACTCAGAAGGTAAAATAACATATGAGTTATTAAAAGGTCTTTTCACAGAAGTGGGATTAATTTCCATATCCCTTAGGAATCCCTGCACACGCTGTTATCACACAAATGGTGTTTTGGTAGGTCCGTTAAAAATTCGTTAATAAAATCAAATTTAAAAATGCTTGGTCTGTAGTTCAGGGGAGCTAGCCAACACACTTTAAAAGAATAAAGTCCCCAACAAAGTCAAAACAAAATCTGCAGTCTGGTTTCTGTCCGAAGATATTATTTAATACATTTTTGTACTGAACATCGATAGCTGAACATACATCAGAATAAATTCTGATTCAGTCTTGACCTCCAGTAATGGTCTGCTCCTGAATTGTTCCCATTTAAATAGCCAAGGAAAAAGCACAGGAGAAAATTACATTTTCTGCAAAAAATATCTTACTGCAGCAAGGTTTTCATTCATTGTTAATTACAGAAGAGAGGTGTGAAAGGCTACTGTAATTCTAACTAAATTCTGTCAGTGACAGTATAGCACTTTGTTTAAATCTTTTTGTATGTATGTCTTTCATGTAATTTTGGGACCATTTCTTTGTAACTGTACACACATTCTACAGTACCTGGAATATGCTGTGCTAATATAAACATAATCTTTCTTATTTGAGTATTAATTTTATTTATGTAGCTCATTACTAATTCTTTTAAAAGCAAGAATTACCACCAACTCCTTGAAAATGAGATAACTCATACATCTTTCTGAAGCATTGGAGATTTTTAAGGACTCCATTAGGCCCTATGTTATTTCTTGGGATACGACTCTACTATAATAACAGAACAGTTTACTGAAAATTGTAGGACTGTGGTGCACAATCTGATATTTTCAAACATTGTGCCAGTTGGGATGTGAGAGAGCATCAAGCCATTTGTTCTCTGTGATTTGTTTTCCCCCAGTGGCCCTGGTAAATAAATACTCCTGCAACAGCAAACAGAGAAAGATGTTGAGATTGTTATCTTTCATGAGGATTAAAATGACAGTGGGTTGAAGAGAAGGCAAATAAAGCTTGAGGATTTGGTGTCTGTTCTTTTGCAGCTGATGAGGCACACAAACTCCCCTAACATTTTTGGTCCTTTCACGGTATAAAGTGTCTGTGGACCCTCCCATTTTCACCTGTCATTGCATTGCAGTTCTATTTCTTGTCAAGAGAAACCAGACATTTCTGTTCTTTTTTTATTGCGTTCCAGGAGGTAACAGGGCCTTTTAAGCTTTCCTCTTCATCTGATTTTCTATTTCAGTTCCTGTCATATCAGACTATTTTTCCCATGCTGGTGGTGTGCTTGAACCATATGAAATGTTGTTTCTTTGCAATTTTACAAGCCTACAATTGTCTAGTTCAGTTTTGCCAACTCCTTCCCTAACAATGACCTTCTATGTCCAGCAAACACCAATAATGCCTCTTTTTTTTAGACATTCTGCTCTTGACACCCACCCTGTTTTGTTTTATTATACCGATAAAACCTTTCCCTCCTGCACACAAGCTCAGACACTAGAAATAGAAAATATAAGAATCTGACAACTTAATGCTACAGTATATAATTAAGTTGCATCCCATTTGTTTGTAATGTTTACGTCTGCAGACTTTCCTCTGTTTCCACTGCCCAAGCTGAACACGATGTTTTCAGATGGATAACACAGAAATATTGCTAAAGACAGTGCTGGCTATCACAGAAGCATCTCTCTTACCACTTTTTCTGTTGTGTCTTATTATGGACAAACCAGCAGCATGCAGAAATTGTGGTTTAAGGACAGTTTCAAATTAAGACTTCCAGTACTGGCATTTGTTACCCCTGGCATATTTTATCAGTCCCTAGATACAACCCAACTGCTGCTAAGCCTGAGAACTTTCATCTATACTCTGTTTTGCACCAAAATTTCCTAGGAATTTTCCTTAGTTGGCTTCTCCTTTTCTCCATCTCCTTCCATCTATGGCCTTCAGGTACGCCATTCTTCAAATGATTAAAGGCATCATCTTTCCCATATCCATTTGATCCATTTTGCCTAGAGATCAACCACCAATCAGACAGAACTGCAAAAGTATATCCTAATTGTGTCCTAACAGTATCCCAATCCTACCATCGAGTCAGAGACTTTATGGTCATATACAAATAATTTGCAAATGTATACATTAATATTCAAGTTTAGCATCAAATATCATATTGAATTTCTCAGTGAAAAAGTAGGTGTTCTTCCCATTCTAATCACAGCATCTGGGAACCTCCCTACCGTGGGTCTGGGTGTCTTTGCACTTTCTCCCTGTAGGGTGGCTCTATGTTTGCCATGGTTGAAGTGAAGTCACCAGAGGGAGATCAACCTGGCAGCTACAGAGAGTTTAGACCAGCCTAAAGACAGACAGCACTCACACCTATAGTTCCCTCTAACAAGAGTGAAAACACAATGCCTTCTGCTATAGGACCAGCATCACCCTTCAGCCTCAGCAGATTCATTTGTTGGGTTTCTAGTGTAATGTTGTTCTAAGAGACTCTGCCAATTCACCTGTCCTTTCTTGAGTGTCCTGTAAAGCTTCTCTTGTTCTGAATGACAGGATGATATGTAAATAAAATGACTCAAAAGGGGAGAAGTTAAGAAAAATAAGTGTCCCTAAAAGGTCAAAATTAGTTGCATTTGAAGGCAGTGGCAAGTTTAAAAATGGCCTTCAGCTTACATTGGAAGTAACCGCTGTTTATTAAATATTAGAAAAAAAAATTTATTTACACAAAGTATTCTGCCCATTTTCCCACGTACCTTTCTCCTTCCATGTATAAGTAACAACAAATGTTTCTTCCCATAGGACAGAAAAATGAAGCTGAACTGATTTTGTATTTCAGCACTTAGCTCATCGCGCAAAATTTTACTGAAGTTTCCATTAAGCCTTCTGGCCTATAATACAAACAGTATTGGTTTTGGTTCTGCTGTAAAAGGGAGATTTTTATGCTCAGCCTTGCCATCTGTTTTAAACTGCATGGCAACACCAGGCAAGAAAACCCTGCCAAACTATGTTAACATTTGCAACAAGCTTGCTTCATTAAATAACCTAGATTGGCCTTACTTGCTAAATAAAATAAGTTCTGTTTTTATGGTCATGAGGTATTAGATGACTCCTGATGCGTCTGGTTGTAAGAAAAGTACTAAAAGTCTAGGGCCTTTGCTTGATAGCTAGAGAGAAATGGAAAAGAGATAGAATGGGACAGCGTAAGGCCTGATGAGCTTGGGTGTTTAATTTCTGAGTACAATGAATAAAGAAAAACTGTAAATCCCAGAATTTACACACAGGCTTTCTTGTTCTCTGGAAAAGTGCAAATAATTTTGGAATAGGCTTACTGTTCCAAGGAAGTCAGGACAAGAGCAAGCCTATTAAATGGGAATTTTGTTGGTGATCTAATTCTGTCACTCTCAGAGAAGCTACTGGATTGTGATAGAATGCTTAAGCATATCAGAAAAATGAAGGACACCAACCTACCTATGATATAACTTTCATAAGCCCCAAGATAAAATATGAAAGTCTAGAAAAAAAAAAAAGGAATAGCCTGAACTTTCCTCAGAAGAGGCTGTGTTTACTGGCTTGATTACCATTGTGTTCAAAAGTTGAAATTCAATACACTTCCTATTCTAGGCATGAAATCCTAATGAAGTCAGCAACAAAACTGTTGCTTAAGGCCATTGAATCAATTCAGTCATTTACCTGAATTTTCAAAGAAATACGTCTCAATACATCTTTTCCATCCACCTACTCCCAGCATGTCTGTTGGTCTTTTTTCTTATCCTAACAGGCCAGAGCTAGGACAGCTTGGACTTGGGACTAACCTCACAATGAATTTTCTTGTGTTTAGTAGGTGAGTAGATACCTCTTCCTTCTAGTAGTCAGGATTGAGAAGGCAGGGCTTGTGCTTCTGCAGGTTTCACTTCTTGTGGGTTTGGATATCTTTCTGGTGTCTTGCTTTTTTTTCTTTTTAATTAAATAAATGTATCAGTATCCTTTCAAAACTTAAAAGAGGATTTTCTTTTGAAAATTCTCTGCATCCTTTTAAATTCTGTATGCTTTGTATTTTAAGCTGATGATCAGTAAGTGCTGAGTGTTGTGATTGTCTCTTCATGTTGAGACTAGGATCAGACCGGGAGGTGTTTCATTCAATAGGAAGGACTTTGTGATGTTGATGAAGTCACCTAAGTGTGTAAGACAAGGAGCAGAACCAAATTGTTGACCCTCTCAGCTTTTCTGAAGTATTTTTTTAAGCTGACGACTGTGGTGGGTTTACCT
>VYZX01014213.1:112773-141001 GCA_013401335.1 Brachypteracias leptosomus | reverse complement strand
CCTGCCCACAGAGGCAAGTTGGGCACAAAGGGGAGGGTCAAAGGGGCTGAGATGGTGCCTGGGCAGAGAGGAGGGTGCCCAGAGCCTTAGGGTGGGGAGAGCCTGTGCCAGGTCACCCAGAGAGGTGGTGGCTGCCCCATCCCTGGAACCATTGCAGGGGAGGTTGTCCAGGGCTCTGAGCAACCTGCTCTAGTTGCAGATGTCCCTGCTCCCTGCAGCAGGGTTGGACTCGATGAGCTTTAAAGGTCCCTTCCCACCCAAACCATTGCATAGCTCTATGATCTCTACTCCTCCATGCCCAGAAGCCACCACTGCCACCGTTGTGCTGCTGCCTGTCCTCTCCCAATGACACACAAGTCTTAAAAAAACCCCCAAATCTCTCATTTTCACCCAGACACAATCACATCCTCCCAGGGCCCAAGAACCACCTGGGCAGTGGGGGGACCTGGAAAGGGCTGTCCCCAAAGCCACAGTCCAACGGTGGGGCCACGTAGGAGCTTTGGCCTGGGATGAGCCCATCATGCAACTTGGGGTCTAAACCACCTGGAAGGTAAAGAAAGTGTCACTTGGGGTCAAAGTTCTGCTGAAGCTGCTGCTTCTAACGGGGCTGGTGCTGGGCAGGGCTGGGCAGGTTCGGGCTGCAGCTGGGCAGTAAAACCTGTGGGAGATGTTCTGATCCATCTCCTCTCCACCTCCCAAGCTGGGGCAGCAGCTTTCTCAGCACCTTGGCCTCCATGACCACACTTTGTGCCGCAAAGCTGACCCAGCAGTTAGAGACATGCAGCAGAGCTTGAAAACCAGCCTGTGTCCACGTGTCCCAACCACGGGTCAAGGGCAGCTCAGGCTGAAAACCCACACGCCCCTCAACCCCCATGGGAGCTGGGTTTTCATGGTGGTCAAAAGGCCTCCCCTTGGTAGACAAACATCTTCACAAACATCTCTAGAGGCTTTGCTGGGTAATGACCCAAGAGGGACCATATGAGTCCATCCCGGGCAGCGCTGCTGGCACTGGGGAATCCTTGTCCATTAAAAACACCCCCTGGACTCAGCAGCAAGAAGCCCAAGCCCAACGTTCTGGCAAGGCTCCTTTTTAACTCAAGCCTTTTGAAGTCGAAGCCAAGAGGGTTTCAGAACCAGCCCCACCACTGGAGCTCTCTTGGCCCTGCTTTTAACACACCAGGAGGTGGGTGACAGGAGCACGGGCGCCTCGGAACATCCCGGCTTTCTGCAGGAGGCTTCAACGACTAACGAGCAATTAAACCTCCCTGATCCCACCACCTCTGAGCTGGCAGCACCATGAACCTGCTGCACCATCCTGGTTCCCAGCTGGGTCTGCTCAGCCCCTGGCACCTGAGGCCATTGCCTCTTGTCCTGGGGCTTGTTCCCTGGGAGAAGAGCCCGACCCCACCTGGCTCCAGCTAGCACTGCCAGGGCACCACCCCTGGGATGGGGACTCCACCACTGTGGTTACTCCTGGGACCATGGAAATACAGAGCTGGGTAGAGTGGACTCCTTTGAGATCATTGAGTCCAACCATTCCCCCATCCCTGCCAGGGCACCACTGACCCCTGGCCCTCAGCACCACATCTCCACACCTTGCAAACCCCTCCAGGGATGGGGACTCCACCACTGCCCTGCCCAGCCTGCCACAGCCCAAAACAGCCCCAAACACCAACAAATTGTTCCTCAGCTCCAAACAAAACCTCCCCTGGGGCAACTTGAGCCCCTTTCCTCTTGTCCTGTCACTTGTTCCTTGGGAGAAGAGCCCGACCCCCCCTGGCTCCAACCTCCTTGCAGGGAGTTGTGCAGAGCCAGAAGGTCTCCCCTGAGCCTCCTTTGCTCCAGGCTCAACCCCCCCAGCTCCCTCAGCTGCTCCTCACCCCACTCCTGCTCTAGACACATTGGGTTTTCCATCACACCAGGGCTTTCTCATCACATCAGNTGCATCAATGACCTCCTAAACACCCTCTCTAGCATAAGTGGAACCTGTGTGTGGTGGTGTACACAACAGGAGACTCTCCAACCCAGCACTGGGGTGTTTTCCAGAAAGGCTGGAGGTGTGACAGGGCAGATGTTCATTTTTTACCATAATAACAGTATTAATAATAATTATAGAATCATAGAATGGTTTGGGTTGGAGGAACCTTCCAAGATCACCCAGTTCCAACCCCCCTGCCATGGCAGGGACACCTCCCACCAGACCAGGTTGCTCAAGGCCCCATCCAACCTGGCCTTGAACACCTCCAGGGATGGAGCATCCACAACCCCCCTGGGCAACCTGGGCCAGGGTCTCACCACCCTCATTTGGTAGAACTCGAACTCACTGTGCCAGGAACAGGTCCCAACCCATAGATCTCTAGTGATGCTGCTGAAAACATGGTCCCTCAAGAGATACCATCAGCAATGGTGCTTTCACCAGCTCCAGCCAGGCTCAGATGTGCTGCAATCCCCCCTTCCCTGAGTGGAGGAGCCGCACGGACCCACCATGACCTGCCCGGGCAGCTGAAGACAGGAGACAGAGGTTTGAAAAAAAAAATTATTTTATTGGAACTCATCTGAACATCAGATATACCTGGTGTTGGTTAGCAAGAACCGTTTGTACATTTGATATTGATGGTGCCAAAAACCCAAACAGCGACTGACTGGATGAGATGGAAATTTCAAAGGAAAAAAAATAATAAAGTCGGAGAGGTTAAAATGTGAACAGAAATCAGCCAGTCTGAGCTTCAGTGTGAAGGCAAAACACTTCCTGATAAAACAGAACCCTTTTACAAAATAGAAATTTTGTAAGAAAAACGTCGTGAGGGAGAGAGGGAGAGAGAGACAGAGGGGAAAGGAAAAAAAAGATCAGCGGGACAGAGATGCAGGAGCTTACACTGCCCAAATGGCATCGGAACCTAGCTAGTGACCTCCCCAGGAACAAACCATGCTGAAGAACGCCCTGCTCCACCCCCCGCTGCCTCGGGCAGGGGCATGAGGTACACTAGGTGATCCCAGAAGGGCTGAGCTGTCTCAGAGAGGATGCTGGGGTAAAAAGAAACTCTAACATCAAAGCCCTGGAGAGCGTGGGCAGCGCCCGGGGCAGCGGCTTGGGGGACGCTCGCCCGTTCTTCCTACCAAAGCAGGTGGGGAGGAGGGAGAAAACACTGACAATCTAAGTCTATTTGAAAACAAGAGCATGCAAGGCAGGCCTCGGGGGAAACCTGCACTGTTCCCTTTGACAGGAACTGGCCTGGTGGTCTAGATGGAGGTCTAGATGATGGTCTAGACAGTGGCTGCAGCCGCTGGGGGCTGCACAGGGCGGGGCTGGGCTGGCACAGCACAAGGACAATCCTGAAACAGGCTCCTGGGGTGGGGAAACCTTCAGGAAAATCATTGTGGAGCTGCTTTCGAGGGGATCTGAGGCCTTCAAGACTGAAAAATCAACCAGCAGTCTGTACATTTTGGGGTTTTTGGTTTTTTGGGCTAAACTTGGCTGCTTATACACCACAAGTCTCAGATCTCAGAGCAGAGGGAGAGATGAAACAAACTCGTTTGGGGCACCTCCTGGTAACAAAACTTTGTCCCTGCTTTAACTCTCTGCCATCCCTCAGGAAGTGGAAAGCACATGTTTAGGTAGTGTAAGCCTTTTTCCTTTTATTTAGAATACCCTCTTGGTTTAAACAATATTCCCCCCCCAGATACAAAGTTCGGCCAGTAAAGGTTACATGGAAACTGGAACACGCATCGTATGGAATACAAGATGCACTGGATGAGGAAGTTTAAAAACTTTCCGAGCGAAAAGTAGAACAAAGAAGAAAAAAAAACAAAAAGAAAAAAAAAAGAAAAAAAAAAAGTCTCCTAACATTTTCCCAAAGGTTTCACTCTCCTGTCACACACACTCTCCAAATGACAGCTAGCAAATTCAACTCTGCAAAAAGAAAACAGAGTCGCGTCAATGGAGGGGAGAGGAACCGAGGACACGGAGAGCACCTTGGCCCCAGGAGTCAGGGGTCTGGGGCAGCTGCAGCCTCGGGCTCCTGCCCCACTCACCTATGTCAGCTTCTTGGCTTTGTTGTAGAGAGAATCCACTACTTTACTCATGTTCTGAATAGTCTCCAGGGCAGCTTCGTAAGTTTTGTCTACGGGGGGTTCGTCGAAGATGATCAGGACTCCCTCGCCTTGGTCAAGGATGCCTGTGGAGACAAAGCTGTGGTTACTCCTGGGGTCATGGAAATACAGAGCTGGGTAGAGTGGGAAAGACCTTTGAGATCATGGAGTCCAGCCATCAACCCAGCACTGTCAGGGCACCACTAACCCCTGGCCCTCAGCACCACATCTCCACACCTTGCAAACCCCTCCAGGGATGGGGACTCCCCCACTGCCCTGCCCAGCCTGGCACAGCCCAAAACAGCCCCAAACACCAACAAATTGTTCCTCAGCTCCAAACAAAACCTCCCCTGGGACAACTTGAGGCTGTTTCCTCTTGTCCTGTCCCTTGTTCCTTGGGAGAAGAGCCCGACCCCACCTGGCTCCAACCTCCTTGCAGGGAGTTGTGCAGAGCCACAAGGTCTCCCCTGAGCCTCCTTTGCTCCAGCCTCAACCCCCCCAGCTCCCTCAGCTGCTCCTCACCACACTCCTGCTCTAGACCCTTCCCCACCTTCGTTGCCCTTCTCTGGCCACGCTCCAGTCCCTCAAGGTCCTTCTGGGAGTGAGGAGCCCAAAATTGACCCCAGGATTCAGATCACAGCCTCCAGGCAGCAGGAATTTAGGGATCTACCCCACAAGTGGCTGCTCAGCTTTGCTGGGGTTGGGGGGGCTCGTGTGTCACACTGGCCTGGCTGATGGATTCTGGTCAGGGCTGCATCAGCAGCAGCTTAGCCAGGGAAGAAAAACCAAACAACAAAAACCAGCCTTAATGGAGAGGGGCCTGAGGAGACACCCAGGAGGTGCTTACACCTGCACATGCCCTAACCACCAGCTTCCTCCTCCAGCCCCTGTGCCCAGCAGGATGGCTCTGGAGCAAGTACAAAACAAAGGCTTTTTCTAATTGAACTCTTCTCAGGTGCCAGGTGGGCACTGCAGCTGGGTTCTGTCAGTTCTGAGCTGTTCTCTAACTAACATGCTTCTTTTAGCCGTTCACCTTCCTCAGCTGGATCAAGAGGCTTTCTAAATCCACCCCAGGGACAACACAGATGAGAAAGGAGCTGTTTCCTTGAGGCCTTATCCAAGAAGCAGCCTCCTGTGATCTCAGACTCCTGTGGGTGCCCCCCCAGCACACAGAACACTCCCTGACACAAATCATAGAATCATAGAATTGTCAGGGCTGGAAGGGACCTTAAAGATCATCCAGTTCCAACCCCCCTGCCATGGGCAGGGACACCTCCCACTACAGCAGTTACTCACAGCCCCAGCCAGCCTGGTCTTAAAAAGGTCCAGGGATGGGGCTTCCAGCACCTCTCTGGGCAGCCTGGGCCAGTGTCTCCCCACCCTCATGGGGAAAATCTTCTTCCTAACGTCTCATCTCAATCTCCCCCCCTCTACTTTTGACCCATTCCCCCTAATCAGCTGGGAAAGGTGGCCACAAACTCCTGGAAGCTCCAAGGCAGGAGAGCACATCTTTGCTAGACAGCCCAACACCAGGTCCTGCAGCAGTCCTTGGGTGCAGCCTCAGCAAGGAAGGATTAACAGTGGTTTCTGATTTGTGAGAAATTAACCCTTGAGCTTAACGAAGGTGGATGGAGCTACAGGAACAACCTTCACAACAGGTAGAGCAACAAACCAACCCACTGCTCATTCCTCCTCCCACAGTGCCTGTTACCCTGTGTCTGCCACCTGCAGCCCAAGGAGGACACTGGGGGCTCAAAGGTGTGCTGAGGAAGAGGAGTCTGCCCACAGCTCACACACAGCCTGCCCAGGGCACCAAGGCAGGCAGGGCTGAGGGATGAAGGGACTCACCATGAAATTTCTTGTCCAAGATCATCTGTGACAGTTTCCTTTCTACCTCAGCCTGAAATGGAAGCAGGAAAATGGAGGTTTTCTCAGAACCATGTAAAGAAATGTGAATTTTACTACCCCCCACTCAGCAGCCCTGGCAGGATATAAGCACTGCTTAACAGCAGCTGTTTTAACCCCAACCATGACTTCAGGGTGGATCTCTCCTTGCTCACTGCTCTGACACTACCACATGCATTAGGTGACATCAGAAATGAAGCAGCAGCTTTAATGCCAAGGGCACCAGGATGCCTCACCCTCTTGTTCCACAGGAAGAAGGTGTAGCAGGGAGAGGGTGTATCTGTCATTTCACACCAACATCACCCATTAGGGAACTGGGACCATTCCAGTTTGGTTCAGTGAATATTTAGTCAAGTGTTGGCCAAGCTCCACTTAAGCCCCTGGCTACCAAGCTGATCTCCCACAGGAGTCATCTCCTCTGCTGCTCTTCAGAGAGAGGACCAAGGAGCTGCTGTTGAACAATGGCAGCCCAGCTTCCACTCCAAGTCTGTGTTAAACACACCAAGGGCCAGGCTAGGGAAAGATTACACAGACAGAAAAGGAGGGGAGATGATGTAAAGACCATAAAGGCCAAGCTCAGGACAACACCTCCAAACCTCTGGCCACCTCCAAACCTCTGCCCTTAATGGCAATCCAGGACAAAACACTTTGGGATGCAACTGGCTGGGACTACAGAGGATTTTCCCTAAAACTTGATCAGGTTAGGATTATCTGCAAAGCAGCTACTGCAACAGTCAACATGACATATGCAGCCCTAATGAAACTTCAAAGTGATTAGCTGGATCTGTTAAATTAAGGGGCCAAGATTGCTCTGAGCATGCTCACGAGGATTAAATGCAGGTCAACAGGGAAGCCCAAGCTGGTGATGACAGGAGCTGTTAGTGCAGCAGAGGGAAACCTGTCCCCAGTAAACAGCAAGTGCCACCACCCACACAGAGGCAGGAGAAGCTGCAGCCCAGCCTAGTGCAGAGGCTGATGCCTTCTGGAAAGGGTCTATGTTGAAGTTAAGCTCCCAGGAGTGATACTTGCCATAAATGCTGTGGAGCTGACCTGGGGGACTCACAGCCTGCCTTTATTTCCCTTTGACCCCCACTGTTTGCCCTCCTAAGGCACAGCACTGATTTGTAGTGATGTTCTTACCTTTGAGAGCTTGATGAGGCTGGATATGTGTTCAATCTACAAGAGAGACCAACAGAGTTCAGTCAATCTGCAGCTGCACCCTTGACACACACACAGAGCTTTGGAGCTCTGCCATGGAGCAGCTCAAGGGCCTGCAAATGCTCTGGCCTAAAAATCTCCAGTGGCTTTCTCTGCTTTCCAGCTTCTTGTCCTCCAGATTCCATATCCAATTTTAACTGACAGTGGAGTAGACACCCAGAGCCACTTCACTCTGAAACATGAAGTATTTCTTCTCCAAGACCATTGCAGCTCTACCCTGTCAGAGCCCTTGAAAGCCAAACATGTTCCCTCCAGTGCTAAAAGCACCTTCCAGTGTGTGAAATGAAATGGGTGGAAAGGGCAGGGACTGGAATGTGGTTTCCCAAAGTTCCCCTCAGCCCCCTCTTCATCGTTTTTCAGCTGACCATGAAGAGCCCTGAGCTCTGGAAGTGCTGAGGAGCTCTGAGGAAGGAGAATTTTGTCCCTCACTCCCCAGTGGCAGGGGATGGAGGTACCAGTGTGTTGGTGCTTGCTGGGAACACTCACCTGTACTCTGGAGAAGGGCTCGATGACTCTGATCAGGTTCTGTTCCAATAAGTTATCATAGAGCTTAGCCAAGTGTGTGTTTATGATGGGATCGTCCCTGAGCTCCACCTTATAGTCTGTCAGAGCCTGGGGAGGGCACAGGGGGAACAAAGAATTCAGGTCTCCTGGCCTCAAAGCCATCCGAGTACAAGGAGTCCTCTCTCTCTGCCCAGCAAAGGATCAGTGATTAACCCAACCCCACAACTCAGCTAAACAGCCAGGAGGTCACAGAATCATCTTGGTTGGAAGAGACCTTGAAGATCATGGAGTCCAACCATCAACCCATCCCTGCCAGGGCACCACTAACCCCTGGCCCTCAGCACCACATCTCCACACCTTGCAAACCCCTCCAGGGATGGGGACTCCACCACTGCCCTGCCCAGCCTGGCACAGCCCAAAACAGCCCCAAACACCAACAAATTGTTCCTCAGCTCCAAACAAAACCTCCCCTGGGGCAACTTGAGCCCCTTTCCTCTTGTCCTGTGACTTGTTCCTTGGGAGAAGAGCCCGACCCCCCCTGGCTCTAACCTCCTGTCAGGGAGTTGTGCAGAGCCAGAAGGTCTCCCCTGAGCCTCCTTTGCTCCAGCCTCAAGCCCCCCAGCTCCCTCAGCTGCTCCTCACCACACTCCTGCTCTAGACCCTTCCCCACCTTCATTGCCCTTCTCTGGACATGCTCCAGTCCCTCAAGGTCCTTCTGGGAGTGAGGGGCCCAAAACTGACCCCAGGATTGGAGGTCCTGCCAGCCCAGCAGCCTTTTGAGCACTGTGCCACAAGCACGTTTCACCTTCACTTTAGTGGAGCTCAGCAAACCAGAACTCTGGTTTACACTCAGGACACAGTGTGACAGGATTGTTCCCTGACACAGGAACCCTCCCTTATCTCTGTGGTGTACTTGCTGAAGCCAGGAAATATTTTAGGAAGACACACAATCCAGTGAACAGTGCCAGAAGTGCAGGGAACTGCTTCTGAGATCACTCTCAAAAGAAAAAACTAGTTTCTAGCTGCAGAAACCAAACTGGCTGATTACTGTGGGGTATCTGCTTGATGCACCATTGCTTTTTATTAATGCTTTTATGCTTTCCTGCTGGGGGATGTAAGAGCTCCTCCAATTTTCCAAAATAAAAGTGTTTTGTCCAGCCAGGCCCCATTTTCCCCTCTCCTGACTCACCTTTTCAAAGTCTGCCAGCGATCGGTTCTTACTGGCCTGTGCCACACATTTTAGTGCTTCTGTCTGCAGAGGAAGAAAAACAGAGCAGGTCAGTTCCCAGGTCAGTTCCCAGGTTAGTCCTCAGGTCAGTTCCCAGGTTAGTTCCCAGGTCAGTTCTCAGGTCAGTTCTCAGGTTATTTCCTTGGATTCTCCTCTCAGGGATGTTCTGACAACTGTGCAGGCCACTGGAAACGTGCCTGAGCAGCAAAGAGGGAATGTTCCTTTCCCTGCAGAGCCACCTCGGTGTCACTGCCACACACAGAGCAGCTGCTGGGGGGAGAACATGCAGAGCAGCTGCAGGACAGCACGGGAGGAGCTGCATGGAAACAAAGACCTCGAGCTCTGGGAGGTTTGAGGAGAGCAGCTGCAGCTCTTATCGGGTTGCAGGTTGGGGGGAGTCTGGTACAATTTAAGGCAAGTGCACGTTTTGGCACTTGCTTAATGAACGTGGCTGTTTCCAGCTGCCTCTCCCCTCCAGCAGCCCATGTGGTGTCCTCTGCTGAGGAACAGAGGCAGGGCTGAAGTCCTAGAGATTCCCCAGCATGGACAGCACCAGAAAACGTTTCTCACCTACCCCACAAAGCAAAAGATTGAGCCACAACCAACCTACCATATTTATACTAAACAGAGCAGCAACACCACTAGAAGAGTTTCTGAGCAGTGAGAGATGGGAGTGCAGGAGCCTGGTGGCTCTGGGGGACAAGGCTCAGGCATCTGCCACCATCTCTCCCACCACGTTGTCCCCACAGCTGCCCACTTTCTGCTCCCCAAGCTCAGTGTCCACAGTTGCTGCAGGAACTTCTGATCAGGGCTGCCTCAAGGGGACAGTGCAGAAGATTTTCTCCACTGTCCTCATGCTCTGAAAAGGAGCCTCCAACTCAGCTGCCCCTCAGGGAAAGGGGATGAAGCAGGACCAAGGCTGCCCTTGGTGATCCAGTGGTGACAACACAAGGATGTCCTCACTTCAGACTTTTTATAGAATAGAATAATAGAATCACTTTGGTTGGAAGAGACCTTTAAATCACCAAGTCCAACTGTGCCCCCATCCCTGCCAGGGCACCACTAACCCCTGGCCCTCAGCACCACATCTCCACACCTTGCAAACCCCTCCAGGGATGGGGACTCCACCACTGCCCTGCCCAGCCTGGCACAGCCCAAAACAGCCCCAAACACCAACAAATTGTTCCTCAGCTCCAAACAAAACCTCCCCTGGGGCAGCTTGAGGCCCTTTCCTCTTGTCCTGTCACTTGTTCCTTGGGAGAAGAGCCTGACCCCACCTGGCTCCAACCTCCTCTCAGGGAGTTGTGCAGAGCCAGAAGGTCTCCCCTGAGCCTCCTTTGCTCCAGCCTCAACCCCCCCAGCTCCC
This sequence comes from Brachypteracias leptosomus, assembly GCA_013401335.1. Lineage (NCBI taxonomy): Eukaryota > Metazoa > Chordata > Aves > Coraciiformes > Brachypteraciidae > Brachypteracias > Brachypteracias leptosomus. Next base: position 130,691 of record VYZX01014213.1, on the reverse strand, counting down.
TCAGCTGCTCCTCACCACACTCCTGCTCTAGACCCTTCCCCACCTTCGTTGCCCTTCTCTGGACATGCTCCAGCCCCTCAAGGTCCTTCTGGGAGGGGCCCAAAACTGACCCCAGGATTGGAGTTTGGGCCTCCCTAGTGCCCAGTCCAGGGGGACCATCCCTGCCCTAGTGATTCCCTTCCTATGCACACACTCACTCTACTGCTCCACTCAACAGCATTCCCAGTCCCCTGGGAAGCAGACAAGCACTAGCTGCTGTCTCAAAGAGCTGGCTTTCCAAAGCCAGTGAGGGCTGCAGTGTGTGAGCCTGGCTCAGACCCTGGCATGCTTGGCTTTTGGCCTCGTGCTCTAGATAAGCATCTCTGGATTTAATGTGGGGGTGGCATTCACAGGCTGGCAAGTTAACACATTAGAATAAACAGTTGATTTAACAACTCCCTGGCTGCTTGGCTCTCACCTTGCAGCCATCTAGGTCTCAAGCTGCTCAGTTACTCTGCTATGAATGGGTTTGTCAGGACTTGCCACAGCACAAGTGAAAACAATGAACCACTCGGATTTAAACCCATCAGATCCATGGCTGCAGAGCAGCTGGTGAGGGCATTAGGCACTTAGTAGTTCACCAAGAAAGCAGGAGGAGAAGCAGAGAAAATGAGGCAAGCAGGGCAGATTCCCAGGCTGTGAAAATCTCTGTGCTCCCTCCGAAGGCAATTGGCTTATGGCAATTACTTGTGGTAATTTAATCAGCTCTGGAATCGTTCAGGACACCCAGAAGTGAAGCGTATTTTGGTAGGAAAAAACCAAAGTATTTCCCCCCCCAAAGTAACACAATATTCCCAGAGGCAACAGGGAGATAGGAAGGATTGAGTTTCTCTACCTGTCTTCCTGCGTACCGCAGAGCGAGCTTCCCACTCACTAGTGCCTGCACATCTTCTGGGCTGCAGAGGGGAGGGAAGAGAGAGTTTATTCCACAACAGCCCCAGCTGAAATCTACCCGTGTCCCAAAAATTCCCAATTCATAGCAAATTACCACCACCAATAACACTGCATCAGAAGCACTGATTGGGTCCTAAGTAAAGACAAACAGCAAGTGTGGCTGCTCGAGTCCTTGCAGTAGAATCCTACAACAAAAGCCTTTCCCCTTTAAAGGTAGGAGCCTCCTTCACAGAACCCTTTGCCACGTACATGTTCAGCATGATTTTGCACAGCAACATGTATTTCAGAGCAGTGATGGCTTTTGGGTTGTCAATGGAGTCGTAGCCCTCAAACGCCTCGTAAAAATATGAATAGGCTGTTTTCCAGTCCTTCTCTTCTGCTGCGTGGATGATACCTGTGGAGAGGAACCAACAGGCAGGCATCAGAGTCCATCTGACAAGGCTGGAGAGGACAGAACAATTTGGTTGCCTGGTGCTTTCTCTGGGGCTTCAGCAAAGGGAATCTTCCCTTCTGTGCCTCCCTCCACCTTATCTCCATCACAAGAACATCCAGACCCTCTCTTAAGGGGACATATTAAGAAAGACAAGTCCTGGGCACTTCCAAGTGCCTGCAAATCAGGTCAGGAGCAACGTTACAGTGACACTGCCATGGTGCAATGCTGCAGTGCTGAGGGAGGGTACAGACCCTCCACCATGGGAGGCTGAAAAAACCATCTCTCAGGGCCACGCAATTACAGCAGAGCCTGCCTTGGGGCAGCTGGGCACACTTGGGGGTATCTCAAGGTCCCACCAAGCATCATTTTCTATGATTCACTCAGGAAATACCAAGTATCAGTCAATTGATGCATCCTGAGGAGCCCGAGACCTTCCCCTTCCCCTGGAGGGCTTTACCTGACTGCATGTCTAGTGCTGCCTGCAGCTTGGGGGGGCAGTAGATGGCGTTGGCTGTAGTCCGGGCAGAGGTTAAGGCTGCTCTTGCTTTTGGCAGGTTGCTCAGGGCATGGTAAGTCTTACTCTCTAAGAGCTGCACTTCCACCAGCAGTGCCTTGTCGTCCATCTTCTTCAGTTCCCGAAGGAGCTGGGAGCCTGGCAGCAAGGAAAGCAAGAACCCTGGTCACCAGCTCTGCAGCTACTGCAACCACCACACAAACCAGGTCCTTCCAGACAACATCCTCCTTCCCCCTGTGCAGGACGGGCTGTGAGGAAGGGAGGCTGGGCTCACACAACCTGGTCTTCCAAGAATCACAGAATTGTTTGGGTTGGAAGAGACCTTGAAGATCAGCAAGTCCAACAGTTAACCCAGCACTAACCCATGGCCCCAGCAGACACAGAGAGGAACTAAGAGTGGGTCAGTGCCTGTCCATGGCTGAAGAAGAATGAAGCAGTTCTGTGGTGGTGGTGGAAGAGGGCAGTGGGAATATTTGGCTGTGTGGACAACATGTCTCTGCCACCTTATCATGAGCAGCAGGGACTCAGCAGAGGGTTGAGGATGGGTTGTGCAGTTCAGGTTGTCACTCTGGTAGCCCTTCCCCAGGTGACACCATCATTTGGAGGTGCTGGAACATGTCCAGAGAAGGGCCACAAGGATGGTCAGAGGCTGGAGCAGCTCTGCTGTGAGGACACACTGAGAGAGTTGGGGTTGTTCAGCCTGGAGACAAGAAAGCTCCGAGGGGACCTTCTGGTGGCCTTCCAGGATCTGAAGGGGGCTACAAGAAAGCTGGGGAGGGACTGTTGAGGCTGTTGGGTAGTGGTAGGAGTGGGGGGGATGGGTCAAAAGTAGAGGTGGGGAGATTGAGGTGAGACGTTAGGAAGAAGTTGTTGCCCAGGAGGGGGGGGAGACACTGGCCCAGGTTGGGCAGAGAGGGGCTGGAAGCCCCATCCCTGGACATTTGGAAGGCCAGGCTGGCTGGGGCTGTGAGCAACTGATGGAGTGGGAGGTCTCCCTGCCATGGCAGGGGGGTTGGAACTGGATGATCTTTAAAGTCCCTTCCAACCCTGACAATTCTATGATTCTATTTACACTCACACTCAGAGCTTGGAGCAAACTTGAAGTGCTGCCCATTCCTGCATCATTCCCTAGGGTCAGACCTGGGGATTTTCAAGGAACTCCCAAGAACAGGGGATGAGGAAGGAATGTTTTAAGCTTAAGACATCCACAGATCAAATTTAAGAGGTAGGAACGGACAACCTAAGAAGTACCTGGATAAACAGTCACACTGAACCTCGTGAGGACAGACAACCAGCCTTAGAGGAAACTTTTCCCCTTCTTCCCCCCAGTGTGAACTGAGGAGCTAACTCAGGGCAAGCAGAATGAGAACCTCATCCTCACTTGCTGTGCCCAGCAACTGAAAACCATAACTAGGTGGAAGAGGATGGACTCTCCCTGGAAACATCCCACAGAGACCCCCTGTGGCACCCACTCCCCACAGCCACAGGCATGCCTTGGCCAGCCACACAGAAATCATATACTCATAGAATTGTCAGGGTTGGAAGGGACTTTAAAGATCATCCAGTTCCAACCCCCCTGCCCTGGCAGGGACACCTCCCACTCCATCAGTTGCTCACAGCCCCAGCCAGCCTGGCCTTCCAAATGTCCAGGGATGGGGCTTCCAGCACCTCTCTGCCCAACCTGGGCCAGTGTCTCCCCACCCTCCTGGGCAACAACTTCTTCCTAACCTCTCATCTCAATCTCCCCACCTCTACTTTTGACCCATTCCCCCCACTCCTACCACTACCCAACAGCCTCAAAAGTCCCTCCCCAGCTTTCTTGTAGCCCCCTTCAGATCCTGGAAGGCCACCAGAAGGTCCCCTGGGAGCCTTCTCTTCTCCACATTGAACAACCCCAACTCTCAGTCTATCAAGCCAGCACACAACGACATCTTGATGGAGCTTTCAGAGGGGCTTGTCCTACAGCTACAGCCTTCACAGCTCCCTAAGCTGCACCAGAATCACCCCAGGATGGATTTAATTAAGTGTTGGCTCTGAGCAGTGTAAACCTGAGTTCATTACAGAACCATATGCAAACTAACTCCTGATACTGAGCACTTAACATCATTTGCCATTCTGATCAGATCCAGGTCACCCAGGGGACTCTGGACATGACACATGTTCTTGCCACCACACTGTTGAAGTGACAGGTCCCTGTGAGGCATCAACACTGCCCAGGTGAGCTCCTCTGCCTGTGTTGGGGCAGCCATCCCTCACCCTGCCCACGCCCAGGGGCTGAGCTGGTGGAGCAGCCTGTACAACCCCCCTCAACCAGCTGAAATCTCCTCTTACATCATGGCAATCATCTGCCAAAGGAGCAGAAAAGCACAAGCAGGAGCTGGGCTGTGCACAGTGACCTGCTTCACCTGCCTCACAGAGCTGCACAGCTCACATGGTTCACCACCATATCTCAGGGGGTGAGAAGCAAATTCCTGAAGCCTTTACATGGCTTCACAGGAGCTCATTTAATGACATCCTCAGAGGTTTGCCAGTTCCTGGTGCTCCTGCTTCTTTGATTGAGGCTGTTTGAACAAGCTGGAAAAAGCTGCTTTCTCCTTCCAACCATGTGCTGTGTATGTTCCAGCAGAACCCAAACTTGATGGCCTTCAACTGGACATGGCTCCTCTTTGCTTCCAAAATTACTTGAAATGAACAAGACCAGATCTCTTAAAGCTTCTATCAGCAAGCAAAGGGGGGCAGAACTCTACAGCACTGAGGAATTCATGCCCAAGTCCGACCAAACTTATCAAGGAATGTGCTGTGGGTGATGGTTTGGCCTCAAGAGGAATCTCAAAGCAAGGAGCTACCACCACCTAGTGGGGGACTCACCGAGCTGCAGCGCTTCCTGGTACCTCTTGGTGTCGAAGTACAAGGAGACCAGCCTCGCCTGGGGGACAGAAAAGGAACTGCTGTGAGGGAAGCCAGAGAATGGCACAGGTTGATTTTGTACCATGAACACTTTACATCCTTATCACTTCACTAAATCAGTTGGTCTTCATTGCATTGTACAGTCCAGTTCTGCAAGAGCTACCATTGGAAGGTTGCCCACTCTGAACACAGGGGAAATCCTGCTGTTCAAGAGCCACTGTCTTTAGCATCACCACAACCACCCACCCACCACACACACAGAGATCTGGACAAGGCACTCCAGGTCCTCTGCTTCTACAGGTATTGAATCTGGCAAAGGGAAGATGGGGACAGATTGGAGCATGTCCAGAGGAGGGACCAAAATGCTCAGGGGAATGGAGCATCTCTGGTGTGGAGACACTGAGAGAGTTGGGGCTGTTCAGCCTGGAGAAGAGAAGGCTCCAGGGGGACCTTAGAGTGACCTTCCAGGACCTGAAGGGGCTACAGGAAGGCAGGGGAAGGTCTGTTCAAAAGGGTTTGCAATGACAGGACCAGGAGTGATGGTTTTAAGCTGGGAAAGGAGAGATTTAGACTGGATATTAGCAAAAAGTTCTTTACCCTGAGGGTGATAGATGAGTGGAATGGGCTGCCCAGAGAGGGGGTGGAGGCCCCATCCCTGGAGTCCTTCAAGGTCAGGCTTGATGGGGCTCTGAGCAGCCTGCCCTAGGTAGAGATGTCCCTGCTTCTTGCAGGGGGGTTGGACAAGATAACCTCTAGAGGTCCCTTCCAGCCTCAAACACTCCATGATTCTCTAAGATGCTATCACAGAGGTTTGTGATCCATAACATACCTCCAGAGCCTGGCGTAGGAAAGTCCTCTTCTCTGATTTGGCCCATTCAATACACTCTAAACACAGGTCAACCTGGAAGGGAGCAGAAAGAAATCTGTCAAGACTCCTGCTGCCCCTGGGTAAAGCAGCACTTCCCACAAACCAACAGAAAAACAACCCAGCCCCCATCTCCACAATGTGATTTAAGGAAATAAGTCATTCCTGCCCCAACAGCAGCTTGGCTGAACATCAGACCAGCTTTACTTTGAGCCCAGAGACCAGCCAGCAGCAGCAGCACCTGCCCCAGATGCCCTGGAATGACACCTTCCATATCACTGGGGCAAAGCTCAGCTCACCTCTGACACAGCTGCAGCTCCTCAGGGAGAGGAGAAGCAACATCCCTGCAGAGAGGACTCTCTGGTCACCCCCCATGATGTGCTTCAGCCTCAGGTGCCATCACATTGACACCAAGTTTCAACTCACAGAATGGAAGAGAAGAGCTACAGTTTGTGCTCCATCATTTCACATTCTCCCTGCTACATTAATTCCTGTGCTCTGTAACAATGCTCACAGCATTTTATACTATTTACACTGTGTATTGCAGGAAGCAAAGTTCAAAAGGCAAGCCAAGGCTGAGTTTAAGCTTTAACCACCACAAAACCCACCCCAGATGACCTTCTTTGCTTTTCTACTGCATTTGTCTCCCAGTAGCTTTTTCTGAGCACCAGGGACAATCCACCCCCATGGGCACACGAAAATAGAGTTGGCTTCCAAAGTTTGAGCAGTGAAATGACTGCTGACACCCCAAGAGACCTTCAAAGAGCTGTTTGTCATGAAACCACCTGGGTGCATGATTCTGCTTTGGGGCATGGGATGGACTAAAGGACTTGGGGGTCCCTTCCAGTGTGTTTTGCACCATTTCATTTGGCCTTCAAGAAAAAAACCTATTTTCAGTGGCTCTAGGAAGAAAGGGAAACAAAGTGTACATGTTTCAGGACATAAATGTATCAGACCATGTGTGTTCTTCAGCAGTATAATGTGACAGAGGTGCTGAACTCCACTACTCACAATGAAGTCAGTGCCAGGAGCTGGTCAGTGACACTGGATGTTTCATCTATTGCTTCAAACTAAAGGAACCTGGTGGCTTCACATCTTTAAGACTTGAGATTCCTGTGGTGAATAAAGCAGTTGTGTGTGTGTCCAATTAGCAGAGGATGTTGATTAAGTACTGCTGGTAATATAGATGAAGTCACCCTGAGGTGATAGGCTCAGAAATGACTTTTTTCCAAAATCTGTGGTAGTGGCTCTTTCTGGAGCAGCTTCAGAGGTGCCCTACACTGTAGGTACCCATCAGCTCCTCATCATTGCTTCATTAAATAGGGATATCTCCTGAAAAGTCATTATGCAGTTGCAATTTATTGTGTGGCAATAGCTGGAGCATTAGGAGCTGGAGAAATCTCTAACTTCATCACTTTATTGGGCTCCTGGGAGTATTCTGAATGTACACTACAGTGAGGAAGCAAATGTCCCTCTGAGCGTTGCTGGAAGTGTCAGGATTGCTGCATCAAGGACCTCACAGGTTAAGTGTCACCATTGCTTAAGGGTTTGGATTTCACTTGAGAAGAGAAGGCTCCAGGGAGACCTTCTGGGGGCCTTCCAGTATCTGAAGGAGGCCTACAAGAAAGCTGGGGAGGGACTTTATACAAGGGCTTGTAGGGACAGGATGAGGGGTAATGGCTTTAGACTGGAAGAGGGGAGACTTAGATTAGACATTTTTCATTCTGAGGGTGGTGAGACCCTGGCCCAGGTTGCCCAGGGGGGTTGTGGATGCTCCATCCCTGGAGGTGTTCAAGGCCAGGTTGGATGGGGCCTTGAGCAACCTGGTCTAGTGGGAGGTGTCCCTGCCATGGCAGGGGGGTGGAACTGGATGATCTTTGAGGTCCCTTCCAATCCAAACCACTCTCTGATTCTATGACTTTGCCATTGGCAGAAGGAGTTGGTGTAAACACCAGTTGCACAACAAAATATTAACATCTAACAATGAGTGACACCAATCTGAGAGAAATGCCCAGGGTGGGAGCCACTCCTGACCTGCAGCAGGAGGAGGAAGAAAAAAGTACTTGAAGAAAAACATGGTTATGAGAGAACTACATTATCTGATGTATTAATACATCCATTTGATGGATGAATATATCCAAATGCATGAAATGAATGTTTCCTGACAAACCATTCTTCAGTGTGACACAAACTAGGTCAGACAAGGGTGTTACAGGCTTTTGAGGAACAGATGATGGCTGAAGTACTGTTCAATCTATTCATCAACGACCTGGATGAGGGANACATGCTGGAACAGAGGAGGTTCCACATCAATAGGAGAAGAAACTTCTTCCTGGTGAGGGTGCCAGAGCCTGGCCCAGGCTGCCCAGGGAGGTTGTGGAGTCTCCTTCTCTGGAGACATTCAAACCCCCCCTGGCCGTGTTCCTGTGTGACCTGCTCTGGGTGACCCTGCTCCAGCAGGATCTAGTCCAGTTGGACTAGATGATCTTTGGAGGTCCCTTCCAACCCCTGACAGTCTGTGATTCTGTGAAGTTCCCATCTCACCTCCTGCCCCGTTGCTGCCTCCATGTCAAGGAAGAGGTCGAGCAGGGAGCGGACCAAGCGCGCCGCCTTCGCTTTGCTGATGGAGTTCAGGAAGGGCCGAACGTACTTGAGGAGTCCTCCCAGCTCTGCAGGCAGAGAAAGGACAAATCATGAGATACAACCACAGCACCAAGAGCCACAGCACAGCTGGAGCACCTGACACAGCCACACACGTTAGTTATGGCGTTTACAGGGTATTTATTACAGCAGATGTTTTATAAGCAGCCTCTCAATGTTATTTATAGGCAAGAGTGATAAACAGCACCCAAGGAACACCCCACAGAGAGCAGGGCACTGGTGGGGGTGGCTGGTGGGCTCAGCCCTACCCACACCACCCACGTTTCCCCATTTTAACACCATTTGTAACGAGGGTGGCCTCGGGCTCATGGTAAAAGTGTAAAAGCATCTGCTAAAGGCTTTGGGATTTTCCTATAAAATGGGTAATGGGGTTTATAGTTGAAGGGTGTTTTTATGAACTCAGCCCTAGGAAGTCAGACACAGCCCGAGCTCTGCTGCTGGAAAAGGGACATTTAACACTGCAACTCCCCACATTGTCTAAATCACAGAATGGGTTGGGTTTGAAGGGACCTCAAAGATCATCCAGTTCCAACCCCCCTGCCATGGCAGGGACACCTCCCACCAGACCAGGTTGCTCAAGGCCCCATCCAGCCTGGCCTGGAACACCTCCAGGGATGGAGCATCCACAACCCCCCTGGGCAACCTGGGCCAGTGTCTCACCACCCTCACAGTGAAGAATTTCCTCCTAATCTCCAATCTAAATCTCCCTTTTTCCAGTTTAAAGCCATCACCCCTTGTCCTATCACTTCAGGCCTTTGTAAAAAGTCCCCCCTCAGCTTTCCTGTAGCCCCCTTCAGATACTGGAAGACCACAAGAAGGTCTTCCTGGAGCCTTCTCTTCTCCAGGCTGAACAAGCCCAGCTCTCTCAGCCTGTCTTCATAGGAGAGGTGTTCCAGCCCTTTGATCATATTCATGGCCCTCCCCTGGCCCATCTCCAACAGAATCAGAGAATGTTTGAGGCTGGAAGGGACCTCTAGAGGTCATCTGGTCCAACCTCCCTACACAAGTAGGGACATCTATACCTAAGTCCATGTCCTTCTTGCTCTGGGGGCACAAGACCTTCCTTCATTAGATTTGTTTCCACCAGTCAGTCCTGACCAGCTCCCAGTTACAAACCCCGTCTCAAGCTCCCAGAGGAAAGGTCTTGATGAAGAAACACTAAACCCACCATTCCCACTGAGCAGAGAAACAGCCCTCAGCACCATGGCAGCTCCAGGATGGTCACACTCAAAGAGCTGTGATCAACAGCTCCAAGTCCAAGTGGACACAGTAACAAGTGATGTTCCTCAGGGGTCAGTGCTGGGACTGGTCCTGTTCAACATCTTTGTCAGTGACATGGACAGTGGGATTGAAGCACCCTCAGCAAGTGTATGGATGCCACCAAGTTGGGTGGTGTGGTCAACAGTGGAGGGAAGGGATCCATCCAGAGGGACCTTGACAGGCTGGAGAGGAGGGCCCAGGCCAACCTCATGAAGTTCAACAAGACCAAGTCCAAGGTCCTGTACCTGGCTCAGGCAAACCCAGCACAAATCCAGGCTGGGCAAGGAGTGGATTGAGAGCAGCCCTGAGGAGAAAGACTTGGGGGTGCTGGTGGATGAAAAGCTCAACATGAGCCAGCAATGGGACAGTGCAGCCCAGAAACCAACCGTGTCCTGGGCTGTCAAAGGAAGTGTGGGCAGTAGGTCAAGGGAGGGGATTCTGCCCCTCTGCTCCACTCTGGGGAGACCTCACCTGGAGCACTGCATCCAGCCCTGGAGCCCCCAGTGCAGGAAGGATGTGGACCTGTTGGAGAGGGACCAGAAGAAGACCATGAATATGGTCAGAGTGCTGGAACACCTTTCCTATGAGGCCAGGCTGAGAGAATTGGATTTGTTCAGCCTGGAGAAGAGAAGGCTCCAGGAGACCTTCTTGTAGCCTTCCAGTATCTGAAGAGGGTCTACAAGTAAGCTGGGGAGGGACTTTTTATTAAGGTCAGTACTGATAGGACAAGGAGTAATAGGTTCAAACTGAAAGAGGGGAGATTTAGATTGGAAATTAGGAGGAAATTCTTCACTGTGAGGGTGGTGAGACACTGGCCCAGGTTGCCCAGGGGGGTTGTGGATGCTCCATCCCTGGAGGTGTTCAAGGCCAGGTTGGATGGGGCCTTGAGCAACCTGGTCTGGTGGGAGGTGTCCCTGCAGGGGGTTGGAACTGGATGATCTTTGAGATCCCTTCCAACCCAACCCAGTCTATGATTCTATGCCTCGTTGGCAGGAGTTGGGAGGTGTTGGGGTGGTCTGAGTTAAAAGCCTCCTCCTGTGACAAACCCACGTTGGGCTGGGTTGGAGCAGTGGGGGCAGGATGGTATTTCCAGCAGACCTGCCCCGTGGGCTGCAGGGATCAGCAGGACTCAGCTGTGGGGTCACACACACTAAATCACTCCTTTTTGCCCCAGAATGTTAAGTCTCACACAAACATCACTCAGATCCCATGCTACTGTGCTTACAGGATTCGTAATAAAAAACCAACCTAAAAACCCTGTAATGAGTATGTCAGAAATCTTCAACATACTCTACACCAAACTAGTCTCAGAATCTAAAATAAGAGAGGAATCTAATTTTATTTTAATTAGTATACAGACGAGCACCAGCAGAGTTTCAGTTTGGGAGGATTCCAATGAAAACAGGTGAAAACAAGGCTTGGCTTGTACTTCATTGAAGAATTGTTATAAGAACATCTTAATAATACCTAAAAATTATTCCTTGTAGTTTTTACTTTTTCCAACCTATTTTAAGAGTTTACTCCTGCCTGAAAAAACTCATTTCTGACACTGTTAAGAAGCAGAACTCAGCATGTTTCACTCTAAAGGTTCATGGTGAGGTACTGACATTTTTATATATCTGAAAGTTTTAGAACAAAGGGAACTTCTTGTGTGTGCCCCAAGGTCTGAGAGGAGGCACCTCCCAAACAGCCCCACAACACATCAGGACTCGTTCTGCAATGAACCACTTGGACTTTGCACAGGGAACAAGACAAGATGCTGTGATGGCCATGCCTAAAATTGCACAAAAGTTTTATTTCCTGATAATAAATGAGCAGGTTTTTATAGAATTGATAATTTACTACTTTAATATCTACAGGTTTGGGCTCCTCACTCCCAGAAGGACCTTGAGGGGCTGGAGCGTGGCCAGAGAAGGGCAACGAAGGTGGGGAAGGGTCTAGAGCAGGAGTGTGGTGAGGAGCAGCTGAGGGAGCTGGGGGGGTTGAGCCTGGAGCAAAGGAGGCTCAGGGGAGACCTTCTGGCTCTGCACAACTCCCTGCAAGGAGGTTGGAGCCAGGTGGGGTCGGGCTCTTCTCCCAAGGAACAAGTGACAGGACAAGAGGAAAGGGGCTCAAGTTGCCCCAGGGGAGGTTTTGTTTGGAGCTGAGGAACAATTTGTTGGTGTTTGGGGCTGTTTTGGGCTGTGCCAGGCTGGGCAGGGCAGTGGTGGAGTCCCCATCCCTGGAGGGGTTTGCAAGGTGTGGAGATGTGGTGCTGAGGGCCAGGGGTTAGTGGTGCCCTGGCAGGGATGGGGGAATGGGTGGACTCCATGATCTTAAAGGTCTCTTCCAACCAAAACAATTCTGTGATTCTTAAGATGAAGCCCCACTGCTCACAATCTTGACCAGCACTCAGCTTTTACTCAACAAGGAACCGTCACCCACTGTCCCGGGCTAGACAATGACTTAGAATCAGAGAATGTTTGAGGCTGGAAGGGACCTCCAGAGCTCATCTGGTCCAACCTCCCTACCCCAGCAGGGACATCTCTACCTAGGGCAGGCTGCTCAGAGCCCCAGCAAGCCTGACCTTGAAGGACTCCAGGGATGGGGCCTCCACCCCCTCTCTGGGCAGCCCATTCCACTCATCTGTCACCTTCATGTTAAAGAACTTTTTGCTAATCTCCAGCCTAAACCCACATGGAACCCTGTGGTGCTGGTCTGCCCAGCAACTCTCTCAACAGCTGCCCAAGCACTCCCTGGACAGCAGATCTGAAGTCAACAGCCAGAACACATCCACACATCTTGCAAACTACACGTTCAGACAAGGGAGCTCAAAGTTCCCATAGAAATGTCTCGTTCCTGCTGATGGAGCTGTCAACTATTTTTAGGGGTTTGGGTTTTTTTAAGGGGTGTGATTGACAGCTCTGGAGAAGTGATGAGCAGCAGCTCTGGAAAATGAAGCCTGCTGCTCATGCTCAGCAAAAGAGCTTCCACCAGCCCTGGACCTGACTTCCTGAGCTGAGCTCTTCCAACCAGCAATGCCACAAAAATATAGACCAAAAAAAAGTAATTAATCTACCAGTTCAATCATTAATCTCTACCAAGCAGATCAAGGGGGTCATTTGTATTATTGTTGTTGTTTTAACCAATGGATGTGGCTCAGTAGAGGCTGGTCCTCTGAGAACTCTGGGTTTGTTTCAGACTCTCAGGCAGGCAGACACAGAGCAGTTGGGACCTTCAAAGCCCAACCCACAGCTGGTCTCCCCTCTAGACTGGAGCTCACAGACTCTTTCACCTGAGAAGTTATCACTCAAAAGTAGCCAACGAGCCACTGCAACCCCTCAAATCCATCAAAGAAACTCCAGCAGCTCAAACTAAATCACATGCAGCAAAAACTACAACGATGAGCTCCAGCTCTTTGGGCCTGAAGCTGCAGAGCCCCAGCAGCCTCCTGGCAGGTTCAGAGAATCACAGAATTCAGGTTGGAAAAGACCTCCAAGATCATCGAGTCCAACCATCAACCCAACACTGCCATGACCACTAGATCATGTCCTGAAGTGTCATATCTACACGTTTGTTGAANCCCTACACCAGCAGGGACATCTCTACCTAGGGCAGGCTGCTCAGAGCCCCATCAAGCCTGACCTTGAAGGACTCCAGGGATGGGGCCTCCACCCCCTCTCTGGGCAGCCCATTCCACTCATCTATCACCCTCATGGTAAAGAACTTTTTCCTAATCTCCAGCCTAAATCTCTCCTTTCCCAGCTTAAAACCATCACTCCAGGTTGCCCAAGGTCCCATCCATGTCCCTGCCTGGTGCCAGTGTCTTTATGAGCAGCTGCACCTGGTGACAACACTGCTGGGCCTGACTCCTTGTCACTCCTCCTGGTCTGCTCCACTGAGAAAGCAGATGGAAGGGGAAGGTGACAGGGGCTCCCCCACAGAACTATCACACCCCTCAGCTGCAGTATCCCCTTTTCTCATCCCCCAGCTTCACACAGGTCTCCAGGAAAGCACAGCCTGGTGATCTCACTGATACACACCAACTGGCTTCTTGACATAGAATCACAGAATCGTCAGGGTAGGAAGGGACCTTAAAGCTCATCCAGTCCCAACCCCCCTGCCATGGGCAGGGACACCTCCCACTCCATCAGTTGCTCACAGCCCCAGCCAGCCTGGCCTTCCAAATGTCCAGGGATGGGGCTTCCAGCACCTCTCTGCCCAACCTGGGCCAGTGTCTCCCCACCCTCCTGGGCAACAACTTCTTCCTAACCTCTCATCTCAATCTCCCCACCTCTACTTTTGGACCCATTCCCCCCACTCCTACCACTACCCGACAGCCTCAAAAGTCCCTCCCCAGCTTTCTTGTAGCCCCCTTCAGATCCTGGAAGGCCACAAGAAGGTCCCCTTGAAGCCTTCTCTTCTCCCCACTGAACACTGTCAAATTCATTTGCTTCTATTCAGGACAGGGTCACTCTGCAGTTCAATGTTCCTTCTAATGTGTAATTCCTTCATGAACCTGAGTGTGATGTTGCCATTTTCACCCCTGTAGCCTTCCCCCAAACCCCTCCATTAGACACTCTGAGTACACCAAAGTTCTTTATACTCATCTATGGCTTCAGCTTAAACCCCAAACTCCTCCAAGCTCTGCACATAAGGAGGCCACCACATACCCAACAACTCCTCCCAGGCTCTGTGCACCAGCAGCACATCCACACACCTACTGCCAGAGACCCTACTGATGATTTTCCCATTTTAGCCCAAACCCCCACAGCCCCAGTGCAGGGGCAAAGCCACAGTTAGTTCTCTCCAGAGGCACCAACACCAGGGTGCAAAGGGCACCATTCAGCACAGGACCTGCACTTCCAGAGTCAATATAAACAGTGATCCTGACCAGCAGCTCTCTGAGATCTCACACTGCTTCCCACCAACTGCTCGAGCACCAGCACCAGTTGACTCCCAGTTGGACTCAACCTTCTGCTGACCAGTTTTTTCCCAACCAGTATCAGACTGTTGAAAGCACACGAGCTTCACTTCACATTCTGAATTACTGCTGGGCACAGTTAGAGAATCCCAGCAGGGTGGGGGTTGGAAGGGACCTCTGGAGATCACCTCGTCCAGCTTTGCTGCCAAAGCAGGTTCACCTAGAGCAGGTCACACAGGAACGTGTCCAGGTGAAAGTTTCCAGACAAGGAGACTCCACAACCTCTCTGGGCAGCCTGGGCCAGCCTCCAACACCCTCACAACAAACAACTTTCTCCTCCTGCTCACATGGAACCTCCTGGGTTCCAGTTGGTGCCCGGTGCCCCTTGTCCTGTCCCTGGGCACCACTGACAGGAGTCTGGCCCCAGCCTCTTGCCCCCCCCCTTTAGCTCTTGATCAGCATTGATCAGATCCCCTCTGAGGCTTCTCTTCTCCAGCTCAGCAGCCCCAGGGCTCTCAGCCTTTCCTGGGCACAGCGATGCTCCAGTCCCCTCAGCATCTCCACAGCCTCCCCTGGACTCTCTCCAGTAGCTCCTTGTCCCTCCTGACCTGAGGAACCCAGAACTGGACCCAATACTCCAGAGGTGGCCTCACTGGGGCAGAGCAGAGGAGAGAAGAACCTCCCTTGACCCACACTGCTGGATGCACCCCAGGAAAGATCAGGGCTATACCATGGACAACTGTCTTTGTATGGACATAATGTATCAGACCCCAAAATGCCTGAGGTGAAAGGTGCTCCACAAACAGCAAGAGCATCTTCAGAAAAGAAAAAAAAATCAGCCCAAAACTAAACTGCTGAGCACAAAGTAACAAACCCTCTACCCTGAGCTTTCCAGGAAACAAAAGACATGAGCAGATTCCAATCAAAGCCCATCAGACAGAACTTCACCCCAGTTCTGGCCCTTCAGACACACAATAGCAGAACTGTCAAGTCTTGCTCTAGAGCAGAGCTGGACAAGGACCTTCTGATGTCATCTTCCAGCAGATAAATCAATGAATTGAGACAGAAGCTGCTGGTCAGAAAGGACTTTTGGGGACAAACCTTCCAGTTTGAAACAAGGCTCTGAGATTATTAGAAACAAATCAAGAGAAACTTCTCACCTCAAATACAACAACTTAACAAAAGTTTAGTCACTTGTCACATGTCCAAGGGTCCTGAATTGTCCAACTCATCAGCAATCTCCTGGAGCACTGGGCCAAGGAGCACCAGATTAATATTTGATATTGTTCAGCTGGGTATTTGTTTCTGTCCTGTCTCAAGAGTACATTTCCTGCCAAAAATTGCTTGTACTTCTATCCCATTAAACAAAGAGACAACACTCATTGAACACACACTTCTCTCACCCGTTAGCTCAGGTTTTTATTTCAGGCTCACCTTCTGCCTGCCCAGTCTTGGCCAGGAGGGACCCCAGCTCCAGGATGCTCTGCTCCTTGACTTGCACTGCTTCTTCATCGTTTTCCTGGACATCCCGTTTCACTAGGAGAGAGCAGAGAAGTCCCTTTTAGTGCTAAGTCAGGGAGAGGACAATCATCAGCAGGCAGCTCCTGCAGAGGCACCAAGGAAAGGACCTCCTGGAACAGACAGGACTCAGCCTGGCCTGAGAGGCTGGGAAAGAGGTTACATGGAAAGTTTAAATGCAGTTTATAGAGAGCTGTGTCTGCACCTCAGCCAGCCTTTAATCCAGCTGAGAGATTCATGCTCCAACTTGACTCCCAGTTTTAAGCAGCCTCATGAAGCTCATCCAGCTGTTCAAGCTTCATTTCATTTCAAACCCCAACAGACCCTCTCACACCAAAGCCACAAACCCCAATAAAAGCCATTTAAGGGGATTTCTGATGTCACTGCTTAGTGTGTGAAGCTGTGATCCTGCAGCACCACAACAGCAGCAGCTCCAGGAGCTGGAGCCTGCCCTGCACCCGCTGCTGGAGTCAGGGCTCCTGCCCACATGGAACCCCCACTATCTGATCATCAACCTATGCACCAGTGACTAATCTGGCTCTGAGCACACAGAAGGTCCAATAACACAGGGCAGCACCAGGCCTGTGTTTGCACAGCATCAATTTCATACAAGTTATCCACTAAACAATTCACTTTTCTCCCTGCTACTGTGTGAACATTCCCCTCCACCACCCCCTGCACACCTGAGTCCATCCAACTTCCACACAAAGCCAAAATCCAGCTCCAGAGGGAATCAAAATCCTCCATTTACAGTCCCCAAAATCTCACACGTGTGCTGTCAACAGCAAAGTAACTTTGCTCTCCAGCAGAAAAGCATCACAGCAACACTCCCTGGGCTGCTCCAGCCCACACCAAGCAGCAACAGGAGCTGTCACCCCTGCCCAGCCCGGCCAGGGAGCTGTGGGGGTGTTGACAGGCTTGAGAACAACAGCTACTAATTAACCAGACAAACACCGAGAGGGATGAGCAACTCTTAAACACCTCAGAGCAATTCTAACATCAAGGTCTAACATGGACACAAGGATTGGACATGAGGAAGAAGTTCTTTACTGACAGAGTGGTCAGGAACTGGACCAGGCTGCCCAGGGAGGTGCTGGAGTCACCATCCCTGGAAGGGTTCAAAGAGTAGATGTGGTGCTTTGGGACATGATCTGGGGGTCAGGGAGATGTTGGGAGGAAGGTTGCACTTGATCCTAGAGGTCTTTTCCAATCTAAATGATTCTATGGTTCTATGAAATGCTCATTAGCCCGACACAGCAGTGACAGCACCCACAGAAACCACCATACACTACGAGAACTGAAAATTACTCCTCTACAGCCCCGTTTCAAAGGCAGCCCCTGCACACCCTGACCCCCGAATCCAGAGGGGTGTCCACATAATGTCTATGAAGCACCTCACAGCACCAACACCTCCCCAGCACCACTGCCTGTCCGGGACAGCTCAAGGAGGTGACCACAACAAACAGCATCTCTCCTGGGAGGAGAGGCTCAAACTCCGGGCACAGCACACACGAAACTCCTCAGAACTTTCTGTACACGCCGAGGAGATTTAAACACCGCGTGTATTTCAGCGCTGTCAGAGGAAACATCCCTCACAGCAGAGTTTGCTGACCCGTCAGCACACCCAGCTCCGGCTGCAGGCCGCTGCCACCGGCACAACACCCACACACCCCACAGCACAACCGACAGACCCCCGCAGCGAACCCCCGGGACCGGCAGAGACCCCCCCGCCTGCCCCGCTGCCCGCCACGGCCGCTGCCCGGGCTGCAGGGCGGGCAGGCTCACACACCGCTGCCTGTGCCCCGCTCCCGGCAGAGCAGCGCGTTGAGCGCAGAGGAGCAGCCGGGCCGAGCCGCGGGGCTCCGCTGACAGGTTCCCCGAGCGCGGCTCCGCCGCGGCCGGCCGCCCGCTCCGCTCCGGCAGC
>VYZX01014213.1:81799-95768 GCA_013401335.1 Brachypteracias leptosomus | reverse complement strand
TGTCCCCGAAGTGGGGTGTGGGGAGCGAGAGGGGACATCCCAGCACGCAGGGGGATGGGGTGCCCAGGGCAGGCAGCCTCCGCCGGCCGGTGGCCACGGTCCCCCCCGCGGGTCCCCAGGCCCGGCCGCGGGTCCCCAGCTGTCGCTGTCAGGACAGGGGGATTTTTAGAGCTGTCCCCAGGACCGGCAGGTCGAGGGGGGACAATTTTTGCCCATGGCAGCGGGTGCTGGGGAGGGGGGGGTGGCGGAGGCTTCACAACAGCACCAGCCCCCCAGAGCTTCCCTTTTTGCTCTGATTGGGGTTAGAAATGTCCCTTTTGTCCCCCGGCACTGACAGTGGGTCCCCATGGGGTGGGGGGGGGGTCTGGCCAGCTCAGCTCTGTCCCAAAGGTCAGGACACTGATGCCCTGCATGGGTGGCCAGACCCCTGGGTCCCTCCGAGGATTGTCCCCACTGTGTGGCGTGGGGTTGGTGTCCCCAGTGTCCCCGTGGGGGGGGTGCCCCAGTGCCTGGCTGGTGGGAGGGACTGGGGCCCCCACAGCCACCCCTCCCCATCCCGGGAACAGCTGTGCCCTGGATGGTGGCGGGGGGACCCTGCCAGCCCCGGGCATGTGACAGGAGGTGACAGTGCTGGCTGCTATTTATACCCAGCCCATGTCAGGGCTGGCTGTGGGGACACAGGCAAGTCTGTGCCACCAGCCTAGGGTGGCCCTTGGGGTTCCCTGGGTGCCCACTCCTCCCCCAGCACCACCCAAATCCTCCTGTAGGATGGGGGGGCTGCAGCAGGGCTGTGAGGCCCATTCCTGCCTCACGGTGTCTCACAGCCACTCCAGCTGTCCCCAGGCATGGGGACACTGAACAGAGCCACCCCCTGTGCCCCCTGGGGGCACAGAGCTGTGCCTTAGGGGGACACTGAGCTGTCCCCATGCCCAGTGGGGACACTGAGCTGTTCCCATGCCTGGCAGAGGCTTGGGCTGATCCCTATGCCCAAGGGTGTCACTGAACTGTCCCTGTGCCTGATGGTGGCAAGAAGTGCTGCCCAACAGGGACACTGAGCTGTCCCCATGCCCCATGGGCACACAGAGCATTGCCCAAGGGGGACACTGAGCTGTCCCCATGCCCCATGGGGACACAGCTGTGCCCAGCAGGGACATTGAGCTGTCCCTGTGCCCAGTGGGGACACTGCTGGCAGAGCAGGGCAGGTTGGTCCCTCAGCAGGCCCAGGTCTCCATTGGACACATCCTCAGCAGGAACAGGCCCTTGCTGGGGGTGGGGCCTGTTTCTCCTGCCACCCCCTGCCCCTGGCTCCCTCCTCCTCAGCAGATGGGGGGGCCAGAGGGCTGCAGCCCCCCCTCTAAAGCTGCTTCACATGTAAAGAGGGGCCTAGGCCCCACAGCACTGGCCTCCACCCCCAGCCCCAGCCTGGAGCAAGGGGCCTCCTGCACTCCTGGTTCCCGGCATCCCCTGCTCACACACGGACACGCTCAGGGTCAGGGGACCCCTGGCATGGGGACACTGTTCCCCTCGAGCAGAGAAACTTTAGCCCCTCCCAGGGCTGCCCCCCCAAAGGGCTCTGGTCACTCCTGTAGCACTGAGGGAAACTGAGGCAGAGAGTGAGGGGCCTTGGGCAGCACAGGAGGGCACCCAGCCCCAGGGTGGGGGCCACCCCTCCTCCCTGGCTCAGCACCCCTAGGGTGTCAGACCCCCCTCACCCCAAAGGCCAAGCAGGCAGGGCTGGGTGCCCCCCACCCACTGAAGATGATGAGCACTGGCTTCCTGCACCCAGCGGGGTGGGGAGGTCCATGTCGAGAAGGGGCATAAGCCACCAGCAACCCCGAGTCCTGCTGGGGCAGCTGCCACCCACCCGGGGGGTGCCAGGCACCCACACTCCCTGTGCCAGAGCTTCTCCCAACCAGCTCCATCTCCCTGCAGGGCAAGTCCGGCTCTGCCACCCCATGGTGAGTGGGGGTCCCACAGTGTGGGTGGAGGTCCCAGGGTGTGGGTGGGTGAGGGGGGGTCCCTCTGCCAAGCCTGGGTGGAGCAGGAGCTCCCTCTCGTGGGCACAGCCCTGGCGCTGAGCAGGGCCCAGGGTGCCCACTCGGGACCCACGGGTGGGGTGGCTACAGGATACGTGTGTCCCTTCCCCCGAGCCACCCACGGGGCTGCTCCACACCCTGGGCAGGGATCCCAGCTCCACCCTGCCCACCTGGACCCATCTGGGTGCTTTGGGAGGACAAGGTGAGGACAGTCCCCTCCAAAAACACAGCGGTAGTTCCTGGCAGGAGGAAGGCTGCTCCCCTCCATGCCTTGGTATCGTCACCCTCCATGGGGCAAAGCTTGGGGCACAGGGAGCCACGGGGGTGTCAGCAGGGACAGAGACCACAAGCCACGGAGCAGAGGCCGAGGCCTGACAGGTCTGGATCAGCAGCTGCCCCCCACCCAGGCAGGTGGGACCACAGACCTGATGCGGGATGGGATCGGTGACCCCAGTGCTGAGGGTTTTTTTGGGAGCAGAGTAAAGCACCGGGGGCACAGCGTCAACAGGATTTTCTTAGGACAACGAGGAGCAAATTCAAGTACATTCCTGCCCAGCAAAAGTTGTTGCATCTATCCTGTGACACAGAGGTCCCAGCTCTCACCCATGAGGTCCTCCCTCCTCAGCACACCGGGCTGGCTTGTCTCCTGAGAAAGCTGAGAGCAGGGGGAGTTCACAGGGGGATTTCTGCAGGGCTGCTGAGGTGGGGCAGCAGGATGAGAGCAGTGTTCCCCCTAGCAGGTTAGAGGCAGATGCCTGGGGGAGCTCCCCGCAGGAGCTCTGGCAGCACAGCCCAGCCTGGCACGCTGTAGAAACACAGCAGGGCAGCTCTCGACGAACTCCACTGTCTACCATGAGGCACAACCACCACTTCGGCCTCCCCTGCACCTGACCCACAGCCTCGCTGAGCAGGGATCGTTGTCATGGGCAGTCACCTCATCGGCAGGTTTGGAGGCACCACCTGGTGAACACACTCCAGACTGGCCCGTTTCCCAGCTCCTCTCCTCTCTCCTCACCCTTGAAAAGGCAGCAGAGGGCAGCACGCAAGCGGGATCCAGGCAACGAGACTCCTGGTGAGAGAAAGAGCAGGAATGAATGGGGAGACAGATGGAATCCGATTTTCCCGCTGTTGGGGACAGTGAAGGGACACATGCTGCCGTGCTCAGAGACAGCTGGTGGCAGCTGTGGCGGTGGATGATGAAGCAGGGCCTGTCTGCCATGGCCCCTGTGCTCCAGGCCTGGGGGCTGCTGTGAGGTGGAGATGCCAGGCAGTGCCTGGTGCCCGCAGGCCTGGGGCACTGCTGCTCCGCCACTGCACACTGGGATCTGGTGAGGTGCAAGCCAGGCACACGCCTCCCTGCTCAGGGGTGAGGAAAGGACCCCGCGGCCTGGCTGAAGGCCTGGGGTGGGATCAGGACCACAGGCATGGCTCCACCTGGCCCTGGGCACTGTGCAGAGCCTGAGGGTTGGCTCTGAGCGCTGTGATGCTGCTCAGGCTTTGTGCTGGGCATCAGGGTCTACCTCAGGGCTGGCCCCAGGCACCATTACTCACCTCAGAGCTGGCCCCAGGCCTCATCACCTGCCTCGGGGCTTGCCTCAGGCACCATTACAGCCTCAGGACTGACCTCAGGCTCCATTAGCAGCCTCAGGGCTGACCCAAGGCTCCAATCACCCGCCTCAGGGCTGGCCCCAGGCACCGTCATCCAACTCAGGACTGGCCTCGGGCCCCCAGGGCAGCCGGGCCAGGGGCCCTTCCCCACCGCCCGATGGGTGCCTGGCCGCCCCTCCGCCCCCTCCTCCCCTCAGGGCCCCTCCGAGGAGAGGCTGCGCACACGCCCCCTCAGCAGCCTGCGTGACCCGCGGCGCACGCTAGGGGGCGGCGGCGGGCCTGTGCTCCTATTGGCTCATAGCGCCATCACTCAAGGGGCCGGGGCAGCCCCATTGGTCGGGGCCGTGAGGGCGGGAAGGCCGAAGCGGGGCCGGGGCCCTCCCCTGCTCAAGGGTCGAGCCCTCGCCGCCTGACGCCTCTGCGCACGCGCGCGGCGGGGGGCGGGGCGCCCCATGCGGCGGCGCTTCCTGGTTGGTTGCCAGGCTGCGCGCGCAGGCGGGGGGTGACGCACGCGTCGTGCGCGCTCCGCTCCCAACCACAGCGGCGCTCGGGGCCGGGAGGGGGAGGGAACGACGACGACGGCGGCTCCGCCGGAGGAGGAGGAGGAGACTTAACGGTGCGGCCGGCGTTGCCCCCTGCCCTCCGCTCCCCCGGCAGCCGCCTGCCAGCGGGCCGGCTCTCGCCGTGGCTCTCCTCGCCCCGGCTACGNCGGGCCGCCCCCAGCCCGGCCGGGGCTTTGTGCTCGGGCCTGGAGCGCCGCGACGGCGAGTAACGGCACAAAGGCGGGAGCGCGGGGGGCCGGGGCCGGCTGTCAAGGTGACCTGCGGGAGGGGGGCAGCGGCCGGCGGTGTCGTAACTGCAGCGGAGGGGGGAGCGGCCCTGCGGCGGGGTCCGGCGGGGGTCCCCCCGCCGAGGTGACCCTCACCCACAGGGCCGTGGGCTTTGGTGCGTGTACCGGGACGGGTCTGGGGCCGGTTAGGCCGGAGGCTGGGGAGAGCGGCAGTCCCCTCGGCGGGGCTCACCTGCTTCTCGCTCCCGGCGCTGCCCCCGCCTCGCAGCCCCCGCTTCGCAGCCCGGCCGAGGCATCGGCGGCTGACCCTGCTTTGTAGAAAACCCGTTTTCCTTCTCGTACCCCTCTGAAGAAAACATCCGTATTCCGACGTAATTAAGGCCACTGTTGCTGTTTTAAATAAACAATGGGAAAATTAACGTTGACTCATTAAGCCTGAACAATGACATTTTGTTTTCTGACTTCAGCCCGAGAGAGTCTCGGGGTTAGAACGAAAAAACAAAAGGAGTGAGAATAAGCTGAGCTGGAGAGCAGCTATTGATGAGCTTTTATGTGTCGTCCTTGTTCCAGGAGCCCGAAGTTGGTGCTTTTCCCCCAAACTCGTGTGTTTCATCCAGAGATCCGGGAGGGTGTTTTTATGGTTGCGGAGCTTGCATAATTCTACTTCATGGGGCATTAAGGTGCCATCTGGAAAAGAGTCAGGACATCCAGTGGCAGTTCACTTCTGTTCATTCTGGATGTGTTAAGGGATGTGTGCTTTGTAAGCCATTATTAAAGCTCGTAAGTCGTTATTAAACTGATAGAAATGCCCAAGAAACCGTGTCTTGGTGTGGCTGACCCCACCGTGTGTGTTACCGTATCCACTGGCTTTTAAACACAGCCTGAAACCCCAGGCTGGTTTGCATTGTTCATTTCCTTACATGAAGAAATGAGTCGTAATTAATATTGAAGTGGTCTGATTTGGGTTTGAAGTTCCTATTTCTAGAAGTGGAGTGAGATCTTGGGTTTCAAAATACTGATACTAGTTTGCTAGGGGAGGGATGAGGAACCTCAAGCAAGTCAAGTACTCCGGGACGTACCCCAGAGATAGGCACGCTCCCTAGATGTGCATTGCTCAACTTGCTCATGTGTGCCTTTGGTGTCCTTGTTCCTGTCCCTTTATAGGGCAACCCCTTTGCAAAAAACAAAAATAATTGTAGCAGCAAAACCTGTTACTGTGTCATTGCTCTGGTCATGCAGGGAGAATGTGTAGTGATGTCAGAGAGGAAACAGGCTCCATTCCCTGGTGCCGAAATCTTCAAAGCTGCCGAGCATGCTCAGAAACAATTGCCCAGTCACAACCCTGTTTTCTTTCCCTTGACTTTAAGAAAGGGCACTATTTTTAATTAGGACTTTACCCATGCCAAATGCCTGGCTCTCATTGTCTTTCCCATAGACCAGAGTAGAAAATAGAAAGGAGGGGTTTATTTTTATAGTAACTTCACTGTTCTTTACTCCCTGAAAATTTGCCAGTGAGAAGACATTTTATTCTGTGCATTAAAGCTTCCTTTGAGGGAAAAGTGGAGTCGGTCCCCTGGGAAGAGGTTTGGAGTTGGTGAAGGCTTGCAGAGGACTAAATGTGATTCAGCCCTGATTAGAGGGACACTGGGCCCAGGTATCTTGGCCAAGGTTGTGCTGGTTTGGTGGGAGCTCATGAGCCCGTACCCCTGTCAGTTAGTTGGTCAGACTAAGGATTTTTCTGAAGTACATTGGCAGAGGAAGGCTTTTTGAACCATTTTTTCCTCCTCCTTTATCAAACTCATTTTCAGAGGTGATTTTTGACTTTTTTCTCTATATTTAGATGGAGGTCACTTGAGATCCAGCACCCGGTGTGGGATAAAGACAAGGGCTCTCTCTGCCAGGGTGTGCAGGGCCCTTGCTGAGAGGAGGGAAAAATCCGCCCGCCCTTGGTGTGCAGCTCGTGATCAGCTCTGTGACACCCGTCTCCAAACGACAGCAAAAATAAGACACTCTGTTAACACAAAGTCACAAATTTATCTGTTGTTTCCCTCCGTAGGAGTGTCCCTGTCAGGGTCAGGAATGCCTTCGTTGCACCATTTCTAACAGTTTTAATTCTAAGCTTCAGCAGGTGAAGTTTCCATCCTCTGCCTACAAGTGTGAGCCTGTCTTAGTGCTGGTCTGTAGACACTGGAGTAGGTGGGACAAAAGGAGCTGGTGCTCTGGAATTACATGGGTGGGTGCAGCACGGTGAGGGGGGGGAGGCCAGAGAGATCCCTCAGGTTTCCTTCTTGGGTGATCTCCTTGTGATCTTCTTGCTGAAGTAAAGGGATGTGTTACTGTCTCCAGAGAGGGAGAGAAACAAAAGGTCAGGAGTGAAGCTCGTGGGTCAAAGGAACCTTTTAACTGTTTGGAAGAAAGGCAAATGCCTTGGGATTAGTGATGTGGCTAATGGAAGAGTCACTGGATGAAAAAAAAGCAGCACTTTAGAGTTCTCTTTAATGTTCTCAGGCTTCTTTCTGGAAAGAAAAGGGGAAGGTTCTGGGTTTGGGAGGATTAGTTTGGCAAGTGCGAGTTAAGCGTTGCTGTGGGCTGGGGAGAGGTGAGGTTAGTAGGAGTGATGTTTGTGCTTCTGAGCTGCTGATATGCTGGAGAGAAGTGGATTAGAGGCAAGGGAGCTGCTGGAGCTATTCTTTCCTCCCCTGCCCCCAAGTGAAGGAAGCTTGGTGCGACTGGGGAGGGCAGGAATGGGAACGTACAGCACTGGAGAGAAATGGGTTCAGCAAGAAAAGGACCTAAACCAGCCAAGAAAAAAGGTATGAATGGTCTGAAATGTGTAAAAAGGTGATGAGGGGAGAAGGATTTTCGAGTAGGAGGATCAGCTGAGGATTGGAGAAGTAAGAGGGAGTGAGGGACCTTCTCATAACCGCACCCACAGTGATGTGATGGGTCTGAAGCTGCAGAGAGAATGGAGGCACTGTCATGGGGTTATGAATAACCCTGTGGAAAAGAGAAGGTAGTGTAAGGATGAGAAAGTGGGATATGATCAAGGATAGAGATCATGGTATGGAGGGGGAGGAGGAAGATTACATACTGGGAAATGATTTTGAGCCCTCTCGATGGAAGGAACCTTGAAGCCAAGGGTGGTTTGAGAGTTGAAATTGCCGAAGGAGCAGGAAATGGCATCGGAGGATATTGCTGCAATGAGGTGATTAAGCAGCTTTTTTGTTTTAATAGGATTGTCTGGCTTTTGCTGTGTAGCTTTAGAAGCCACACAAAGGGCGTAGACCCTCTTCTCTTTTTGCTCTGTGCTCCCAAACCTTAGAAAAACTCGAGGAAAGCTCTTGGTTTGGGCTATTCAGCGGGTGCTGAGTTTGAGGACAGCTCTAGTGCAAGGCATTGAGCTTTGCTCAGTCCTTCCCTGAGAAGGGCAGTGTGGCAGCTTGTCCAGGAGGCTTCAGCCACTGGAATGAATTACTGAAGGAAGAAGGGTATTACTGACCTTCCTGCTTTTCCCTAGCTCTGAAATGGTAAGTTAAGTCTGCTGAAGGGCTTAGCCATATAAATCCCAACCTTTTTCCCTTTTCCATTGCTGGAGGGGTTATGTTTGAGTTTAGTCCTTCGGTTAGAAGATTTTACTCCTGTTGTGGGGATGTCTGTCAGTCCTCTGCCTCTGCCCTCTCCTCGATTGATGGGCTTCCCCACAGCAGAGTCAAGCTCGTGAACCATTGTAATGTCAGGTAATTGTGAACGATAGCTGTCAACTGTGCTAACAGTATTTTAGAAGCACTGTCAAAAGCTGTGTGAATACATGAGACTGCTGCAATAAGTAAATACACTTTTTAGCATTATTTTTGTAATCACAATAATTTCATTCTCTAGGTTAACTATACTGCACTCAGAGTGACTACTGTGAATATCTCCATGTTGCTGAAATCCAGTGGAGCCTCCAGTTGCTCACAGATGTGGAGTAACTGTTTTCTTGCCCCAGCTTTCTCCTTTTCATTGATGAAGCAGAAATATTACGAGCCATATGTGTCTGTGTACAATAATTTCCTCTTCCTACGTACATTGCACTTACTTGCATCATTAGCCAGACGGAACACAAACTGTTCTGTCTCTGGATTTTTAGTTTGTTGCATAGTCAGTAGAATGGAATAACACTTCAACCAAGAAGTGGTGCCTGGTTTTCTAGACTGAGTTGAAAAGTGACCAGTTTGAACCACAGTTCTGGTGTTCTTACACCAAGAATCGTAGAATGGTTTGGGTTGGAAGGAACCTCCAAAGGTCATTAGTCCAACCCCTCCACAATAAGCAGGGATATCTCTAACTAGGGCAAATTGTGCTCAGAGCCCCATCAAGCCTGATCTTGAAGGTCTCCAGGGATGGG
Organism: Brachypteracias leptosomus; assembly: GCA_013401335.1. Lineage (NCBI taxonomy): Eukaryota > Metazoa > Chordata > Aves > Coraciiformes > Brachypteraciidae > Brachypteracias > Brachypteracias leptosomus. The sequence goes on along the minus strand of VYZX01014213.1, from coordinate 86,947 downwards.
GCCTCCACCACCTCTCAGGGCAACCTGTTCCAGTGATCTCTCACTCATATTAAAGAACTTTTTTTCTAATATCTGACCTAAATCTACCCTTTTTTAGCTTAAAATCATAAGAAGATAGGCGGGTTCTTCCCCCCGCCCCCACAAAGGATTCACATTGATGCTGCAGCCTGTTGCTGGCTGCTCTGTGCTCCCAGCCCTGCTGAGCTGAGCGCCTGTGGCCTGGGGATTTTCTGCTTTTTAATTGGCAGAATGTCAGGGATAAGTTTTGTTCCCAAGCGGCTTAGACAGTCGGGCTTACTGGACATCTGGGCTGGCAGCATGGAGTCCAAAAATCTGTCCATGAGCGTGTGTTGTCTGTGGCTTCAGCTTCAGTTCCCTTCTTAGGTGCTGCCCAAGGCAAACGAGTTTGATTTTTACATCCTTGAGCAGGCTGTGACTGCTCGTGGGATATGTGGCTAAGGAAGCTGATGGCTTTTCTCTGTGCTGCACAGAGATAAATAGAGTAATTCTCTTTGCCTGCTTCTACTAATTGGGAGAAGAAAACCTTAACGTGGAGGAGCAAAGATTGGAGTCTCTGCAGAATGTTATCCAGAGCTTCCAGCCAGCACAAGATCCCTCTGAGTGAATTTGCCTTTGACAAGCACTGCTGAGAGCGGCCTGGGACGTGGCCCTTTCCAGGGCATGTTTTCTAATTTAAAAAGTAATCTTAGATTTTTCTCAGATCTATTAGTATTGTTTGAAGAGTCTCTTTTATCATTAGATTAGGGTTATATTATATATAGGGTTATATATGCTGGTAGAACACTGCTCTTCCCTCCTTGGCAGCACACGCTGACCTCTCAGCTGAGCAAAGCGGGAACATCGGAACTGGGGCAGATTTTTTTGCTGGCCTCTCTGAGCAGGGAAGGGAGGAGAAAATGTGTTATGAAGTAGATCAAGTAGTGTCGCTTCCATTTTTAGAAGATCACAGGAGAATCTGATCTTCAGTGTGAATTTTTGGAACTCGGGGTAAGTTGATACAGACCTGCTTCCCTGTTGTGGTTGTACCTTTCCCGGCTCTGTTTTGTCCTCCTATTTTGCTCTCTCATGCAGTGATGGTCTTACTGCTGCTGTTAACTGGATAGGGAAGGAAGCACTTTATTCTACTGTCCCACAAACCACACCTAAGCTATCTCAGGTTCTTCTGAGCCACCCCTCTGAAACACAACCGAACCCTCCTGACTAGTCTCCTGACACCCACCACCTGGGGATGTGGAGCTCTGGGAGTTTATCCCATCAGAAAGCCCCGACACAGATCTGGGCCAGCATTTCCTCAGCTGACATATGCTTTTCTCCTCCTGTGCAGCTTTAATTCTTTGTACTTTCCACCTTCAAGCAGCTCTCTGAGCAATTAATTTGAGATTTTAGCCATTCACAGTTTTAAAGCCAGAAGCTGATACTAGAATGTATGTTTAAGTATCCAGGTATCGCTTCCCCTTTGATTTCCATCATTTGACTTCATTTTGAGGCCAGGAGTTAGTGTTTGGCTACAACATCTTTCTCTTGAAGCCACCGGTGATGGTGACTTTCCTTTGTAGGGTGTTCTGGTAGTTTGACCACTAAAAGGTGCATTTTCCTTTATTTTTCATCTAGATCGTTTTATTTTCAGCTTTTAGCTGTTGTTTGTTGTTATGTCCTTTACTATGCCAGAGCACACATTAGTTCTCTCTGTTCTCTTAAGTGAGGACACATAGAGCATTTCTATCTTAGTCCTGGCCTCTTGTGAGAGCCTTAATGGTCTGAAATCTCAATTCTGTTATTGTAGGGCACTTTGCCATTCCCTTTGTGTTGTTTCAGCTTTTCACATCTTAAAACTTCCCACATTTGTGACTGGAAGACGTGTGTAGAGGGGTCTAGAATAGACAATATAACATGAGAGATAATAGAGATAAACATCTTTTTTTACTGCCTCACCCTAACTTGCTGTTCCTTTGTTGCACACCCTCGGATTGTATTTTTATCTTTTTTTGCCACCGTGGTGCAAGAAGAGGTTTGAACTGGGATTTCTCCTGCCTGCCTGGGTGTAGCCCAGTGTTTGTAGAGGGCTCTGTGGAAGCAGCTGCTGCGTGAGTGAGCTCAGGCTGCTGTCACAGGGGTCAGGTTGCTCTGTACAAACACGTTGTCCACGTCGTTGCTCGCTGTGTGTCGGGTTCTGTGGGCTGTGGACGGAGCCGTCGTTGCTCCGTGTCCCCTCTGGTCATTGATAAAAATGCTGAATGGTACTGAGGTAATGAGTTGTGGGGAGTGAGTTACGGGTTTGAATCCAGTTAACGTGCTCCCGGGTGAGGCTTTCTGTGATGTTTTGGGTTGGAAACAATCTTTTATCAAGTCAAACATTATATAAAGGAGAAAAAAAAAAGGCTGTATTATGAAAGCTTAGAAGTTTTAGGGGTAAATAAATTATAAACTAGGTATGAAATATTTAGCACCCTCTCCCATCAGGGTATTTTCATAGAATCTAAGAATGTTTTGGGTGAGAAGGGACCTTTAAAGGTCATCTAGTCCAACCCCCCTGCAGGGAGCAGGGACATCTGCAACTAGAGCAGGTTGCTCAGAGCCCCGGACAACCCCCCCTGCAATGGTTCCAGGGATGGGGCAGCCACCACCTCTCTGGGCACCCTGGCACAGGCTCTCACCACCCTCAGCACCAAAAATCTCTTCCTTCTCTCTAGTCTCAATCTCCCTCTTTTAGTTTAAACCATCCCCCCTTGTCCTGTCCCAACAGGCCCTACTCAAAAGTCTGTCCCCATCTTTGTGACAGGCCCCTTGAAGCACTGAAAGGCCCCCAGAAGGTCTCCCTGGAGCCTTCTCTTCTGCAGGCTGAAGAAGCCCAACTCTCCCAGCCTGGCCTCCCAGCAGAGGGTTCCAGCCCTCCCACCATTGCTGGGGCCTCCTCTGGCCCTGCTCCCCCAGCTCCATGTCTCTGCTGTGCTGAGGACTCCAGAGCTGGCCCCAGCCCTGGCAGGGGGGGTCTCAGCTGGATCCTGTCTCTCTCTTGTTTGAAAGTCCTTGTTTGTCATGAAGATGTGGGTGCTGGAAGCTGCAGCATCTTCTTCATCAAGGTATGCTAAGAAATGGCTACAAGAAGGTTGGATGAGCTGATGTGCTTCGTGCAGTTGCTGGAAGCGTTGGAGAACCGAGCAGCATCCCCCGTGTGCTGGAACAGATTTGTAGCTGGCATTGGGAGCGGCAGAAAGAATCTGAAAGACATTAAATTGTTCTTGTTTGGTGCCAAGGTATGCAAAGCACAGTGGAGCAGGGACCTGCCGCTGGCTCTCCTTGTACGAGCTGTTTATCTTTCAACTGGAGAACATGTTTGTAATTGGACAGCTCTAACTAGGTATTTATATGCACATTTCCCTGGTTTCAAACTCTAAGCCTACGAGTAGTCTTCAGTGGGTTCTGGCGGGTGGTTTTTCAGTGGTTTTGGACTCACCAGGTAGAATTTCACCATCAAAATTAACTTCTAGCTTGGTAAACAAAAGGTGCCCTCAACGTCTCAACCTGTAATTACAAGGTGCTTCTTTCAAAACTTGCCAATTTGCATTCACATCCAAATCTGAAGTGATTGCTTTTGTTGTATTGTCTGGAGAGGATTTTCCTTTTAAGTACTCTCAAAATAATTGATGTGTGTATTTGCTGTAAATGAGGTTTTGCTGCAGCTTCTGTAAGATGTTGACTGTAAATACCGAGCTCTTTTGGAAGGTGTGAAGATGTGTGGAGTCCCTGCTCCCCACTAGTATTCTGTGTTTCCAGGGAAGGGGCTGGGAAAGCAGTTTATGACACACAGAAGGCTGTGAACACATTGTTGTTTGAGGGCTTCACCTCTGTGTTGCTAGGGAAGAATAACTGAATTCTTTTGCATCTTTAAAGTCATTACAGGGAACAACAGGAAAAAAGGAGGATTTTTTTTTTACTGAGAAGCATTAGCAAAGGACAAATTACCATGACAGAGTTGGTTTTTTATCACTTTTTATTGTTGTGAGAAACCACACGGCCTTTAAAATTATCCAGGAGAGGTTCCAGTGTGAGGAGGGCTGGATGGAGTCATCTTCTAGCTGCACATTGGTCTTGAATGTGTTTTCCTCTGGGTGCATAATGAATATTCAAGAAACCCCCAAAGCTACGCTTTCCTGGAGTTGTTTTTGAATTCTCTGGATGAATTTCTAAACATCACCACGGTTGTCTGCATCGATTACATTTTGGAGCTCTTCCATCCTGTAGAGTCATCAGGTCCTGCTTAGCTTGAAAGGGCAGCAGAAATTCCTGTCTGAGCCTTGCAGGCAGCGTGCACAGGGCAGCAGGGGTGTTGCAGAGAAATGAAACCCGTTATGTTTTGATCGTGTGTGATGAGGAGTTGATTAGTTCTGGTGAGCTGGGTTTGGTTTTAACACCTTTCCTCTCATTTCTGCGTTGGCTGAAGTCTCCTGGTGAGCTCGGCAGATGATCTAGTCAGTAGAGCCCCACAAATAACCCAAATTGAGAGGTAGTACCAGCAGACCTTGTCATTCATGCCTTTCATATCTCAACCTTGCCTGGAGTTGGCTTTTCTTCTCCTCTCTGTCCTGTGTGTAACCTACACCCACACACAGTGAGTGTATCACCTTCCAGTGGTGTGAGAGGTGGGTCAGTGGAGCTTGGGGCTGTGCAAGACTGACAGGTCTGGGAATAGCCAACAAAGATGAAAAGACTTTTAAGAGGATTAGATGCAAAATACCACATAGAATGATATGGATGTCGATTGTGGTTTGCTGGAATTTCTAGTCATCATAGACTCACAGACTGGTTTGGGTGAGAAGGGACCTTCAAAGGTCATTGAGTCCAACCCCCCTGCAGGGACCAGGGACATCTGCAACTAGAGCAGGTTGCTCAGAGCCTGGGACAACCTCCCCTGCAATGATTCCAGGGATGGGGCAGCCACCACCTCTCTGGGCAATCTGGCACAGGCTCTCACCACCCTCAGCATCAACAATTTCTTCTTCTATCTAGTCTGAATCTCTGTTTTTTAGTTTCAAACCACCCCCCCTTGTCCTGTCCCAACAGGCCCTACTCAAAAGTCTGTCCCCATCCTTCTGACAGGCCCTTGAAGCACTGAAAGGCCCCCAGAAG
>VYZX01014213.1:27183-81423 GCA_013401335.1 Brachypteracias leptosomus | reverse complement strand
TCAGCCTGGAGAAGAGAAGGCTCCAGGGAGATGTTATTGCAGCCTTCCAGTATCTGAAGGGGGCCTGTCAGAAAGCTGGGGAGGGACTTTTTACAAGGGCTTGTAGTGATAGGACGAGGGGTAATGGGTTCAAACTCGAGGAGGGGAGGTTTAGATTAGATGTAAGGAAGGAGTTTTTATCTCTGAGGGTGGTGAGACACTGGCCCAGGTTGCCCAGGGGGGTTGTGGATGTCTTTCTAATTGTTTTTTGAGGACGTGACATGCGATGGTTGTTGCCTGGGAATGGCTTAAAACTAGAGGTGGGGAGACTGAGATGAGATGTTAGGAAGAAGTTGTTGGCCAGGAGGGTGGGGAGACACTGGCCCAGGTTGGGCAGAGAGGTGCTGGAAGCCCCATCCCTGGACATTTGGAAGGCCAGGCTGGCTGGGGCTGTGAGCAACTGCTGTAGTGGGAGGTGTCCCTGCCATGGCAGGGGGGTTGAAACTGGATGATTTTTGAGGTCCCCTCCAACCCAAACCAGTCTGTGATTCTATGATAGACTGCTTCTGCTTTAGTATCTCGGCAGCTGCCTTGTGTGTGTGTCCCCTCCCCAGTCATCGCTGAGTTTACTGCTCTTAGGTGGAGGTTTTACGCCAGAGTCTTTTCTTATTTTACTCCATTCACACCACTGAAGACATCTTACCCATCTCTTGTGGAGCAGGCAGCATTTCCCCCAGTTATTCTCATTCTGTGCTCTCCATTATCAACTTCTGGTATTTTTTGTGACTTACATCATCATCTTTCATCATAATAACAATGTTGTTGGTGTAACAGAGCTCTCTGGTTGAGCAGTAGCTGAAAGGACAGCTGAATGAAGGCGTTCTGAAAGAAAACCACAGCTTTCACAGCTCCATTATCCCCTTCTTTTGGTGTAGTTTTCTCCTGTCTCTGTGTGAGAGCCAAGTTTCAAGGTCTGGCCTCGCTGTGGAAATGCAGACTGCCACAGTTCCTGCTCTTCTGAAAGAATACAGGATAACTTGGGGCTGTTCATAAAAGAAACCACTAATTCCCGTCAGGAATGCACGCTCTATGGAATGTATCCTGCGTGCTGACATCTTAATATCCTCTGTGCTTGGGTGGATGGGAAAGAGCAGCCCAGTAATTAATATCCAGGGAGGTCTGACAGCCTTGAAGCACTTGAAGTGACTCATCGTTCTTCCCTCGTCGTGTGGATGGTGCTGTAGGTGACTCTAGAAAGTGCAGTGCTTGGATGTCGGGTCTGGTTTTGGCTACACCCTTCTTGGGGAGTGAGAGGGGAGGGGGGAGTGTGTTTTCCTGCTGCCTTGTAGCTGTGAAGGTGCTTTTAAAAGGGTTTTCCCCCTCCAGTAATATCTGGTGTCCTTTGATGCTTTGTCTTTGCCCATCTTCGTGAAAAGGTGCCTCGTGTAGGGGAGAGAATTAATTCTGTGATACTAAACTTAGTCTGATCAATGGGCTTAAATTGACAATTCATTTCACTTTGCATTGAATCATTTATTGGCAACAATTCATGGAATCATAGAATGGTTTGGGTTGGAAGGGACCTCAGAGATCATCTAGTTCCACTCCCTGCCATGGCAGGGACACCTCCCACTAGACCAGGTTGCTCAAAGCTCTGTCCAGCCTGACCTTGAACACCTCCAGGGATGGAGCATCCACAACCCCCCAGGGCAACCTGGGTCAGTGTCTCACCACCCTCAGTGTGAAGAATTTCCTTCTAATTTCCATTCTAAATCTCCCCTCTTCCAGTTTGAACCCATCACCCCTTGTCCTATCACTCCAGGCCTTTGTAAAAAGTCCCTCCCCAGCTTTCTTGTAGCCCCTTCAGATACTTGAAGCTGCAGTAACATCTCCCTTGAGCCTTCTCTTCTCCAGGTTGAACAAGCCCAATTCTCTCAGACTGTCTTGGTAGGAGAGATGTTCCAGTGCTCTGATATCTTTGTAGCCCTTCTCTGGACCATCTCCATTAGGTCCTTGCCACTAAGGATTTTGGAAATAAAATGTGATTAAGTTCTTACATTTGTCTAATTATACTGACCAGGTCTCACTGCTGGGATGTTTGGGACCTTATAAGGAAGAATCATGGACAAAATGGCATTTGTTGGGCCAGAGCTCTAAGGTATTTAAAGTCCATAGAAGGGAGAATAAAAGTCTAAAATTCATCATGGAGGCAGCTTTTGTTAGTTGATTTTTGAAATGCTGTGTTCATAGCCCAGCAGTTAAGTGTGTGAGGGCCCCAAGACGTCGGATTTGGCACCGAGCTTTACACAAAGATCAAAGAGTGGGAAAGTGGTGGAGAGAGGAGAGAACATGTGACTGTGAGTAACCAAAATGGGTAGTTAGCCAAAGTTCAGCTGATACTACACAAAATTACAGGGTGCAAACATGTTGGCTCTTGGAGATGAGTATAAGGAAACCAAGTGGTGTATGATGGGAATGTTGAGATGACTTGTCCTTGCTTCTTATCCAAGTAGTAAAATAGATGGAATTTCAACATGCTTGTAGTGAAGAACTGGGTGTTGGAGCACTTGCTGTAGCACAAAGTGAGAGCCATAAATGATGCTTAAGTGGAAGCCTCTCATCTTACTTGCTCTGTTATTGTAGGGTGGAGGGAGCATCTGTAAGGAAATGATTCCAGCAGTGCAGCACGTCTTGTTTTCACCAAGCCAGATACAGACAGGTTTAAAATGGAGGGGTTGGGGGTGAGAGGGAGAAGAGCCCTTCATTCAGCCCCAAAATCCATGTCCATGGGAGCAGGTGTCAGGAGGGAGCAGGGCCAGGATTTTCCTGTCCCTCTGTAACAGATGGGGAGGAGATCTGGGAATAGGTTTTGAATAGTGCTGGTTGAATGCAGCTGATATTTTATGGCCTGGTGTCCATTTTGTAGGGATTGAATTCTGCTTCCCACTTAAAGGTCTCACGAAGAGAGAAGCATCCTTCAATCTGCAGGAGACACAGATCACAATCCTATTAGTGTGGTCTGTGCTTACGGTTCATGTTTGCCAGAAATCAGATTCAACATTTAGCATTTAATTAATTGTTAGATTTAAATGTTAAATTATTGTGTCTTTCCCTGATTCATTTTCTTAAGCTGTAGCAAAACAGAAATGCTACATGGATCTAACTGATGTGCTGGGTTGAAGGATTGGGAAAGAAGGAAAGCAGATGGAATTCCCCCCTGGCTTGTTCCGTGGCCAGCTCCAGGGCTGAGGGAGGGAAGGGACGGGCTGTGCTGCCTCCAGCCCCAGCAGGGCTGTGCTTTGCCTCCATGAGCTGCTTCTCAGGGCCTTGGCAGCAAGAACTGTTTCTCTCCTCGCTCGTTAGGCACCATCAGGCTCAACATAAGAATAAATTTGTCATAAATTTGCCCTCAGTGTGACTGTTGGATTATCCTCTTGGTTTGTTTTTTTTTTTTTTCCCAGGACAAGCTGCTTTATGGTGGAAGGGAAATTTTCCCTTTAAGTATTGATCAGTGAGGAACAGTTTCTGTGCTGAGTATTGATTTCGGTTCAGTTTGGACACTCTGTTATTCTGATGCCTTAAATCAAGGCTGGACCAGTGAAGTTCTGAGCGCAGGGGTTGCTTTGTGAGCACCCTGCCAGGGCTGCTTCCCAGGAGATCCAGGTGATGGGAAGTGTCCTGCTGCTGCTTCTGGGAACTCTGGATTCAACCTTCCTGTTCTTTGGAAAAACAAGCAGCCCATCCCTGCTCCCATCACCAGGAACACAATCCCCAGAGTAGATACCAAGTACATAATAAACCCCAAACTATCTAAATATATAGTATTCAGTGAATAAGTGGGATCACTAGAACTTGGAGAGAAGGGCTTTATGTGCTTTCTGACCTCTTTGCACTTGGTGTGATGTAACATTCAGTCGTTTGCATCATGTCTGGGAGGAGATGTTGTTTTGAAGCACAGAAAAATTGAGCTGCAAAGATGCTGTTTTAAACTGGGACTGACCCTTCCCTTTGGAAGAACAATTCCTAGCAGACTGTGCACCGGAGGAGATGGGGAGTAGGCAGAAATATTTTGCCAGCTCCAGGTAATTTAGTTGGCACGTTTCAAGCTCTCTGCAGGCAGCACATTAGGCGAGGGGGAAGCGAGGGCTTTGTTTTTACTGAGGCTGTTTCAAGTGTGTGTTCACTAAATGTTGCCTGGATGTGATTTTTGTAGTATATGAAGCTTCAGTGATGTCTTTTCGCTAGCGTTCAGCAGTGCAGACTCATTAACAGCTCATCCACTCTTGTCTGCTTGTGTTCTTGGCCGTGTCCTTCTGCTGTCAAGGCAGGTTTGGTGTCATCTTCTCCCTGCTGAGCTCCCCAGCTTCACAGCTCACATGTATGCAGCCTGTGCCTGTCTCCAGGGATTCCTGGCTTCTGGAAGCAGCTCGATGACTACATGTCCATGGCAAGTTAGCCTTCAGCTTGCTCCTTGAAGGCTGTCCAAAAAAAATGGACAGGAGTGGATTGCTGCCTGCAGATTTAAGCCCCAGATTTGCTCTGGAGAGGCCGTGGGAAAGATGCTGACTGGGAGCAGAGCGTGGCCGGGGTGAATTACTGCTGTGGGCTGTGCATGATGTATGGGCTGGTGGTTGGGGCACCAGCATCAAAGCACGTTCTCTTGGCAACAGGGTTTTGTCAAGATGGTCTCTTGCATATTTGCATCTCTGGATACGAACACTCGTTCCAGAGGATTTTTGGAGGCTGGTGCCTGGCCTGTAGAATTCTGACAGGCAGTCCTGTTTGCTCCTGCACTTGCTTTCATTAACATTCTAGTGTAAGGACAAGATGGTGTTGGTAGAACGGGGAGTGACAACATGTTTCTCTTGGCACTGGTGCTGCGTGTTCCTGCTCGGAGTAATTGTGGAGCTGGGATGCAGATAAAACCTGCCGGGGCTTTGCTGCAGGCCCAGCAGGCAGGAGGATTTTGGTGGCACTGCAGGGCTGGGAAGGGAATGGGGTGACAGCCAAGGCCTTGACACCTCCTGGGCTTTGCCAGGGCTGTGACGCTGAGCAGGGCCCAGGGGACACAGGAGGAATGACCCCCTCTGGTGGCTTCTGGGCTGATCTTGGCTGCCGGCCTCTCTCCTGTTTGCTTTGGAGATAGAAAGTCAGACTTTTTCCTTTCCAGCTCTGCACTGTGACAGTGGCTGGTAGTGCTACATCACAGACCTACTGATGGCCCCAAATGGTCTGCCATGTGTGCAGCTCTAGGGATTTGAGGTTTCAGAAACCTTTGAAATGACAACAGATGTTTGGTTTTTATCCTCCTGCCCTGGCTGTTCACACTCCTGGTGTTCCAGCACCATCAGCTATTCTGGAGGACAGACATTGCCATTTGCCTTCCAGCTGATGAACCCTCTATGCTCAGCATCCAGGGAAGAGCATGGAGGGGTTGGGTTTTGCTGTAGTGGGTGCTGGAGGAGGATCCCTTGACTTTTAGTCTTCGTGCCCATGGCTGTCATTTGTGTTGTGCTGTGCTTATGCTGGGGAGGGAAGGGGCTGCCCAGTTCAGAGATCAGCACTCCAGAGATGTTCATGGTGTATACTGGTGGAGACTGGGCCCAGTGAGCCATCACAACAATCCTGTTTACATTCCCTCATCGTTGTAGAAGGGTTTGGGATGGAAGGGACCTCAAAGATCATCCAGTTCCAACCCCCCTGCCTTGGGCAGGGACACCTCCCACTAGAGCAGGTTGCTCACAGCCCCATCCAGCTTGGCCTTGAACACCTCCAGGGATGGAGCATCCACAACCCCCCTGGGCAACCTGGGCCAGCGTCTCACCACCCTCAGAGTGAAGAATTTCCTCCTAAACTTCTCTCCTGTCTACTTTAATTATTCTATGTGGCTGCTTTGCAGGACTAAAGATAGTTGCTTCAAGGGTGTGAAGTAGATGCTTGACTTTATCCCTCTTTGTAGCACTTTGTTTGCTGTGGGAGGACCCACACACTTTCTTACCGCACTTCCCCATCTATATTTTGGGCCATCTCTCCTCAGAGGTGTTCCTCCACCCTGTCACTTTCTGTGTAGCAGTTTTATGCCCTGTGCTCACAGACACTTTCAGCGGGATGTCTGGAACAAGCAGCTCTGCTCCTCCATCCCAGCATTGTTTGTGCTGACACACGTGCTGGTGCAGCCACCTGCTTGAGGTGGAACCCAGCGGCTTTGAGGTGTGTCAGAAGCTCAGAGCTCGCTGCCCACAATCATGGAGGGGCTGCTCCAGACCTGGGATGAGCTGTGGGCACAGGGAGAGCCTTCCTTTGATACCACAGTGGGGTTTGGGTGGTTGAAAGTGTGTGAAATCGTGTGTGTCTTCAGCAGTTTGGGTTTGCTGCTGCAAGGAGAGCTTTGCTCTTTAAAAGAGATGGCAAAAAACCTCTTTATAGTGGTGCTGGGGTCAGTTCCTTCTCCTGGTCTTGTGTGATTTTAAGGCTGGTCAGTGTTTCATAGACTTTCTAAAGAATCATAGAATCATAGGATTGTCAGGGTTGGAAGGGACCTTAAAGATCATCTTGTTCCAACCACCCTGCCATGAGCAGGGACTCCTCCCACTAGATCAGGTTACTCAGAGCCCCAAAAGAAGAAAAGCCAAAAGTATTGTCTTCATAAATGTTTGCTATTTTGCCAACTTCCATAGTTTATGATTATCATCAAATTAGCTTAGTTTTTAGATGTTTTTTTTAAATTCTCTTAGCCTATATATTGTGTTTAACCACTCCATTTGTTACCAAGATGAATATAACCCTGTATACAAACCTGAATCTCCAAACTGGACTGTTGGCAGCACGTTCTGTGCCGTGGAGCTGACTAACCCTGGTTCTCTTTTGCAGGGCAATCACTTTGATCAGTATGAAGAAGGGCACCTGGAGATAGAGCAGGCGTCTCTAGACAAGCCCATCGAATCGGTAAGACACACACTCAGCAGCATCCCCCACCCAGCAGAAATTAGGCCGTGGTCGGATGGGACTCGATGTGAATGCAGCCCGAGGTGGTAGGAGCGGGCGTCCTTTCCTCAGCACAGGCTTCAGTTGTGGTGGGGAATTGCATGTGGAGATTGAGCAGGCCTGGGATGGAGTCATTAAGTAGTTCTCCTAAAACCAAAGGTGGCTTGAAATTGTAGTTCAACCCGGTACTTCAGAAGTGATTGAAAAGGATACATTCATTCATAGATGTTTCTTTTGTTAAGTTTTTATACTTTTCTTTGGAGACTCAGTTTAACTCATATGCAGACCCGATGGAGCAGTGCAGCAAAGTGTATTCTGAGCCTTTCTCAGTGCCTATTTTTGGCAAAGTACGGGTGTGTTAAAGGGAAGTGTAGGATGACACCTGGCAGTACAGACACACGTCCTTCCCCCCCAGCCTGAAACCTCGTGGGGAGTTGCTGGAGAGCATTGCTTTGAGCTAGGTGAGGGCAGCACAGCCACAAGAACATTTTCTTAGTTTTACCTTTTTAAACTTTTTAATTTTTCTCTAGGCAAAGCACCTCCTGCTGCTCTGAGGCACAATAGTGTGTTCAGCCTAAACTGGGCCCACGTTTGGCACCTGGCTTTAACTGTTTCAGTTGCAGTTTCAGTATGAGAGCAAGAAAACTTGCAGTGATTAAGGGTCACTTAGGGGTGTTCTGCTTAAGAGTAGATTTTTAAGGAAGAACTTGTCAGGGTTTCTTTTCCCTATTAATGAGTTCTCTGTTAAAGTTTCTCCACGTTAGTCTGCACGTAGCAGAAACTCAGTGTTAGCCAGAGCTCGATATTGATATTTTTCCTTGGTGTGTAGGTTGGTGTTGTGTGTGTTTGTGTGCGTGTTAGATGTTTACCAAAAATTTACACAACTTGGGGTGTTCGACGTTTTTCTTCCGCAGCAGTTGGCCCATATTAGCTAAGCAGCCATGATCTGGTTTGTATTGCACGGTCTGCCTTTTTTAATTTCTTCTCTAGGGTTTCCTTTCCCCCTTCTTATTTCTGTTCTTCTGGTCCAGTGAACACTGCATATAGTACCTACTGTCTTAATGTGCTGGCATGATGCTAGATTTAGGCATGGCAGTAATTGATGACGCATGAGATAATGCTGCAGAGATGGGAATTGGTATTCAACCTTCTCCTGAATACTCCAACCTTAACGTTGCCACGTGGGGACTTGAATTCAAATGCCAAGTGTGGTTCCTGTTGTAATCTAATGAGAACTGCTTGGTGGTAGCCTGCTCTGTGCCACGCTGGAAATGAGCATTTCAAACTAATTTCAAGAGATAACCAGCCTAGCCTGTAAGGAGTGATTGCTAAAAGTGTTTTCCCAAACAGAGGGCTAGAAGTGGCCACAGGTGACATCTCTGGTGTTCCCAAGGGAGTGGTGCCCACAGGAGGCTGTGAGAGGTGACTGAATACCTGGGACCCAGCAGCACAGGCACATGGACTCGCAGGGCACCTTGGATCATCCTTTATTGCCATTTGATTAATGCTGAACTGCAGCAGAAAAATTAAATTGAATCATGGTTTTAATATTTTATTCGTATATATCTCACCTTCCACTTACTGGGGCATTATTATCTTTGGTAGGTTTTAGTATGTGCAGTTCAGCCTAATGAAACCAGTTTGGAGAGGACAAGAGAATGGCTTTATTCCTCAGGAGGAGAAGAATTAAAACCTGAAATAATTCTTTAAAATACAGACAAAAAGAGAGTGAAGCAAACTGGAAGAAGAAAAATGAGCATTTGAGGTGCCAGACCCCTGATCTGGGAGGTGAAACCCTTGGGAGGAGTCACAGAGCTGAGTAAATGTGTTCTGTGGTGTCACGGAGCTGTGCTCTGCCAGGACACACCTGAGCTGGCTGCACAGACTGGTTCTGGGGTCTGAGAGCTGGGGCTGCTGCACAGGCTGGTTTTTGGTCTCATGAACAAGCCCTGTGTCAGAAGCTGCAGCCAGTGAATCACTTTTGCATTATTTTTCTTTGAGTGCATTGTTGATTTTTAAAAGAAATTCTGTAGCTGGGAAGCTTAAATAATGTCAAGTTTCCTGACAGCTGGGAAAGGGAATTTGCTTCCATGCTATTAATGACCTGGGTGCCTTTTGAATGCCACACATGAAGGAATGGTTTTCTTGTGAGAGTTGAGTGGAGCACCTCTCCTGCAGGATTTTTCCCTGGGAAGGGTGTTCATCCTGCTTCCCCTGCTGCTGTTTGCTCCTCCAGAAGTGGCTGGATAACACTGGAAAGGAGTAAGGACAAGCCTCTAATTTGCAAACACCACACATCTGAATATTTGCAATATTAACAAATTGTTTTCTAATCCTTCACCAGTTCTCTGTTAGCAGTGGGACTGACCTTTCAAAAGGGATCTGCTCAGAGCAGTGAGTAAGAGCCTGTGCCTCACACTAGGGAAACAGTCTGGGGGACAGATGCCTTTGTGCGAGGAGGGTGTTGGTCACAACAACGCAGCAAAGCACCTCCCAGTTTAAAGTTTGGTTATTCTACAGACTGAAGAGTGGCTTAAATATAGTCTCTTAAATGTGCTTCTTGCATCTTCTTAGCCATTAAAGGCCGAGGGCAGCATTTGGGAATCCTGGGGGGGAGGGTTTCCCTGGCAGCTCCATTGAGAACCCCGCTGAAGTGAGATCCATCTCTGCAGCATTACCTGTTGAGAGGTGCTGACTGTACTGCTACAGCATGCAACTCAAAGGTGGCTGGAAAAATAGGTCTGGGAGTCTACAGATCATTACAATGTTGAAACAGGTCCTCAATTAGCCTCCTAGTATTTCTGTTCTGGTGGAAATCCTGCTGTGTGCAGCTTGGTTAGGCCAAAGATGTCTGGACAAACATGTGACTATAACTGAAGAACATTTGTGGAAAACAGAGCTGACATGAGCTAGTGGGTGTATGGAGCCCAAAAGAGAAGCCAGCTATTTTCCATTACTAAATTGAAAGAAATATTTCCTATCAATGGACTCTTCATAGATGCAAATACTGATTTATTTTTTTTTTCTCCTCTTTTTTAATTTTTTTTCCCTTCCATAAGTAACAGATGTTTTGTTCTAGTTTGAAAGATGCTGCCCTTAAACTGACTGTTCCCGTCACTGGAACCACTGGGGTCTGGTATCCTTGAAAAATCAGAGCACTTAACCCTTTTTTAAGCTCAAGAAGCTGCATGCATTTGTCTTAAAATATTTGAAGTGCACTGAGTTCAGGTACTCGAATGGGAAGTCACCAAGTCTTGCAGCTTTAATAGAATCCAGATTTTTCTTCACGTTAATTCCTTATTTCTACTTGTTTACTGACTCTTGTTGCTGTGAATTTATGGTTTCCTTTGTCCCAGCAGCACAGATGGAGTAGGAGATAGAGCCCACACCAGAAATAGCAACACAGCCCTAGAGCCCAGACCAGGAGGTGGCCCATCACACAGGCACTATGCTGAGGGTCACCCAGTCGAACCAAGCCATCACTGTTGGAGGTTAGAGGCCAGGCTGTGTGTTACCCACCTATCCCAGCATAGTGAGGTTGGAAGGGACCTCTGGAGATGATCTGGTCCAACCCCCCTGCTCCAGCAGCTCACCCAGAGCAGGGGGCCCAGCATCATGTCCAGGCCCCTTCGGAATCTCTCCAGACAAGGAGACTCCACAACCTCTCTCGGCAGCCTGGGCCAGGCTCCAACACCCTCACCCCAAACAACTTTCTCCTCCTGTTCATGGGGAATGTTCCAGGTTCCAGTTTGTGCCCCTTGTCCTGTCATTGGGCACCACTGACAAGAGTCTGGCCCCATCCTCTTGCCCCTCACTCTTCAGATGTTTATAACCATTGATAAGTTACCCTCTCAGTCTTCTCTTCTCCAGGCTGAACAGCCCCACATCTCTCAGCCTCTCCTAAGAGAGATGTTCCAGTCCCTTAATCATCCTTGTAACCTATTCTGGAGCTTGCTAGTTTGTCCTTGTCATAACTAACTAAATGTCCTTTTCCCCCCCTCTCTCTAATTCTGCTCAGTCACACGAGGAGGTCCTTGACCACCACGAGGTTTCAGGCAGCAGTTGGTGGTAGTTTGAGGATCTCAGTAGCCGACTGCACGAGCTGAGCCTGGGTTTGGTCACCCTGGATATCTGTACAGATCTGTGGACTCCACTAGTTCCAAAGTGTCATTTGATGAGGCTGCTGATTTGACATTTAGCAGTAGCCATATGTGGACAGCGCTATAAATAATGTGCTTCTTGAAGCTGAATGGTGTAGCATTACTATTTGGCTTTTCTCTCTAGTCTTCATTGTGTCATCTGTAGTGAGCTCTAGGTTTTGTTTTGGGAATCTTTTCAACCTCTTGTTTGCATGGGTTCACCCAGTAGCATCCAGTCCTTGCTTCTAGATTCCTCCATACACAGTCAGCACAGCTTACAACCCACTCAAGAGACGGATGGATCCTGCTGCCCCGGGAGGTGTGGGGGTCTCATGGGAAACCTCAGGCAAAACTGGTGGGTTTTGGTCAATCTCTAAGCAGCTCAGTCCCCCAACTGGGGATAGTATCCCACGTACAACCCCATCAGAACCTTCCTGTTCTTGTCTGCATCTTTTCGCTGTATATGTCTTTTTTTTTTTTCTTCTATTGGCCAGGGCCTTGGTCAGAAATTTGTGCTGGGGATACCCCAATTAGGAATTATGGATACTTGAGGAAGACAATTGGGGCCCAGTATGGGGAACTGGAGAGGCCCATTTGACCTGTTGGAGAAGGTCACTCTGATGGGGTTTTTCCACAGTAGCTTTGCCAGCTCCCATGAAGGGTTGGTGAGGTCAAGACCTTTCTGCTTTCTACACGCTTTTGGAGAAGTCACACTTCATCTGTAGTGCAGAGTTCTCCATCTGTAAATAGAAATGATCCCTACTGAGCAGCTCCAGAACAGGGAGAGCAACATGGGAGGTGTAAATTGTTCCATCAAGAGCCTGTCCTGTGCTGAGCACCCCGCAGGCTGGTGTCCAGTGTGTGTCCATGACTGGTGCCCAGCACGGTGCTGCCATTGTGAGTAGCTTGGGCAGTAAATGTGAGCTCACTTGCTCCCTCCAGCACCCATTTGGGTGTAACACCCATTATTGTGGCTGTAACTCCAGGAGCTCCAAAAGGACAGTGTAATAGGTGAGGAGACACAACCAGCTCCCCAGGAACAGGGGGGCTGCTTCCTTGGGCTTGGGGTGGGTTTGTAGATCACTGGTGCTCTCCCTGTAGGAAAATTGCTGGGTAGTTTATTCTAAAGAAATGACAGTTCTGACATTGGGAAGTTTAGTATAAAAAGAGACCTCTTTTCTATATGAAAGAGTCCAGGATTTTACAGAACTTTCACTTAACAATGCAATTTTTAAGCATTGCTGTTGCAACACTTGCTGCCCAGTGTCAAATTTTGGTCCTCACATCCCTGGCTACTCCCCAGGCCTCCAGGCTTTGCAGAGCAGCTCTCGAAGGGCAGCCTAGCAAGCCTGGCCCTCCATAATTTAATTTTTAGAGCTGAAGAGCAGCTCTGCCTCTGCAGTAGGGTTTGGAACTGGAGGAAGAAAGGTCAAACATGCTAGAAATGAGCAGACAGGTGACTGGGCCCCAACTCAATGTTAGCGTTAAACCCTCAGGGTTGTTTTCCCTGCTCAGTGAAACAAGATGCTCCATTTCAACTCGGGAATATTGAAAATTGCTGAAGGAGTGAAACTACTTCCTAAACAAATGGCAATGATCAGAGGGGGGAGGAAACACCCCATTCCTGGGAACCAAGACAGGCCAATCTTCAGGTGGAATTCCAATTTATGGCAAACGCCTTGTGACCATCCTCTTGAGTGGTTTTGTAAGAGTGGTGCTAATGTGTATAACCCTTCTAAATTTTTCTTTTTTTCCCTTTAACATTTGTTTACCCTGTCACTGTGTCAGTCACAACACACCGCTCTTGAATCTCCCAGCTGGTCTTGACTTGTTGAATTTATTTTATGCTTTCACTCTTCTTTAATAAATACATTACTTGCAAGCAGTGAATTGAAAACAAAGCAAAAGCAAAAAAAAAAAAAAAAACTACCATTAGTGATTGGACAGTTTCTTACTTTGTGTTACATTTAACTGTTCTTTTGACAGCCCAGTTTTTAAAGCCAGGTTCGTATGGAAATGCTTTCACTCCACTTGCACTGCTTTTGGAATAGCATTCTGCTTCATCTGTCTTTATTTTAGTGCATTCATAACACACCACAGTCAGCACAATGTCTCATCTCCACCCGGCCAACCCCTGCAAACTGCTCCTTGTCCTTTTTTTGGGGGGGAAAAAACCAAACCCAAACAACCATGCAGCCATTTTTGTCAGCCCTGGTTCAGACCCAGCTTCAATGCCCCTTTGTTGGGATGCTCAGGGTAGAACAATCAGGGTGTTGTTGAACCCCCCCAAGCTCCAGGCCCCTCCCTGAGTGGTTGTGGCTGTTAGAGAACAGCCCCAGCAGAGCTGTCTGCAGGTAAGTCTTCCTACCAGTGATCTCCCCCGTGGTGTTTGTGGTTGGAATCCATACTTATCCATTTTTTCCCTTTTTTTTTCTTTTTAAGCATATATTGATTTAAGATTTATAACCAGACATTTCCTTACTTCTCCCTTTTACATTATTTTTCCCCCATGTAGCCCTAATGAAGTCCTGGGGGAGAGCTGATAGTGTGGGAAAGACACACAGAGTCACCTTGAAACACCCAGAGAGGTGACACATCTTGCTTTACTGCTATATCAGAAAAAAAAAAAAAATCAAATTTACACCTGATAGAATCTTTTTGAGGAGAAATGTTTCCATGCAGCCAGTGTCTGGGGGAAGATTGTGTCTTTCAAGCTGATGCACCAAAGTTCTGCTAAACCCTGTGATCGTTTTGATCACTGTGGAGTGAGTGAAAAACCTGCTGCTATTTTCAGTTGTGTTGACAACTTGGTTATTGAAGTAAAGAAACCTGCAGCATATCTATTTTTTATTTATTTTTTTAACATTCCCTGTATCACTCAATGTTATGGATTCACCTGTTATAATTCAGGATATTTCTGTGGTACCTTGAGGTGTGGTTTGCCTCAGGACAATTAATAATCAGCAAATATATATCTAATTTTTACTTTTATTTTTGGTGATTAGAAGATGAAAATGGTCCTAACCAAGAGTCCTTTGAGGAGCTGAGAGTTGGGCACTGCTGGTCAATAGGGGATAAGCTGTCAGCTGTAGGTGGTTATGGGGGTGCTGTTAATGCTCTCATTCTTTTGGGGGTAAAATCCTGCATTAAAACAAATTCCCCACAGAGCCCTGCTCAGCCCAGTCTCCAAAAGCTGACACTTAATTGCTGCATCACTTCTCCACTTACTCCAAACTGGCTTTTTTTTCAGGAAGATGAGACATTATGCTTATTGTTTCCCCTACATGCACTAATGGTTCCTTGCTGTTAACTTATTGCTAGGCCTGTTTCATTCTAACATCTTAGTATTTTTGTTAGTTTACATGTGAAATGCATCACCCAGTCTGTGCTTGAGCTCATTTTATTTAATTGATTTTTTTATTTAATTTTTTGTTTTACTAACCTCACTGTTTTTTCAGTTTAATATTGGCTGCATGCTAGATTATATATATATATACATATATAAAAAAAAAAAACCCAATCAAGTCTAGCCTGGATTTTGCTATGATTGTGTTTTGGTTTCTAGTGGTGGGGCAGTCTTGCACTTACAACTTACTCAGTATTACAAAAGCCTGACACACAAACCAAATGACTAAACTCGTCGTAGATTTTCTTTCCAAACCAAAAAAACCCAATAATCTTTAAGTGGTGCTGTCTAGGTGATGGATATGATTGTATAAATAGCTTGATTTTATGCTTTTTACTGTCAATTTTTATTGGTACACTTTCTTTTCTCCCACATTGCTTTTTTTGGTTCATTTTTCTTTTTTTTTTCCTTTGAAAGTGATGCACACAAGTTGCCCAGCACACCATCAGAAAGTGACCGTCCCGACCCCCCTTCCCCTGGAAAAATTCCAGCCAGCAATTTTTGACATTTGTCTTTCCCTTTTCTTGGGCATATATTGCCTTTTCAGTAGCATTTTTTTGCATGCATATATATATGTAGAAAATCTCTCTGCTCATCACATGTTTAAATGTCAGCGGGAAGGGAAGAATATATTATTGGAATATTTTTGGTTTGTTTTCTCTGTTCTGTCTGTCAGGATAATATTGGACACCGCTTACTCCAGAAACATGGCTGGAAGCTGGGCCAGGGACTGGGCAAGTCACTGCAGGGTAAGTCCAGCAGCTTGTGTCTGAAACGTTCAGCACCAGCCTCGGTCTTTAACAACATGATTTCTGCTTTTTGTTCCTAGATTAGGTTTTTCTTTCCATTGTTAATCTATCCAAACCAATGCACTGTTGAGTTTCATGTGTAGCAGTTTGCAGGTGGAAGCTGCTGCCTCGCTTACCTGGTCCAGGTTAGACATTGTGTGTGTGGGGGACGTGGATGGTCGCCGTGGTTGGAGGTGGAGGGAGGTGGGTTCACTGCCTACTTACTAACGGAGTTGTGCAGCTTCTGGAGCCATGATGATGTTCTGCTGGCTGGATGCTTTGGTATTAAAAGAATGGAAAAATACAAGCTGGTTCCCATGACCTGTGTGCATGTTTCACGGTGGTGTCAGAAGCCGTTAGAAGGTGAGAAAAAGGGCCCACTGAAGCCTGCAAGTGGTGGCAGAGGTTCCTGGGGATGGGAGAGGCTCCCTTCTAGTTCTCCAGAGGGTTTTCATGGGTTTCACTGGGTTCTGCTCCCCAGCAGTTGCTTTGCCAGGGATTTAGCAAACCTTGGGGTGCCGTAGCGCTCGTTGAACCGATGCACCTAGTAGTCTTGAGCCTAAATTCTCCTTGTGATGCTAAATCCAGTGATTTAAATTGAGCCAGCACTGCCTGGTTCCTGTTGATGGCTGTGGCCGTGCCCCTGGCCACTCGTTTCTGCAGAGGTCCTGGCCAGGGTGAGAGCACACAACCATCTTCTGTTGAGGAAAACCAAAGGGAGTGCTTCCAGTACTCCTCCTGAGCTGCCCGTGCCTACAGCCTCTGCCCAGGACACTGAGTGAAGTGCTTGGTAGTTACCATGGGCATGGGGCTGTGCACCCAGGCAGCTCCTGCAGAAACCTCTGAAGCGTTTGAAACACCCCGAGTTCCTCAGAGTAACTGACTCCTGTTCCCATACCCTTAGTCTGAAGACCTGGGAGCTTGTAGTTGGACTTCCATGCCCCTACAGTGAGCCCGTTAGAGATAAGTATTTCTGTGCTGTGGAGGACTCTGGAGAGGTAACAAGGTCTCTGAACCCTGGGAATGCTCATTAATCTCCTGGACTAAGGCACTAACTCCTCAGGCAGGACTGCCTTGGTGGTTAATGCTTCTTGCTTCCTCTAACCTGGTTTCATTTGGAATCCTCTGGTTAATGCATGACCCTCTTACAGCCCTCTCGTGTCACGTGCTGGTGCCAAAGCTGGGGACGTGGTTGTAGTTGTCACCTCTTGGGCTTCTGCTTTGGCATGGCGCTCACTGGATGTGTCCTCTGGTCTGGTTGTGCTTTTTGGGTGCCCCGTGCTGCTCTGTGCGTCACCAATGTGGAAACACGGAGACCTGAGAGAAGCTGAAGCCTCCTCCCAGCCCCAGCTGGATGCAGAGCGCGGCCCCAGGGGGCCATGGAGGGTGACAGGCACTGACCTGAAGGGCCGAGCAGCAGCTGACTGTGCAGACCTGGCTTGGGGTGGTGTCACTGTGTCCCTAGGATGAGAGCCAGGGCTGCCCGTGGGGCTGCTCAGGTGTTCCCAGTTTGATCCCTGTCCAGGTTCAGATGTTCCCACTGTTCAGTCTGTATCGTGGCTCTGACCCGCGTGTTATCGAACCTCTGGTGATCGGAACTGTCTGGAAGCTGCGGGCAAATTGTGGGAATGGGCTGGGAGGGTTTCTCTGCCCCTAACAATAGGAAGGAGAGCATCTGACAGACTGACAGGCTGTCTGTCCGAGGAGCCTGCTGCTGCTCCAGCCCTGCTCACCCTGCAGACATTGAGGGCATTCCCTCACCACTACGAGCAGCCAGAGCCTGTGGCATTGATGATGATTGTAGTGGGAGGGTTTAATTATCCAGTGACCTTTTTACATGACTCTTAGATTGTCCCAAAATCCAAATATAAACAGGCAGGAAGGAAACATTTGCATCCGATTTTAGTCAGATTCTAGGAGTTTGAAGAGTGAAGTCACTTGATGTGGGCTGGGAATGGAAGCACAAAACAAAGTTCTGTCCTTCTTCCACACTCCCTTCTTGCTCAGGAGAGAACTCTAGAGATGCAGAACAGCAAATGCAGAGCATCTCTGTTGTTAACTATGTGCTTCATGCTGTGCTTGAGCCCAAGATCTTACACAGCCAGTGGTGAAGAGGTGCAGCAGAAGTGCTTTGAATAGTCTTTAGCTGTGGCTGTGGAACCTGCAACTCTCCAGTCTGGGTTATGTCTATGGAATTGAAGCTGCATTCATCTTTTTTGACTTTCATGTAAAAAGAAGTTGATGAAGGTGCTTATTTCTGTCACATAGATGAACATCTAGAATCAAAAACTGAACTGGGGCTCCCTCTTTAGTTCTGGTGAATCTAGAAGTGATGCTGTGTTTTACTTGCCAGTCCTAAATGCTGATTTCTCCCAGTAGGGCCATCAGGTTGTTGCTGAACAAGACCTTCCCACTGCAGGACTGGACTGTTGTGGTGGCTTCCTTCACATCGACTACCTGCTGTGGATATAACCCAGTGGGGTTCTTGGACAGTAGCTGGAATAGCCTAAAATTCACCCTTGCCAGTTGCTGGTGGTAAAGATGTGCTGCTGTAGTCAGCAGGTGGGCTCAATTCTCTGCAGAATTTTGAAAGCAGGGGGGTTTTGGACACACAGGGTGGCTGCCTTGTGGTGTAACTTGTTAACCAGGTGGCCATGGAAGAGCTGAACCACTGGGTAAGAAAGCTGGTAACCTGGGTCCTTAGTGATGTAGCTGTTGTAGGTCAAGCTGTGTTCTAACTCTGACACCTCTGCATCTTCTGGTTTATTTAGATGTGTGTTGAGTGGAGCATCAGGTGGGGATGGAGCTGTTGTCTGGGTGAGGGCAGGAGCGCTGGTCCAGAGACACTCCTCAGGAATTCAGCAGAGCCCTTTCTCTGCTCCCCTCTCCTGATGCTTCTCACATTTTTTCCCACAAGCAACTTGTGTTATATTTGGAAATGCTGCTTCAACTTGCTGATGGCCGGTGACTGTGAAAAAGCAGGAGAGGAGGTTGCCAGTTTTAATCTGGAAAGTGCAGCTTGGGGAACCACTTCTCTGTTGGGACTGTGTGAGGGTTTTGCTCTAGGAAATGAGAGAATGGTGGTTGTGGACTGTTGGCTCTTCAGGGGGAACACGTGTAGTTAATAATCTAGAATTCTCTGGTCCACTGGAAATAAAACGAGCAAAAGACGTGCTTGAAAACACTGTCTGACCTTCGTGTGAAGTCCTGTGCTAAATGAGACTGAGGACTGAATAAATCAGACGAGTTACATAAGTCAGAAGGGGAATGAGAGGACAGGGTGAAATCCTGAATTCAAATGCTCCCAACGATTTCTCCTGGAGTAAGGATTTTGTATTAAAGCATTATTATGAAAAGCATTGAGAGATTGACGTACAGAAGTGGGGTAATTTTAATCATGCATTGGAAAATGGTTTTTTTGAGCTTCTCACATTTTCCCTGTGTTTTCAGTGTTTTTGACAAGTCTTGTTAAAAAGTTGTACTGAAAACTACTGTTTTTTCTTTTGGGCTTGGGTGTTTAATATGAGGTGATGGTACTTTGGGGGTAGAGGTGCAAGACTAAAGCCAGTAGTTTAATGTTATTTAATTAGACTAAGGAAAACAGAACAGAGTAGGTGAATGCTCTCCTTAGGAAAGGCAAAGGTTGTTGGGGCCTGTCACAAAGATGGGGACAGACTTTTGAGCAGGGCCTGTTGGGACAGGACAAGGGGGGATGGGTTTAAACTAAAAGAGGGAGATTTAGACTAGAGAGAAGGGAGAAATTTGTGACACTGAGGGTGGTGAGAGTCTGTGCCAGGGTGCCCAGAGAGGTGGTTGCTGCCCCATCTCTGGAACCATTGCAGGGGAGGTTGGCCGAGGCTCTGAGCAGATGTCCCTGCTCCCTGCAGGGGGTTGGACAAGATGACCTTTAAAGGTCTCTTGCAGCCCAAACCATTCTGTGATTCTATGAACTCGCTTTGCCAGAGAACAGGGGAATCTGTGACTTGATTTGCTGCACTCAGAGGAAGGGAACGTGCAGAACCCGGGGGAAGTGCCCTGGCATTTCAGAGCGGCTGCTGATTTAATTCAGCTCCCTTGGTTCGGTCATTGAGCTCATCTGGGGAGACATGCCCAAAGAATCAGATGGTTTTCTGGGGTGAGGTCAGGACTGCAGTGTGACTGAGGGAGTGTCTGATGATTGAGGACAGGGTAGAGCTGGTAGCCAAGGGGAGGCAGGCAGGCTATGACAGCTGGTCAGTGCAATGTCTCTGCCATTGCTGATTTGTTCGGGGCCATCCTCCTCTTCTCCTCATGGTAATGCTGCTGTGTCCCCTGTCATAGCAGGGGCCGTGTGGAGAGGGGGCCTGTAGTGATAGGACAAGGGGTAATGTGTTCAAACTGAAACAGAGTAAATTTAGATTGGAAATTGGAAGGAAATTCTTCCCTCTGAGGGTGGTGAGACACTGGCCCAGGTTGCCCAGTGGAGTTGTGGATGCTCCATCCCTGGAGGCGTTCAGGGTGAGGTTGGATGGGGCCTTGACCAATCTGGTGTAGTGGGAGGTGTCCCTGCCATGGCAGGGGGGTTGGAACTGGATGAGCTTTAGGATCCCTTCCAACCCAACCCATTCTCTGATTCTATGAGAGGACGGGCAGTGCTGAAGGGAGGGTTTGCTGCAAATCCAGGCTGCAGACCAGTCCATTGGGAGGGTTTATCTGTGTTTACTGACCACGTGGAAGGGACTCCCAGGGCTAACTCACCAGCTTGGGTGGACAGGTCCAGCTCATGCTCAGCTGGTCATCCCCTCAGTGATGCTGGGTAATGACTGTAATTACTCAACATGCTTTTAAAGTTCTCTCTTGAGGAACTGTGCTTGCTTGGCTGCAACCTTGATGCTTTAAAAATTGCTGCAACACCTGTACAAAAGGAGATAAATTTCCCTGTACCACAAACTGTGTGTAGTGGATGATTTGATATGTTTAAAACCACTGATTTAATTCACATTCCTCCCATATTCCCAACTCTGGGATTATCCTGGTCTTCTGTGACGTCTCTGAGAGGTGAATCAGAATCTAGTATTTTGCTGTGGCAACAGATAACACATTTTTGTCATGGCACAGCTGCTCTTAGGATTTCCACTGCTGAAGCAAATAGTTAAGATAATGTGGGGGTTAGTGTGGAACTGGAATGGAGCCGTGGAACTGGAATGGAGCCGTGGAACTGGATGTATGAAGCTTGCTCCTTGGTTGTCTGTAGGGCCTAGGGCAGCTCTTGCATCACTTGGTTATCACTGCGATGAAAACGTTACTGGGTGGGATCTGGAGCCTGGAGGGGGTGTCCATGCTCTTGTGTGTTCCCCTGGGGGTATCTCAGGTCTCCTGAAGATAACAGAACAACAGAAGCAGCAGGTGACTGTATAGAAAAGGGACATCCCTTCTGGGGCAGCCCATGGAAGGGGCAGGAGCTTTATTGTAGCCTTTAGTCCCAAAGAAATGCCTCTGACCCCCGATTGCTATTCCCATGTAGTATTAAATTCCTTTTTTGCTTATGTTTTAGCAAAGTTCTGGCATCATTTCACCCTCACCCTTCTGAACCCTCCTGGAGGCAGCTGCCTGTGCTCCCAGCTGTGCTGGGTGTCAGGGAGCTCCCACAGTGCCATGGAACCCCTTCCTCATGCTTGTTCTCTCCCACTCAGGCTAAAAACAACAAACCATGTGCAAATGAAGTCAGTGCTGTTGGTGTTGATCGAGGCTCATGGTATAAATGGTACTGGAGACAGAGAGACAGCAGCAGTTACAAGTGTGTATAAAAGAGCTTTGGTTTTATTTTATCCTTTCACAAGCATATAAATTATCATAGAATCATAGAATGGTTTGGGTTGGAAGGGACCTCAAAGCTCATCTAGTTCCAACCCCCCTGCCATGGCAGGGACCCCGCCCACTAGACCAGGTTGCTCAAGGCCCCATCCAGCCTGGCCTTGAACACCTCCAGGGATGGAGCATCCACAACCCCCCTGGGCAACCTGGGCCAGTGTCTCACCACCCTCAGTAAAGAATTTCCTTCTAATTTCCAGCCTAAATCTCCCCTCTTCCAGTTTGAACCCATCACCCCTCATCCTATCGCTACAGGCCTTCATAAAAAGTCCCTCCCCAGCTTTCTTGTAGCCCCTTCAGATACTGGAAGGCTGCAAGAAGCTCTCCCTGGAGCCTTCTCTTCTCCAGGCTGAACAAGCCCAATTATCCCAGCCTGTCTTCATAGGAGAGCTGTTCTAGCCCTCAATCTGCTCTTATCTAACAGAGTAGCAAGGTCAAGTGTATCAGATTTATTAGAAAATGCCAGAATTCAGCTCTTCCATCTCACTATTTTTGCTGCGTGGTTTTCAGTTAAAAAAAATAAGCACAAGTGGATTTCTGCTCTGACTTGCAAATTCTGTGATGATAAATATAGTCAGTGCTCCCCCCCTCGGGTTACACTACGCTGCAGTTCTTCCTTGGCATCTTCTTCACCAGATCTGTTGAGACAAGCTCTTGTTTTCCCTCTGGGTGTAAAGGGTGAGTGAGAGTGAAAGGACAGTGCTGCTGGGAGGGGTGTGCAGGGAAGGGAGGAGCCATCCCACAAGTGGCAGCTCTCTGGCAGCCTCTGAGGTCATTCTCATTTCTCAGCTCCAGCTTAGGGAGACTCCCTCCTCCAGGGCCCTGTCAGGAGGCCATGGATGATGCCCACCATGTGTCCTGGGTGCTGGTTTCCTTAGAGGTGTGGGGAGTAATTGAGCTTTGACCCCTCGAGCAGCTGAGATCAGGCACAAATGTGATCGCTTGGCAGCTGCAGCTGGGGGCAAGAAGCTTGGGGGTGGAATTCCAGAGGTCCCGAATCCCAGCTCTGTCCCCAGTTTGCCAAATGGCTTCCAGCAAATATATTAATATATTTTTCCATTTGTTAAATCCTTTGATCTCACAACAGCAGACAGGGTTAGATGCTTGTCAGGCCTTGAGAACATGGGACAATGAGCATCTGAGACAAACACCACAGGGAAGTGAGGAATTTCTGTTTCTTTCTGGGTTTTGAAGCTTTGTGATAAATAGAAGAAAATATGGAAGAGAAAGATAAAAATGTTCAAGAGTGCCTGTAGCCATGAGGAGTGGAAATAGAGGTGAAGACAATCTTATCTCCTTGTATCTTAACCTGTCCTCACAGGAACCTGGATCCTGGCACAGACATTTCCACCCTTGTGTTTGCAGCGTAAATCACTGCGAGAGCTTTTAGAGCAATAACTCATGTGAAGTTAACTTTGCAGAACGTGGGTCCTGTGGCTTTGACAGCCTCTTATCAGCCCCATCTTCATTGCTGTGTTGAAATTCTCAAGCCCACAGACCTAGAGGAAGGTTTGTGTAATGCTGCTGTCTCCTCTTGGGGAAGGATTTACCCCCTTCTTTACTTTTGAATGTGCAGCATCCTTCCTGTCAATTGCAGGTGGTAAGTTTATGGGTTATTTGGGTGTGTTTAGTCAGTGAATTCATTATTCTTCCAATGACACCAGTGACATGTGTGTATCATGGCAGAGAAAACCTTCTCTTGGCTTGGTATCAGGCTTTATTTGCCTTTGTGTCCGTGTCATGCTACAGCAGTTTAAGCTGTGGAAGATGGTCACATGGGACATGAGTGGTCGTGGCCATGCACAGCTTGGTGCAGCTCTCACAGCACAGCCTCCGATCAGACAGGACTCTCCAGTGTAACCTTCAATCAGACAGGACTCTCCAGCCCTCTCCACTTCCTGAGGTGAAGACAGCGACTCTTATCTCTGCTTTCCATTCTAGATCAGCCGAGGGCAGTGGTGGAGTCACCATCCCTGGAGGGGTTCAACAAACAAGTAGATGTGGTGCTTTGAGACATGGTCTAGGAGTCAGGGAGATGTTGGACAAAGGTTGGACTTGATGATCCTAGAGGTCCTTTCCAACCTGGATGATTCTAGGATTGATCTTCTTGCTCTAACGTCTCCCATGTTCTTTAACACCATTGATCATCATTTGGGTGAGGGATGTTTTCTGAGCTGGACTCCACGCTGTGCCTGCCCTTGCAGAGGTTCATGGAGCTCTGCTTGGTTTTCTGCAAGTCTCACCCTGGGTGTTTGTGTGTCAGAGAAGTTCTGAGCTCCTGTTTGAAGTACTCCACATGGTTGAGGTGTTTTCAACTCATCTTTCGCTTGTCCTTTCTCTCCTGCTTAGTAAGGATTAAGTTCCCAGCACAGTTTTTGTGTGCTTGGAAAAGTTTCTCCTCACTGGGACTTGCTGCCTGTTGCTGAGGATGATGGATGTTCCAGACGTCGTTTGAGGCTCCTGATTGACTGTGACCCCTTCCAGAAATCTGACACAAACAGGCTGAGCTCACAAATCCAATTCCCAAAGGAGACCAGGACAAAAGGTCACCCTTGTTTGCTTCTTGCAGCAATCAGAATGAGCTCCATTGCATAGCATCTCCTTGAGCCAGCAAGGAGCACCCCAGAGCATGCCAGGGCTTGTCACCAGTAAAAAAGAGTGGATTTCCTCATCTCTCACCTTTTGAGGTTCTGGATGAGGAGTCCGAATTTTGAACAGGACAGCTGCTGGGCTACCAAGACATGGGATTGTGGGTGTTGGTCTTTTCTCCCAGGTAACTAGTGATAGGACAAGAGGAAAGGGCCTCAAGTTGCACCAGGGGAGGTTTAGATTGGATGTTAGGAAAAATTTCTTTACTGAAAGAGTGATCAGATGCTGGAACAGGCTGCCCAGGGCAGTGGTGGAGTCGCCATCCCTTGAAGGTGTTAAAATACAGGTAGATGTGGCAATTCTGGACATGGTTTAGTGGTCGTAGTAGTGTTGGGTTGATGGCTGGACTTGATGTTCTTAGAGGTCTTTCCCAACCTTAATGATTCTGTGATGGACCCAGGAGTGTTTTAAGAGCTTGCAAAATCCAGATCTTTGAAAACGAAACTCATCCATGACCACAGTGACTCTTGTGGATATCACATCTTCTCAGGGACTGTGCAGTTGGATGGTGGCCATGCCCTGTGCCTGTTGCTGTGGGCATCAGTAGCTGACTCCAGGCTCCCTCAGTGGGGTTTTGTACCACAGGAGACTCATCAAACTGGCCTTTTCCACCAGAGCAGATCCAGGGGTGTGATCAGGAAGCTCCCCAGCACTGCCATCCCTCTCCAAGAGCAGTTCAGACCTCCTGGAGGGTTCTCTCTTACTGTGGTTTTGGTTTTGGTTGTAGCATAAAGATAGTGAATAAGTAAAAATTGGCTGTGCTCAATGAGATCATGTCCCTCTGTCTGTGTCCTCAGAGATGCTGAGTTCATGGAACTCTCCTCTGATGAAGAGTGTGATACCAGCCAGTCCTCTAGGATTACATCCCCCAAAGCTTGTACCTGGGAGGAATTTCTATTAAGATACCTCCCCATGAGCAGCATTAAGGCTGTTCCACTACCTCTGTGGTGCTCACACCGTGTGCGTGTGATGCACTGAGACGGGTTGGGTTGAATTACAGGAATACATGATTTTGGGGTACGTCTCCCTTTCAGTGGGAGCATCCTGAGCTTTCTCTGTCATTACACAAATGCCTTGTGTCGATTGCAGTGCATGATCTTGCTGGAGGGAGGAGTTCTGAATCTGCAGATCAGGGATGAAAACTCCTTTTTTTGGCTGTTTTCAGGGGAAAAAAGAAGCTAAAGCATGTGCTGGTGTTGACAAGGGGAGCGTTTCCAGCCAGGCTCAGATGGCCAGGCCATCTGCTGCAGTGTCCTGCTCTGAAGAGCAGAGCATCATCCCCAGCCATGAACAACCAGCTTTCTCCATGCAGCACTGTGTGCTGTCAAACTGCAGCCCTGAGGCACTAGGATTAACACTTTTCCCAGGATTTGCTAATTTGCAGCACTGCTGTTTGCTCATAGCCAATAATTCTGTGCAATTAGAAGGGTGGATTTGGAGAAACCTGCCCGGGAAGGTGCTGCCTGCTCCCTGCCTGCTCCCTGCTGTGGGCAGGTCTCCAGGCAAACTGGGGTGGCTGTCGGGGAGTATTTGGGAGTGAGCAGCATTTTCACAACCTAGGAGACAGATTTCTCCATTTCTTTAGGAAGAAGGAAGCAAACTGAGTGTATCTGGTCAGTTCTGAGCTCCTGAATTAAGGGAATAATTACAAACTTAATTTAAGTAATTGGATTTCCTTATGGAAGCTGTTTGGTTTCTCCCATCCCACTGGAGTTTTATGCCTCAAGGGATGGAAAAAGCCCATCCCTGTGGAGGACACCTCCAGAGGTTTTCCCCTTGCCTGGAAGTGTTTTCTGCAATAACTCTCTGCTTTGGGGTTTGTAGCCTGTCCAGTGTGACCAGCCTGTAAAGGAAAGAGTTTGTGGCATGGTTCAGAAAGAAAATACATTTCCAGGGGTGCAGGGGCTGGGGCATGGACACAGCTGCCTGTGTTGTGAGGATTTGCCATGCAGGGGGTGGTTGTTGATGGGGCAGTGCTTGCAGCCCAACACAGTAGCATGAGGTGTGGGAATCTGGCCCTTCCTTGCAAGCTCAGTTTTCCCCTTCCAAGCACGTTGGTGTAGCCAAAAAGGGTCAGTGGGAACCCAAAAGCTGCGTCCACAACCTCTGAGAAGCACGTTACCTGCTGGGAAGGATCCCCTTGGCATGCACAGCTCCTCTGGAATAGATTTTCTTGAGAAAGTTCTTTGAAAGGAGAACCTAGAGCTTGACTTTGAAAGTCCCCCTTTTTCCCCAGGGCTGTTCTCCAGCCTGCTTGGCAGCCCATGGGTGAGGTGTGGAGACCCTTGGCAGCACTGGGCCTGTTCCTTTCCCTCGGTGGCTTTCCTAGGACACGGAGCAGGTCCCCCAGCAGCAGGTCCCCCAGCAGCAGGTCCCCCAGCAGCAGGTCCCCCAGCAGCAGGTCCTGCTGCCAGGGCTGGGCTTGGGCACTGCTGCCTGGAGCCACATCATGCGCTCGGACGTGGCCCTTGCTGGTGGGACGTCAATGAAATAATGGTTGAGTTGAAAGCAAAGACATCGCTGGTCACGTGGAATATTCTCCTTCTACCTGGAAACTCAGCTCCTTTTGACCCCAAATCTCTGTAATCACCTTCAGACCCCAATTGGTTTCCTTTTTAAACTGCCTCTTGACTGGGGCCATCACCAGGAGCTCAACCCCTTCCAGCACCCAAAGCTTCCAGGTGACGAGCAGAGCTCTGAGAACAAAGATCTGCTCCCTGATTCCACAGGGCAAAGCATGGTGATGGGGTGGAGGGGAGAGGAAGAAGCCTCCTGTTTTCATTTTTTTTATCATTATTTTTTTAACCCATCCTCCCTGCCTACTGCAAACGGCCTATTTTCTACCCCTAATGGTTCCTGCCTAACAAATGGTGTTTCTTTTTTACAGCGTTATGATCCTGGACTTGTTGTGGTGATGGTAAACTTAGCAGTGGTAATTTTTTATTTTCAGACTGAATTACTCCTTTTGTCATCAGTGCACCAATATGTTAGGCTTACTTTCTCTGTTGTAGCCATCATCCTTCTGCTTGGTCTTTCATTTTCCTTTCCTTTCCTTTCTTTATGCACACTTGTCTGATCCTTGTTCATTAAAGGGTATTGCTAAGAAGGGATGTTTCTGTTTGTGTTAGAATTGCCAAAATCAGTTTAAATGTAAATTCCTAATACTGTCCAAACTTGATTTTTTTTATTCCCCCCCCCTCCCCCCAACACGATGGGCACTAGCACTTGCTACTGCAATTTCCAACTAGATTTTTGTAAAACAAAAAATAAACCCCCCCAAAAAACAAACTTTGACTGCCTTAGAAGGCAAAAGTACTGATGCATTGTTTGTACTCAGGGGTTTACCAGGGCAATGAGGCAGCATCGAAAGATCTCGATTGCTGGAGAAACCAACCAAAAAATAACCAAAACAAAAATAAAAAAGCTTGAGAGAAAAAAAAAATAAAAAAAAATGCTGGCACTTGGTGCCAGCCATTCCATTTGGGTTCACCACTTATCAGTAAATCCCTGGCTGAGACGTTATGAAAGTGATATTGCACTTAGGAAGTCATTTTTATAACCTGTCTTTAATTTGGTCCTTTTGCTAAAAATTGCAGTCACTGCTTACTTTATTATACCATTGGGCAGAAGAGAAACACCTCCAAACAGAGAACACTTAAAATACCCAGACGAAAGCTCCATTCAAAGGATTATTTTGAATTTATACATTCAGAATTATTCAGCCTGATAACTAATTTTGGCCTTGGTCATTGTATGCCTGGCAAATTCATGGGCATAGACACAAAACCATCAAGCAATTTAATTAAACGGGTTAATTTCTAAACCCACAACATGTGCCTCTACTTTAATTGTTAAAAAGACACAAGTTGGGTCCCTTCGAGGAGCCCAAGATCTGTGGCTGTCACTTGTGCCAGAGTCAGAGAAGAGCAAAAAGTGCAGATGTGGGAGGCGATGGATTATTTGTGGCACTGGATTCAACCCTGCAGATCTTCTAGCCCAAAGGTATAATATCTGTGTATGTGTGTATAACAAACCAGTTGTTTACACCAAACCAAGAGCAATAATAAGGGAAGTAAACACTCTGTTTTTTCACTCAAGGTATGCTCCGGGTAAGGTAAGTACCTTTTTCAGTGGGCTTACATCACAACGACCAGCGCCAGTTGTGATGTAAAAATAAAAATAATAATAATTAAAATCAAAAACCAAACCAACAAAAAAAAGCTGTGGTAGTAAAGTGCTTGTCTGCCCCATTTTGCTTTGTTTGGCTGGTTATGAGTGGATTACAGATACGTTTTTTTTACCAAAACAATACAAATCTCCAGCATAGTTTGATTAGTTCAAAGTCAATTTTCTTCGCAACCAGTCCTTTTCACAGCTTACTGCTGAGACAGTGCTCGAGCTGGGGGAGCTGCTGCTCCACCACCTGGCCTGGACCAGGGGGGAGAAGTTTGGCTGCTGTGCCACACTTCTTGGGCAGCTCCCCTTACTCTTGGAGGGGGAAATGACAAAACTTGGCGGGAGGGCGACTTCCACATCTCCTACGGGAAAGTCCTGATCAATCATTAATGCACTAAGAGCAGTCAGATGTCTTTAATGGCTTATCCACTTGCAATACACACTCCTCATCTGATGCCTGATGTGGAAGCATTAAGGGGAAGGTTCATTACTCAAGTCCTGTTGGTGGCCCTGCCCTAGGACTTGTCCTGGTTGAACATTAACCATGTGGATATTTCACGTCACCAGTTAATGTTCAGAAAAAAAAGCCATTTATCCCTAGTGGGGGTGCCTGTAGCTGGTACCAGTTTGGAGCTGAGAAGCAGGTTTGGCTATAAGCTGTGAGAATGGCTCGTGTTTGGTTCACTGTAGCTTTCTGGTCTCTGCACTCCAAGGCAAGATCTCTAACCACCCAAACCCAATGTGTAAAGCGAGCGGTGGTGACGGGCCGGCCACTGACCCCCCCTCTGTGTGTTCCTCTTACAGGGAGGACAGATCCCATCCCTATCGTCGTCAAGTATGATGTCATGGGCATGGGGAGGATGGAGATGGAGGTAAGCTCACCTGGCTGCTCCTTGCATGGCTCTGGGGGAGCTGGTGGGGAAGAGATTGAAAAGTGAGAAATTGGGCATCAAAGGTGAAGAAAAACTGGCTCTTAACACAGCAAGGAAACACATGCTCTGTTTAGCTGTGGGTACTGGAGCTCTGGATGCCATCCAGAATTCCTGAGCTTTGCAGTTTCACTTCCATGAAGCTGAGGTGGCCGTTGGTAGCAGCTGGGCCTTCCAGGAGCCTCCACCTCAGAGGATTCACCAACCACTTTGCATGTGGGTTATGCTGTGGGATGCCAAAGCAAAGTGCAGTATGCAAAGATTCTGCTGCAAACCTCATCTTTTTAACATTACGCGTTCTGGCAGGCTCAGTACTGCAAAGTATTTATGGGACAAATCACATCTCTTCTGGTTTTTTTCCTTTTTTTCTTAAAAAATAAAAGCTTGACTACGCCGAAGATGCCACCGAGCGGAGGCGGGTACTGGAGGTGGAGAAAGAAGACACCGAGGAACTGAGGCAGAAGTACAAGGTACTGAAACAGGGGCATTAACATCCAAGTTCTCATGGGCTGACTGGGAGGGGACTGGTCCAGAAGCAGGACATGGCTCCAGCTTCAGAGAATCAATGGACTGTACCTCTTTGGAAGAATCTCTCAGGCAGCATTAAAAATAATCTATATTCTGTATTTCCCCAGGGTTTACAAAACCCGTGGGGTTTTTTGTAAGCCAAAGACTATTATCTTCTTTTCATAATAAAAATGGGCCATGGTGCTGGCACTGAGCATGACACGGTGGAGCGTGCTTGGATTAGCTGTGACTGAGTGCTCTGTGGAGACACGGGCTCTGCTAGTCCTTTAATCCACTCTCCTGCCTACCAGCCTGTAAAGCACAGCAAGTCTTTGGGAAGCTTCTGCTTGTGTAATCATCCTGAGATTTGAGGAGCACCGGGGTTGAGGAGCAGCCCTACACATGAGAATAAAGTGCCAGTTTTACATAAATAGTAATTCTGTGAGGAATAATGGGAAAGCAGTCTCAGTTCCCTTAAAATTAAACAGAACCATGGCAAATCCACAATTCCATTTCACCGGTGGAAGTTAATTCTGCAGCAGTTTGTTAGCTACAAAAATGTGTAGCCTCCTTTCCTGATTTATTTTTTTAAAGAATCATGGAATGGTTTGAGTGGGAAGGGACCTTAACAGCTGATCTTGACCAACCCCCCTGCAGGGAGCAGGGACATCTGCAACTAGAGCAGGTTGCTCAGAGCCCAACCTCCCCTGCAATGGTTCCAGGGGTGGGGCAGCCACCACCTCTCTGGGCAGCCTGGGACAGGCTCTCACCACCCTCCTAAGGAGGACATTTTTTACAGTAACTAGTCTATATCTCCCTTTTTTAGTCTAAAACCACCCCCCCTTTTCTTAAGTTGAGACCTTGACTTGCTTGGTAAGTGACTTGCTGGTATATTGGTTCATTTAAAATTTGTTCACTTAAAAATAAAAGCCATTGTAACTACTTCTAAAGCTGGTTACCAGTTTGGAGCTGACCTCAGGTGACAATCTCTTGGCACACTCTGAAGTACAAATGTGCTCTTAGACGGGCTGATGCAACTGGTTCCTCCACATCCAGGGGCACGTTCTCCTGGAAGGCATTTCTCTTTTCATTCTTGTCACTCCCCTGTGGGGTGACGTGCTGCTCCCACCCTGGGAAGGGACATTTGGCCATGACATTGGCTGTTCCCCAGCAGCCTGGATCCCTTCCTGCAGCAGAACCTGCACTATGATGCTGGGACCCTCGGGCAGCAGCTGCCGAGCACGGAGCCTCTCTTGGTCTCAGAGCAGTTGGCAGGAGCTCGTGTTTGAGCTCGTGGAAGGGTGTGTTGTCTGAGGTCTGCAGGGTGATTTATGGTGAGGTTCCTGGGGTTTGCAGTTGGCTTTTCCAGTGCTGCTGAACCTGCGTCGCCCTCCAAGAGGGTTTTGTCTTCCTGCCATTACTCAGCACAGATTTTGTTGAGGAATCCGGGGTGGTACCAGCCTCACCCAACTCGGATGTGTTTTTATTAGTGTGCTTTGTCGTTGGGCTCTTACATTTCTCTATTAATCTGTGAAAAATCTCTACAAGCATCATTTTTTTTTTTTCCCCTTGCTCTGCAGGAGCCCATTATGTAATTGCCAACTGCGGCCGCATCCTGATTAGCCATTCAGGGAGCCTCAAAGGAATTTCAGATAACTCTGCAACCAAGAAATGCTCTTTAATTCCCTCCTTTTGTATAGATTCAGAGCACTCCAGAGGCTTTTTTCATTGTTTAGCCACAGGATGCTTTGGAAAAACCCAGCACATGGTGCAGGAAGCTTGTCCAGGGCTCCAGAGGAACTTTCAGCATCATTGTTCTGTGGGTCTCACGCTGCTCTTGTTTCCCTTCCTTGGCTTCCTGGGGACCTGCTGCAGCCTCAGACCTCTTGATAATGTTGTTGATTTTTTTTCTTAACAAGGGCCTCCGGTAATAGATGTAAGCAGGAACTTGAAATAGATTTCTTTTTTTATTTAGAAGGTGAACAGTGCTTTAAAGTGAAAAAACCCCCACCTTTTAGCAGTGGAATTTTTCTTTTTTTTTTTTTTCCTTTTCCTCCTCCTGTTGGTGGCCAAAATTTTTTTACATGAATTTTGCATCATAAAACACATGCTCGGCAATATTATTTTAATGCCATTTTGATGTGGTAACGGGGAAATAAAACGTATTGCCTCGAATGAGATCTTAAATACAAAGGAAAACAGCTTTCATCATGTATCTTTAAATCTTTGCTAGCTCCTCTTGCTAAAGCAAGGACATTTGCAAGTTTGTGTTGCAGACAGAATCCTAAACTCGGAGATGCTTTTTCTCAAATGTCAGGCTATTTTTTGCTGTGCACTCTCTCTTGATTCCAGTTGAAATGTGTCTGGTGAAGAGCTGTATGGGGGGTGCTGCTGTTAGTGCAGCTTGCTTCCTAATGCAGCATTTGTAGCTTTTTTTTTTCTGTATACATCAGCATGAGTGCTGCCATCTCAGGAAGATAAACCTTCCCCAGTGCTCTTGTCATGACTGGCAATGGTTTATTCATTTTGCTGGTGGGATTGTGATTGAAACGAGCTGGCTAGAGGCAGAAGCTGCCCAGCCCTGAGGTCAGCATGTGTCTCAGCAGCAGGTGTGCTCCTGAGCCCCCCCGTTGGCATCACTGTGGCCCTGCCCTGGGGACAGGACCCCCCGACTCACTTGCAGCAGTTCCAGCCACGTGAGGGGCTGGGGTTCTCACAGAGCCCAGAGCTCTGGGACTCTGCCAGTCCAAAAGCTGCTGCTTTTCTTTTTAGCAGGGAGGACAGACTGGTTCCAAGTTAGACACCTCAGCTCTGCGTGGAGGTTTGGTTTTGCACCTATACAAACGTTTAATTAAATTCCCCCTCACTCCAAGAAGGACCTTGAGGGGCTGCAGCGTGCCCAGGGAAGGGCAATGAAGCTGGGGAAGGGTCTAGAGCAGGAGTGTGGTGAGGAGCAGCTGAGGGAGCTGGGGCTGTGCCAGGCTGGGCAGGGCAGTGGTGGAGTCCCCATCCCTGGAGGGGTTTGCAAGGCGTGGAGATGTGGTGCTGAGGGCCAGGGGTTAGTGGTGCCCTGGCAGGGATGGGGGAATGGTTGGACTCAATGATCTTAAAGGTCTTTTCCAACCAAAACAATTCTATGATTCTATATAAGGAAAAAAGCTACTGCCTGCAACCTCTTAAGGTGATCTCCTCTCCCTCTCTTATTAAATGGCAGTGTTACCTGTACCTACTCCTGGTGCTGTTGCTGTGTTTGAGCTCAGCTTAGAGGACAGGGTTGCTCCGGGGCTGATCACACCCTGTGCAGTTACACCACAGTGAACCAGGCTCGGTGGTTTCTGAGTGGAGCTTCCCCAGCCCCAGATCTGCCTCCCTCCCTTTGAACTGCAGACAGCCCCAGCTCCAGCAGACATCTGTTAGCACTCAAAATGGAGGAAGCAGAGCAGT
Source organism: Brachypteracias leptosomus (assembly GCA_013401335.1). NCBI lineage: Eukaryota > Metazoa > Chordata > Aves > Coraciiformes > Brachypteraciidae > Brachypteracias > Brachypteracias leptosomus. Next base: position 48,572 of record VYZX01014213.1, on the reverse strand, counting down.
TGAAGTTCTGAGATTCCCTCCCAAAAGCAGTGATCTTCCTTGAGTTAAGGCATATTTCCTGCATCCTCTAGGAGCAGGCAGCTGCTGGTTTGTTTGTGTGTTAGCTTGGGGCTCAGAACCTCTCTTTTTATCTCACACAATCCTCTGGCAGCCTCAGAGCTGCCTTCCTGCCATCAGCACTCAATTCTTTTTTTTTTAAGCAAACTCTTTTTACTGGTCCCTGTGCTAGTGACAAGATTTTCTCCGTCAGGAAACTCGAGTCAGGGCTGGGTTGCCAAGTTATCCTTGGTGCCTTTGAGTGTGCAAAGACTGGGCAGCTTCATGACTATTATTGTTGGTGGGCACTAAGGTTTTCTTAAGGGCTTCCTGATGAGTTCATCGGCCTCCAGTTTGTTTCACAGGAGCATTTTGTGGTGAATTTTGCAGGATTACGTCGATAAGGAGAAGGCAATTGCCAAGGCTTTGGAAGACCTCAGAGCCAACTTCTACTGTGAGCTCTGTGACAAGCAGTATCAAAAGCACCAAGAGTTTGACAACCACATCAACTCCTATGATCACGCTCACAAGCAGGTAAGCCAGTGTTGGCAGCACGGTTCAGCAGCTTTCTCTTCACTGCAGCGCTCTTGTTTGTGCTTAACACTTGGAATTCCCCCAGTTTCTCTTGTCCGTGTAGCCCCCAGGAATAGCTGTGTTGTGTCACTGCTTCAGGTTCTTCTGTCCACCATACATTTAAAAAAAATCTCAAAACAACCCACAGTTGGCATCAAGGAGCCCAGCTCTGAATGACCCACGAGCACAAATGGGCTGCTCTTAAACTGGGAAGAGTACCCAGGGGTATGGATGGCTCCCAGTTTGCATCAGCTTTTAACCTAGTGCAGCTTTGGGGGCTGATGAGGTGCCACGTGTGTGTGGTGTAATACTTCAGTGTTCTGGAAGTGATTGTTTTCAGTCTGATTCAGTCTGTGTCCTGAAGTTACTGAAAAGAGACTAGGAAATGATGGGCTGTGTGAAAGGAATGGTGAGAAAAGAGCACTCCAGAATCTGTAACCCCTGGGAGAAGGTGGGTTCAGAATCTGTCTGGAGCTGGTTTTGGTCCCTGGGTAGGGATGTACCATAGCACCTACATGATACTGCTTTCTGCACAGTAGAAGTTCACATGTTGACCTGGTCTGTAGGACCTCTTGAAGCTGCTGACAGATATAAATGTACCACAGGTCACAGAGCTGTGCTCTTCTAGAGGTGGAATTGCTCCAAGGAGGTTTTTTGATATTCCCAGTTGTTAATTCTAACAATGCAATCATTAAAATGCTGACAACTTCTGGAGGATGTGCTGTGGAGTAGTAGATCTTGTAAAACAGCAGTGAGGCAACAGCTTAAACCAAGAGCATGGTATTACAGAGTATGGGGTTTATTTTTCTTCCTCCTGTGTACTCAGTAGAGGATAGGACAGTTCAGAGTGAATCCACTCAGGGAGTCGTAGCTGGAATTGTCACAGCAGGGAGCACTGTGATAAATGGAGATTGGAGAGAATTCAGAGCAGAAATTCATTCATTCCTTCATTCCCTTTGTACTGGGAAAAGGGGCTGCTGTGACCTAGCTGGTGGCACAGTGGTGATACCTGAGAGCCCTGTGCTTCACCTCAAGTGTTCCATCAGCTCTGCAGGAGGTGGAAAGACCTGTTTGTGTCACATTCTTACAGCCTGGTGATGCAGGATGATTGTCAACTCCTGTTTAAAACCCTGGGGGGATTAATGGGGGGACTGCCCTGAGTTTGGCAAGGCTGGGAGTTTTTCTAGCATCTGGAGATGCTTTGGAAGAAGAAACAAACCTGTGGAAAGCAGCCCCCTCCTCATTGGTGTAAAAGGACTCACTAGGGGTGCAGGAGGAGTGACCTGCAAGAAATTGTCTTGGGACACAAAGGGTGATGTAATCTTCTCATGGCAGGAAGGATTTGGGGCTTGCTTGGTCCTACTGATTATTTTTAAAGGAATTGCTGTTCTTACTTCAGGCAGGCTTCGGAGAGAATGAGCCTTCAGCCTCTCGTTACGTCACCCAGCATTAATTTCGAGTTACAGGGATTTAAACAAAGAAGCAATCATGCTTTGCTTAGGGCAAAAATTGCTTGTCAAGCTTCGTGTCATGCTGAAATGTGTGTGTCACCCTGGTGGGGCAGCGTTCAGTGAGTGAACTTGAAACCACCTCGAAATAATGAAGGTAGATCTGCATAAGTAACACTATCTCCCTTCTGCTCATTACCCTCCAGGTAGACTCATTCCTGACAATTTTAAGGTAGCAAAAAACCCCCAACGCTGTGCTTTCCATCATACCCTGCACGTTGATGTTTCATGTTGTGCTTCTTTGGACCAGAAGGCAAGGTTACATAAAGGCTAACGTCATTTTTGTGGAGGAAAAACATCAAGTTTTCTTAAAAGTAGGCTAATGGGTAGGCTTTCTGGGAAAGCTGAGCCATGATGGTATCCTAGATAACGCCAGCAGACTGGCTGGGTATATATTAGCTGCAATGTTTTGTCCTCTCAGCACTAATTCTTGAGGCAACTGCTTCAGTTTTGCCTTTTCCTTTGCTCGGGGAGCAGATTCCACGGGATCGCTGCTGCTTTGGGGTATTTTTAGTTCCACATACCCACCACGTTGAAGTGTGTGCTTATTCCTCCTGTGGCTCAGCGAGCGTTAGGCTGTCCCCTCAATAGATGTTCCATCCTCAGCTCCCTTTCCACTCCCCAGTTATAAAGACACTGTCTTGTATTCCAGGAAGGAACTCAGGATTATTGCGAAACAGGGATGATAGGTAAGTGTATTGATCCCTACCGGATACGTTTTGGACCCACCAACTTCTCAACACCAAACAATTAAAGGGGAGGTTTTATTAATATTATTTCCTGGCTATCCTGGTTTTGTAGAACATTCTGACTCGACCTCAGTGCCAAGGGTCTCTCCAGAAGGCAGCATTTCTAGGCTTAACTGGGAAAACTCTCTACAATTTCTTACCACAACCCATTGGCCTGTTTAAGTCCTGCTTGCAGCAGCTTCTTGGAGGTGTGCAGAGTTGTTCTCTCGGGTTTTTAATGAGGTTGATACTTGAGAAGCACAGATGTTTTAAAGAACAGTAACCCCATCTCTTCACCAAGTGGTCAGCCCCTTGCAGGGGAAACCATAGGACTAAAAGCAACTTGAGTTCGTGCAGGTGGCAGTGCTGGAGGGGAAAAACTCAGCTCCCTTGAAGATCCTTCAGTGAGCAGCTGAGAAAGGCTGTAACCACAGAGATCTTAACTTTTTGTACCCTGGAAAGCTCTTGATATCTTTAATGGGGGTTTTTTAGCTGGAAGATCTTGAGCCTGGTAATTTCTGAAGGACTCTCCCCACAATTTTGCACAGTCCTGACTGTCAACAGAGTAATAATAATTAACAGACAATTGTAGAGAGTAGACATCTCCTGCAGCTAGGGAGGAACTTGGCTGGTGAAGATGGACCTGGTGTATTTTTGTCCTGCAGTTCTGTGATGTGCAGATGCTTGAGAGCTCCTGCAGCCCTAGAACACTCTGGATGTGGTGGGAACATGTTCTCAGGGCATCCAAGTGGGCCCTTAATTCAATGTTGGGTTTTGACATTGAGGTAGAACAGTTTGGGTTTGTGTGAAGATGAATGTGGGTTACCCCATTGGGGGTTGCCCACACTTTGTGGGATCATATCAAATAAACCTAATTTGTAGTGGCCATCACTTAGAGTCATAGAATCACAGAATGGTTTTGGTTGGAAAAGACCTTTAAGATCATGGAGTCCACCCATTCCCCCATCCCTGCCAGGGCACCACTAACCCCTGGCCCTCAGCACCACATCTCCACACCTTGCAAACCCCTCCAGGGATGGGGACTCCACCACTGCCCTGCCCAGCCTGGCACAGCCCAAAACAGCCCCAAACACCAACAAATTGTTCCTCAGCTCCAAACAAAACCTCCCCTGGGGAAACTTGAGCCCCTTTCCTCTTGTCCTGTCACTTGTTCCTTGGGAGAAGAGCCCAACCCCCCCTGGCTCCAACCTCCTGTCAGGGAGTTGTGCAGAGCCAGAAGGTCTCCCCTGAGCCTCCTTTGCTCCAGGCTCAACCCCCCCAGCTCCCTCAGCTGCTCCTCACCACACTCCTGCTCTAGACCCTTCCCCACCTTTGTTGCCCTTCTCTGGACACGCTCCAGCCCCTCAAGGTCCTTTTTGGAGTGAGGGGCCCAAACCTGACCCCGGGATTGGAGTTTGTTCCTCCCCAGTGCCCAGTCCAGGGGGACAATCCCTGCCCTGCTCCTGCTGCCCACACTGGTGCTGACACAAGCCAGGATGCTGGTGGCTTCTTGGCCATCTGGGCACACTCTGACTCATATTTAGAGCAGGTTGCAAAAATTATGGTTGGAATTTTCTTACCTGTAAGTAGTGTAGCATTTCCAGTCAGCTTTTACTGGTTCCTTGACTTCACCCAAGAGCTTACGTGCAGGATCTCGTACACAGTCACCTCTCCCCTGCTAACGTGCCTGGTGGAGGGTTGAGCTGTTCACTGAGTCACTGGCCCAACAGAACAAGAACATTCTCCTTCTGAATCAGTGTGAAAACCAAACCTGCTCCTGTGTGAACTTTTGCCAGGTTAACTGTGAGAACATTAACCAGGGTTGCAATCCAGCTTTTTATGTAGCTTTTATTTCTAAACGTGTGGTGTTTTGGAGGTGTAGATGAGTAATTCTGCCTAGATTCTTGTCACAAAGGGATAAAGGGAATGTATTTCCATAAAGAAGTTCTTTGGGAAAGAGGGTGGAGCTAAGAACTGAGACTATAGAGCAGCTGGTCTCTTCATGCTCTATTATCTTGGTCTTTGCTTCTCATGCTGAGGGGAGGGATCTGTTAAAGCACCAGAAAACAACCAACACAGTCACTGCTGGGGTGGATGAGTACTTAAATCCAAACCCTGAGCGTTCTGATCTGGGGAGAATTGGACTTGGGCTTTCCAAAAACTTGTGTCTTCAAGCACAGCTTGAGTGTAGAAGACTAAAGAGGGAATCTCCAAGATACTTGATGCTATGTGAGAGCCTCTTCTTCTCTAGAAACGTTTCACTCTCCAGAAACCCACAGTAATTTTCTTAACCCAATTGTAGCTGGTCAGCTGCTCATTTGCTGATGGCAAACACGTCTGGACAAGAGCACTTGTACATGGAGAGTGCTCAATAAAATAAGTCTTGAGCATGCAAGGCCTGGACATTGCAACGGTGGCCTCCCGAAGGGCCATCAGGCTGGTGTCTCTGGGCTGTCTGGGTCGTGTTAACACCTGCTATATTTTCCTAAGTTGAAAATGAAGAGTGAGGAAATAATGGAGTCAAGCTGCAGGTGCATGCAGCTTCTCCTCTGCTCTTCTCCCTTCGTTGCCAAGTGTGTGAGGAGAATGTCGATCCCCAGAAATAAGTAGGGCTTGTGTTCTTGCTTATAAAATCATAAAAGTTGCCATCCTTTGAGCTCCTGTCTCACTAATGGGGCAGTTCCCTCCCAGAAGCTTTTGTGGCAAAGAATCGAGTGTACGTCCAAAGTTCAGAAAGCCAGAAATGTGCTGGCTGGGAATGAAAAAGGACATTATTATTGTATTTAATGGGGATTGGCAGAGAGACCTGAGAACAATGGGAGAGGAGGAACAGGCTCCCATGGGATTGTGCTGTCACATGAGCTGCTGCCTCTCTCAAGCCAGCGCAGAATTCACTCTACGTGGATCCTGCCTGTTCCCCTGTTTGAGGTTTGTCAGGAAAGTCTCAGCTCTAGGAAGGCAGCATGATGGAGTGTGTTTGATCCTCAGGATGACACGAGCTCTTTCTGGTTGGTGGTTTTAGGGAGTGCTCTGGAATGGGCCTCAGTTAAGAGAAATTTCATGGCTTTGCCAGCTTAAATTGAGAAAATCCATTCACTGCTGGTCATAGGATCACAGACTGGTTTGGGTGGGAAGGAACCTTTAAAAGTCATCTTGTCCAACCCCCTGCAGGGAGCAGGGACATCTGCAACTAGAGCAGGTTGCTCCAACCTCACCTGCAATGATTCCAGGGATGGGGCAATGACCACCTCTCTGGGCACCCTGGCACAGGCTCTCACCACCCTCAGCATCAAAAATCTCTTCCTTCTCTCTAGTCTCAATCTCCCTCTTTTAGATTAAACCATCCCCCCTTGTCCTGTCCCAACAGGCCCTGCCCCAAAGTCTGTCCCCATCTTTGTGACAGGCCCCTTGAAGCACTGAAAGGCCCCCAGAAGGTCTCCCAGGAGCCTTCTCTTCTGCAGGCTGACCAAGCCCAACTCTCCCAGCCTGGCCTCCCAGCAGAGGCTTCCAGCCCTCCCAGCATTTTGTGGTCCTGAACTGGGAAAGCAACACACTCCAGTTTGGAACTGGGGAGCTCTCACCACCTCAGCAGCAGAACCTCACTCACCATTCCCACAGCCTGCACTGGGATTTTTCCTGTTAGGACACTTCCTGAATCCTGATTGTCCCCCTTTTATTGCTCCCCTTCCTGGTGTCTGGGCTGGGCTGTCTCTGGAGCTTTCAAATGGTGCCGCAGTGCAGCGTATTTAAGCCGATTTGGAGAGAATTGTGAGGTAATGGCAGTTGATGCCAATTTGGCCCCTCCTGAGCTATAGATAATCCATTCCTGTAGCCTCTTTGTGCTGGAGGACTGAGGTAGCTGCAGATTGAGAGCAAACCTGCTCAGTTTGCACTCGCATTGAAAGGCAAGAGACTCCTCAGTAATTTTATTAGAAACAAGGCAGGAAACTTAAAATACTTCTCTTTGTTAGAGAGCTGAGGTGGGCGGCAGCTATTAATAAACCCAGCACGGAGCTGCAGGAGGCTCAGGGTGGAGCAGCACTGCTGCTGCCGTGCAGAAATTCCATCAAACTTTAAGTGCTAGTCATTTGGGTCCCTATTTGCTGGTCACTGGCGTGACCCTTCTTGTGGGCGAAGTAATAAAGCAGAAGAATAATATTTCTTGCCTTCACAATCGTTATCTCGCAGTTTGTAGGTGACATTGGTGCTTAGAGAAACCTGCTGCTTCCTCCAGAAACACACTGCCTAGGAAGGAAAAAATGCCTCCTAATTTTTAAACCCTATAGTAGCATGGAGCTGTGTGTGAGTTAACACAGGTTGGTGGCTCTGATCCTGTTGAAGGAATTACAGTCTTGCTGAGCACTGTGGGAAGACTTAAAAAGGCTGGTTCCACCCCACAAAGATGGGCTCCCAGGGCTCCTTTTCCTCAGCTGGGGAGGAGAAGCTCCCTGAGGATGATTGAGTGGCTCCATTGAATTCCTGTAGGAACATCTTTGTGGTGCTGGGGGGAAGGGGCAGCTGCACAACTCTCCTCCCGTGGCTGCCCAGCCTCTAAACACCCACGCACATGGTGCAGTCCAAAAAGTAATTTAGAGATTTTGGAGGATTAAAATAATGAACTCTTGCCTAAGGATTAGATGGAAATTTCTTTAGTGTAAGCCTAGCTTAACTATGGATGTAGTTCACATGGCTTTATGGGAAGGCTGGGACCTGGAGTAGGCTGGAAATCATTTAGTTGCTCCACACTCTCCTTTAGCTGCTGTGAAATGACCTGAGGCTTTTGAGTGCTGCACCCCAGTAAGGTTTGGGGAGGGGGTGGGTGTAGCTGGAGTTAACTGGTTGTCCTCTGTTCTTTGCTGGCTGAATGGCTGGATTCAATTACAGGCTTGGAACAATGGGTGAGGTAACACTTACTCTGACAGGGTATTTTGAGAAGCTCAGGGCTGAGCAGCTGCCTGTGCCTTCTGCATCTGGCCCCGTAGCCATTTGGTTTCACAGCTGAGCAGCCTGGTCTCATCCCTCCTACCTCAGGTCATGTTTATGTAAGATACCACAATCCAGCCAGGTTTTGTGGCACTTGGCTCCTCGTTTCTGGTGATAGGTGCATGGTTGTAGGTCAGTCAAAGATGCTGAGCTGTGTTGTGTTCCCTGTTTTACCTTCCCAAGGAGATGACGTGGTGCAGTTGTCGAGCTTCTCTATCCTGTGCTTCCCCAGCAAGACCCTCCTGCCCCCTGTGCAACAAAAAGCAGCTCAGCCTTGAGACCTCTGTGTCCTTTGGAAAGCCAGCTGTGTAAAATGTTTGGGATAGGTGGTGGGGTTTGGGGACTAAAATTCTCAGCGCTCCTGAACCCACAGTTAGTGGTTTATCACCTTAGCAGACACAGGCATCAGCGTGGCGTGCTCTGGGTTGCAGAGCTTCAGGATAGTTCATTTGCTTCATCACTTGTAATTTAAATGAGCTGAGGGTGGGAGGCTTGAGGGGGCAGAGACACACAGAGGTCAGCATTAAGGAAATGAGGTTTTAATTCTGCTCTCAGTAAGCGTGGGGGGTGCAGGGGAGGCAGGGGTGCCCTGTGGGCAGCTGACTTGGAGCCCGTTTTCCTTCACGGGGAGATGTTTAAAGCCATGTCTGGAAGGTGGGGGGGGAGTTTGAGTGCACCATGGCACCTTCTTCTGGAAAAGGTCACAGTTCACTGCTGGTGTAAATAGCTGGGTCGTATTTTTTTCCAGATGGATGAGTGATCTAGAGAGTTGGCATCGAACCCCAGTTAAAGAGTCTTGTCAGCTGTCAGGGACTTGAACTTCCTGGAGCATTTTAGACACACTTTCAAAATCATCAGCTAGTGCTGCTCAGCCCTTTGGGGGCTTATTTTGCCTTCCTCTTGGGGAAAAAAAAAATTAAAAAAAATTACTATTTTAACATACACCACAAAACCCTTGAGCCCTTTACTTGTCCTGGTGAAGTAGCTCTGTGGTCCAGGTGGGATCATTGCTGTGTCTGTGTCTGTGGTTCCCCCCTTCTCCTCCAGCCTCTCCAAGCTCAGTCCTGTAGCTTTGCTGGCTCCTGCTCCGTAGAGTAGCTCGTGGACACACCAGCAGCCTGGGTAGTAATGCTTGCTTTTTATTTCTTTTTTTTCTCTCTTCCACTCTTGTTATATTTTTACTTTCTTTTTTTTCTTTGTGATGTGACGTTTTCAGCTGATGTATTGAAAGCAAACCCTTCTAATTTTGGAGTCCAGATCACAAGAGTGAGTTTCTCTCTACTAGTGTCTCTATAGCTGTAATTTTTTTGTGTGTCCTCCCCTCTGGTTTTGGTGACGCTCAAACCGCATTTAGTGAATACAATTAGGTAAGAGAATCCTCTGTCTTGTCAAATCTTCCCCTTTTTCACAAAGCAATGTTCTCTTTACATTGGGCCAACTCAATTCCTCTGATTTGGGGTAGTTTCTGTCAGCACTTGGCTGACTCTGCTCCACTAAAGAGGCTGAGTCAGCCAGAAGGTGTGTTCAGAACTCACCAGCAATTTGTACATCTTGTAGGGAATTTTCCCTGAGGTGACTGCTGCTTTGAGCACCCTCAGTCTTTCAGGCCCTTCATGAAATGCCTGAAAACCATCATGTTTTTTCAAAAGCTGGGTACATGCTGCTTTCATAGAATCATTTAGGTTGGAAAAGACCTCTGAGATCAAGTCCAACCATCAACCCAACACTACCATGACCACTAAACCACGTCCCAAAGTGAAAATTGCTTTCTGCAATTGGGCCTTTTGAAAGGGATTCAAATTGTTCACCAAAAAAATAAAGGAAAATTAATCCCTTAGGGTTGTAGAGGTCTGGTTTTACTGCTTTGTTACTTAAACTTCTGGATAGTGCTCTGATAGTGCCCTGTGAACATTTGCATGTATTCCAAGGAGGGACAGCAGCCTCTTTTCCTAGTGCTTTGAGACAAGGACTTTCAAAAACTCTCTGAAATCTCATATGTCCCATTTCTCTTGGAATTGGACATCTAGATTTCCTCAGTGACACTCTGATGTTTGAAATTCCTTGGGTTTGGGTTTACTTTCTCACGTGATGAGACATCCAGCGTTTCTGCCCTCGGAAATATTCAACCCCTGGAGCCCCCACTGCATTTTAGAGCATTTTGTTTCTTGAGAGACTGTCTCAGAACTACTGTCAGGAAAGCAAGTAACTCTTTGTGGTGTATGTTGTGTTATTTATTTGCTGGCCGGAACCAGTTGTGTGGGATTTTTGGCACCTTTTCCAATGTAATTTGTACATTGCTTTTGGAAGATGTAATACCTGGGTAACTCTTGCACCAGCTAATCCCTTTCTGTTCTTTGGCCCGTGCTCTTAAGACTCTATCCTGCACTGTTTGTCAAGTACATTTGCACCTGCAAGAGCAGCAGAGTCCACAGTCTTGTGGTTCTTGTTTTTGTTTTGTTTTTTTTTTACCTTTCCCTTCCAGAATTTGCTTGTTGCTTTGAAATCAGCTTTATTGTCAATGCTAAAGAAAACCAGTCGTGTTGATTGGAAATGCATATACACAGCCCTGAAGCCGTAGCCAGAAGGGATCAACAGTTGTCTTTCTATTGAGCTCCTGGGAGGATGGTGATGTGCTCAGTGGGGTTTGTTGAGCTACGATGTGGTTGCTCCATCCTGGCTCAACAAATGTTCCCGGGGAGGGGCTTTGCCACGTACTTTTCAGTGCTACAAACAAGACACTTTTGGATACTTAACCACAAACTGCTTTTCTCTAATCCATTCCTGCTTTCTTTTGCCTCAGAGGTTGAAAGATCTCAAGCAAAGGGAATTTGCTCGCAATGTCTCTTCGAGATCACGGAAAGATGAAAGGAAGCAGGAGAAAGCCCTTCGGCGTCTGCACGAGCTGGCTGAGCAGAGGAGACAGCCTGAATGGTGAGTGTGGGTGATCCCCCAGTGCCCTGGAGCACTGTGTGGGGATCCTGCCTGGGACTGCAGCCTATCACTGAATCCCAGCATGGTGGGGGTTGGAAGGGTCCTCTGGAGATGATCTGGTCCAACCCCCCTGCTCCAGCAGCTCGCCCAGAGCAGGGGGCCCAGCATTGTGTCCAGGCCCCTTTGGAATCTCTCCAGACAAGGAGACTCCACAACCTCTCTGGGCAGCCTGGGCCAGGCTCCAACACCCTCACACCAAAGAAGCTTCTCCTCCTGTTCAGATGGAACCTCCTGAGTTTGTGCCCGTTGCCCCTGGTCCTGTCCCTGGGCACCACTGACAAGAGCCTGGCCCCTTCCTGCTGCACTGACATCCTTGCTTCTGTAATTCTGTGCAAGTTTTGAGGGCAAAGCTTCGTGCTGAGGTTTGGCCTCATGCTGTGGATCTGGTAGGAGTCAGCTCTCTGGACTGGTAGTTGGAGCATCTCCAAGTTACTTTATTCAGCAATATGTTTTCTGCAGTTATTTAATATTATTTTTAAATTCAAATGGCTGCATAATGCTATTTTAATGCATGTTCCCGGGTACAAGAGTGCTTGAAACGGGTAAAAACCTGTTTTAGATGAGAGACAACCCCAACCACAGAGGTATACAGATGGCAGTCAGCTCTGTTCTCTGTTTCACCTTGTTCACACAGTGCCCCTGGAAGTGGACCCATGTTCAGAACCACCACGGTGGCTGTGGATGAGGAAGGTGGAGATGATGACGATCCTGCAGCCAACAGCAGTTCTTTCATCCAGACAACTTCTGGCCAAGCCTCAGAGATGACGATGGACAGAGGTTTCCTAAGCACTGGACAAATTGGTGGCCCTGTTCCACCCAGCCAGGTGCCCGTCCAGCCAGCCCAAGCCATCAGCTTTGGCATTAAGAGCTCCTTGGGAACGCCACTGCAGAAGATCGGCGTGTCGTTTTCGTTTGCTAAGAAGACCCCAGTGAAGCTCGAGACCATTGCTTCTGTTTTCAAGGACCACGTGGAAGAATCGAGTTCTGCAGATGGAGCAAAAGGTGATGAGAGAGGATCCTCGGATGCAGGGAGCCTGCAGAAGTCTGGCGAGGGCGACAGCACAAACAATTCTGATGGCAAGGCAGAGGAGGATGACCAGCATGACAAAGACAGCGGGTCTCTAGCCACCACGTTATCAAAACTAAAAAAGATGAGAAGAGAAGATGGACCAATGGCCGTCGAACCAGAATATTACCACTATATTCCCCCAGCCCACTGTAAAGTAAAGCCTAATTTTCAATTCCTGCTTTTCATGAAGTCTACCGAACAAATGGAGGCTGAAAATGTGAACAAAAAAACCACGCATGAAGTGAAAAGGGGTAGTTCTCCAAAACCCAAGCCTGGGAAGCACGTGGAGAAGGCTGCCGAGAGCACGGGGCAGCAGAAGGAGCAGAGCTCTACTGAAGCTGCAGCTCAGCAGAGCAAGCTGGAGCTAAAAGAAGCCCTAGAAAATGTGAGTGCACAGGAGAGCAAGCGTCTTACAGAGGGCAACCTCCCCGAGCCAGACACTGCTAAAGAAGCTGCTCAGCCTGTCCTAGGCTGTAAAGATGCCTCTGAAGGACCAAAGCATCCCACAGGACCTTTTTTCCCCGTTCTGAGTAAAGATGAGAGCACGACTCTCCAGTGGCCTTCAGAGCTCCTGATATTTACCAAAGCAGAGCCGTCGGTTTCCTACAGCTGCAACCCCCTGTATTTTGATTTCAAGCTTTCCCGCAACAAAGACAGTAAAGGTAAAGGGGGGGAGAAGTCCAAGGATCCGGGGGGTCTTTCTAAAGAAAACGTCCAGGGCGCAGAATCTGGTGAGATCAAACCCAAGGAGGCAGAAAGTGCAGGTAACAGTTCTGCTCTAAAAATGGAAAACAAATCCTTGTCCTCCTGCAGCGCCCAGAACAAACAGGAGTCCGGTTTGGCAGCTGTTGGGAAGGGAGAGGGAGAGGACGGTGGTAAAAGCATAACCGGAAAGAGTAAATCTGGGAGATCTCATAAACACAAAAAGAAAAAGAAGCACAAAAAGTCCAGCAAACACAAACGGAAACACAAGGAGGAAGCTGATGAGAAGGGCCGAAAAACTGACCTGGGGGAAGAGAAACCCAAGAAACGGAGACGACACAGGCACAAAAAAGGCAAATCCTCCCTTTGTACCGAATCGGAACGAGCGCTAAAAACTGAACTGTCTGAAGACTGTGGCCATTTCCTGAAGAAAAAACGGTGCTCTCAGGAGTCCCAGAGGAAGTCTCTGTCTGCGGAGGAGGGAAGCAGCGGTAAGAAAGAGGATGGTGGCAACTCCTGCCAAGAGCATGGCAGCAAAAAACACAAGGCTGACGTGCAGCAGTTGTCTGCTTTGAGGAGACGGTGCCCGGCGGCGGCCCTGGGCAGGGCTGGGCGCAGGAGCCGGCAGAGCAGCGGCGACTACGAGAGCGACGAGGGCTCCCACAGGAAGCGCTGCCGGCAGAAATCCCCCTCCCAGTACAGCGACGACTACGACTCGGGCAGCGAGCGCTCCAGGAGCCGCTCCCACTCGGGCCGCAGGCACTCCTCCCGCAGGTCCTATTCCACCAGCTCCGAGGCCTCCTCGGAGCAGAGCCGCTACAGCCGGCGCAGGAGCTACTCGGACGAGAGCTACAGCGATTACAGCGACCGCTCCAGGTGCCGTTCCAAGCGCTCCCAAGACTCGGAGGATGACTCTGACTACAACAGCTCAACTCACAGGTCAAAGCGGCGCAAGTACTCCTCTTCTGACGACGACTACAGCTCGAGCAGGAGCAGGTCGAGGAGTCGAAGCCGCAGCCGAAGCCACCCCCGGAGCAGGTCAAGGACGAGGAGCCGGGGCAGAACACGCAGCAGCAGCTGCAGCCGCAGCCGGAGCAAGAGGAGAAGCCGGAGCGTGACGGGACGTAGCTGGAAACGGAGCCGCAGCTACAGCAGGGATCGGAGCCGCAGCACCAGGAGCCACTCGCAGAGATCCCTGTCGAGAAAGGGCTCTCGAGGCCATGAGAGCCCCGAGGAGAGGAGGTCTGGGAGGAGGGACTTCATCAGGTCCAAAATCTATCGCTCACAATCTCCTCACTATTTCCGGACGGGCCGAGGTGAAGGATCGTTGCTGAAGAAAGAGGATGGGAAAGGAGAGGACCTGAAAGGGTCTGGCTCACTATCCCAGAACAGCAGCGGCTCTGGCACAGGGAGGGCCTCGGAAGGGGACTGCAGCCCAGAGGAGAGAAACTCGGTCACTGCAAAGCTTCTCTTGGAAAAGGTTCAATCCAGGAAGGTTGAGAAGAAGCCCTGCGTCACTGACGAGATGCTGGCAGGGACAAACAAGGTGGGCATAAAGCTCAAAGATCCTCCCCAGGGCTACTTTGGCCCCAAACTTCCTCCTTCCTTGGGCAACAAACCAGTTCTCCCCTTAATTGGGAAATTGCCAACTGTACGGAAACCAAACGCCAAAAGATTCGAGGATTCTGGCTTGGAGAGGGGTGAGGAGCAAGAGCTGTCGGATTCAGAGGATGTTTCCCAAGGCATGGAGGAGGCTCAGCTGGCCGGCCAGTCCCTCCTGGAGGACGTGGTGATGGTGATTCAGGACAAACCTCTGGACGAGCAGAAACGTGACGAACCCACCGTGGAAATGCCGTCCCTTCCCCTGGAAGCACCTGCGCTCCCCGAGTGCTTTGGTTCTGGAGATCTGGTCATGCCACACAACTTCCTCACAGACCCGAGCGACGGTGATGGGCTAGAACCTATGGATGGGGGCAACCAGCCCGTCCCAGTGGAAACCAGTATGATGCCCTTAGTTCCAGATGTCGAGCACTTTCCTGGCTACGTACCGCAGAGCGGGGAGCCGAGCATCGAAGGGGACCGGGAAGGAGGAGATGACTCCTCCCTAGCACCGCTCGAGAGCCAGCCCATCACTTTTACACCCGAAGAAATGGAGAAATACAGCAAGCTGCAGCAGGCCGCTCAGCAGCACATCCAGCAGCAGCTTCTAGCAAAGCAGGTCAAGGCCTTCCCTGCCTCGGCAGCAGCCCTGGCTCCAGCAGCACCAGCCCTCCAGCCCATCCACATCCAGCAGCCAGCGGCAGCGGCGGCCTCGGCCACATCCATCACCACGGTGCAACACGCCATCCTGCAGCACCACGCTGCTGCTGCCGCTGCTGCCATCGGCATCCACCCGCACCCCCACCCGCAGCCCCTCGCTCAGGTCCACCACATACCCCAGCCCCACTTGACGCCCATTTCGTTATCCCACTTGACCCACTCGATTATTCCGGGGCACCCCGCCACCTTCCTCGCCAGCCACCCCATCCACATCATTCCGGCCTCTGCCATCCACCCGGGCCCCTTTACGTTCCACCCGGTTCCTCACGCTCTCTACCCGACCCTCCTCGCCCCGAGACCTGCTGCTGCCGCCGCCGCCACAGCCCTGCACCTCCACCCTCTGCTGCACCCCATCTTCTCAGGACAGGACTTGCAGCATCCCCCCAGTCACGGCACATGAAGGACAAAATGAAGAGTAACCTTGGAGGAAAGAGAATATTTTGCATTTTGGGGAAGGGGTTGAGGTTGGTCCAGCTTGGCAGGTGAGGCCGGAGAAATTTCCTTTCACTCTTTAGCAGCCAAAGAAGCCGAAGGCTGGAGGGCTGGGTGGCTGGAGGGCTGGGTGGCAGCAGGCGGTGGCAGCTCGTGGGTGGTGTTGGCACCACTCCCCGGGGCTGTCTCGGTCCCCGGTGCACGTACCAGCGCTGTCCTCCAAGAGTCATCTCACGTGTAGACTGGCGAGACGCTTGGAAAGGCTTTTCTTTTTTTCTTCCCTGGCTTCTTGGTCATCTTCCTTCTGCCGCCTCGTATGAGAAATGAGATTTCACACACGCTCCTAGGTCTCTAAAAGTCCTTTTAATGAGGTCATCTAATTAAAATAGTCAGCATGAGTGAATCGGGCTTGTCATCGGCGAGCAGGCGTTGGGGAGCTGGCAGCTGGGGATGCCAGCGCGGGGCTGGCGAAGGGCAGCAGCACTCCTGTGTTGGCTGGGCTGGCACCACTCTTCTGGCATCACAGGAGGCTTCTTGGCACCCTTGGGGGTTATCTCGGTGCGAGCACAAAGGTGGGAGTAAGATCTTACTTAGAAGCTGAAGAGAAGAAGAGCTGCACGTGTGCCCGGAGCTCCGACCCTGTCCCTCCTGTGCTCACTGGCTGCCGGACACGCCGGGGTAGAGAGAGGGGCCACTTTGGGGCTGGGGGTGTCAGCCTGGCCCTGACCTCTCTTCTGAGAGGAGGAGGGGGGAAAAAAAATATCACTCTGACTTCCATCTTCTGCGGTGTTGGGAAAGAGGCACTTGGATGAGAGAGAAGAAGAAGAATCCCAATAGGAATCGAAGCAATACAGAGGAGCGGGGCGAGGGCCGGGTATGTAAAGTGTGTTCTTCCCTCTGTGATGGTTTCCTGGTTAATTTATAGGAATTTTTTTTTTTTTTTTTAAATGTAAAGAATTGCACTGAACTCTGTAAACAAAGATGCTGCTTTTTGTAGCTCATATAAAAAGGTTACATTTGTAGTATATACCGCAATAATATTTTTTACAGCCCGTTCTTTTAGTGGTACTTGTTCTGGTGGCTTCTGTGTAAATATGTTTTGCCGTAGGTGAAATAAGACACTTGTAAAGGTTCCACTTTATAGTTCCAGCTTAGATGCAAAATGCCCAAGCATGTATATTTTATCGAGCTCATGTATTTTTGAAGTTTTTATGTACGATAAAATGTAAAAAAAAACAACAAAAAAAATTAATTAAAAAAACAACCTTCATTTAGCATTTTGCAGAAGAAAACCAACGTGAGCCTTGGTGTAGTGAGGTGTGTGGAGGAACCGGGGACTCCTCCAGCCCCCATGTTCCTCCCCTTCCCAAGCAGCTGCTCATAGGAATCGACACTGGAGGCAGGCTCGGGAGCGTCAGGAATTTGGGATGTCTCCCAGAGTATAAAACACCCTCTATTGCTTTTTTTTTACTATTTTTTCTTTTTCTTCGGTTCCCCTGGGTTTGAAGCAGTGATTTGCAGGTGCCAGCCGAGCTCAGCGCAGCATTCTAGTGAAGGAAGAGCCTGTTCCCGTAGCCCTTTGCCATCCCCCCCTTTGCCACCTACGTGCAGGTTTGGGTCTGTTGTTCCCAGAGGGGTTCCTCTGTCCCTGCCTGCAGGTCACACTAACCCCAGGAGGCTCCTCCATCCCCCAGCTCTCCCCATCGTGCCAGGACAGGGTCCTTCTGTCCCTGCTGACCTGGGTATGTTGGGTTTGGGGCCTCCCCACCTCCGAGCAGCTTGGGGGCACCTTAGGGTGCTGTGCAGGGTGTGATTTAGAAACAGCCCCAGCCCTGGCACCAAGAGGCCACGGAGCCCCTGTCCCCATCCTCCCAGAGCTCAGCACCGAGACCCGGGCGGGCAGACCCTCAAAGCATCAAACACCCTGAACTTCCTCACTCTTTAAACTTGGTGTTGGAGCAGGTTGGGCTGCAAACAATGGCCACAAAGTAAAAGGGACTCAATTTGCTGTAAATAATCAAACGGGATCCAGTATTAATGTCTCCGTGCTGAGCTTCATTAGCTTCTAGCCTCTGTGTGTGTCCAGCACCCCTCACGCCGCGGTCAGGGGGCTCCAGTTCCACAGCAGTGCTGAGAAGAATTAACCCGGCATTAACAGGCATAAACAGACTGTATTTAACTTTGTCACATAAGATATATATATATATATAAATATATATATATGCTGTAAAGTGAGGGGGAAAAAAAAACCTTTCTAATAAACCAATGATTTGTGGAAAAAACAACAAAAAAAGCAATGTGTGGTTGCGTGAGATGAGTTGGGAGCTGCTGCTTCTGCTGGGGGTGGCCCTGGGCTTTTTCCTAAAATAACAGTGTTGGGTGCTCGGTTCATCGAGCTTTTAATTGGGATGTTTCACTTGGAAGACACTGAGCTGGGTGCAGGGAGAGTGTGCTCTTCAGTTCTTATTTTATTTTTTTTTAAGAGCATTCTTCTGGGTAGGAGGCCCTCAATGAGTGGGTTCCACAGGTTCTCTCCTGGTTCCATCTCTGCTCTCTGAGCAGCAGTTCATGGTGGGGGCTCTTCCAGCACTCCTGGTGTCTTTTTTTTTCCATCTCACCAAATCCCAGCAGGGTGGGATTGGAAGGGGCCTCTGGAGATCAGCTGGTCCAACCCCCCTGCTCCAGCAGCTCCCCCAGAGCAGGGGGCCCAGCAGCGTGTCCAGGCCCCTTTGGGATCTCTCCACACAAGGAGACTCCACAACCTCTCTGGGCAGCCTGGGCCAGGCTCCAACACCCTCACCCCAAACAACTTTCTCCTTCTGCTCACATGGAACCTCCTGGGTTCCAGTTGGTGCCCGGTGCCCCTTGTCCTGTCCCTGGGCACCACTGACAAGAGTCTGGCCCCAGCCTCTTGCCCCCACCCTTTAGCTCTTGATCAGCATTGATCAGATCCCCTCTGAGGCTTCTCTTGTGCAGCTCAGCAGCCCCAGGGCTCTCAGCCTGTCCTGGGCACAGAGATGCTCCAGTCCCTTCAGCATCTTCACAGCCTCCCCTGGACTCTCTCCAGTAGCTCCTTGTCTCCTTGACCTGAGGAGTATGTCTGGGTCTGTGGTGGGACATTGCCCATGTCCCACCATGGTGGTTGCACCCTGGCTTCAGAAGCCTGAGAGAGGATTGTGAGTGCTCAGGGTGAGGAGCACCAACCTCTCTTAACTAAAAGTCCTGGTAGTTGGGTTGACAGTTGGACTTGATGATCTTAAGAGTTCTTTTCCAACCTCAATGATTCTATGATTTGCCTAAAGGGCAAAAATTCCAGGGCCTGGCTGTTGCCAGGGTGGGGGGATGGGATGGAACCAGCTCTTTTCCTGGGCTGTCCCCTTTGGGGTGGCCCTGGAGGGGGTTGGCTGGATGGGTGACAGTGCAGAAGTGTGACAAGAAACAGGAAATCCAGACACTTCATGGAGGAAAGAAATAGGGTTGTCCTAAAGCCTCTGCTGTGGGCTGCGGCTGGGAAGAGACCTCCCAAAGAGGAGCCGCTCCCCTCAGTGCAGACCCCTGTGCATGGGGCCTGGAGTTGAGCCAGGCTCAGCTAAACCCTCCCCGATCTTCAGCCTGGTCTCAGCCCCAGCTTTGGGCAAATCCCACCCGTTTCTGATCGTAGCTCTGAGGCTGGAGCCACCTTCCAGCTGCTCCAAAGGGCCCCTGCAGACCCTGACCCCCCCCAGTCCCTGCCTCGTGTCCCACCTGCAGCTTCAGGGTAGATGAAGATGATGAAAACTCCAGTTCCTCATGAGGGGCTGATTTGCAGGGAGATGCTCCAGCTCTGGGTGGGCACAAGAAGCCCCCAGCAGCTTGAGTGGCCTTCATTAAGGGGGTTTAAATTAACTCCCCAAGTGGGTGAAGATGAAGGGCTCAGCTGAGGAGCTCTGGTGGCCGTCGCTGCAGCGTTGGGCCCCAGCAGCTGCTGGAGACCCCGCTTGACATGGGGGGACGTCTTTTACTCTGCCCAGGACAAGGAGCCTCCTTGTTTGCTTGGCCATGGGCTGTCCCCCCTGCCCTGGCACCCATCCCTCTGCCCTGGCACCTGTCCTCCTGTCCTGGCACCCATCCTCCTGTCCTGGCACCCGTCCCCTTGCCAGAGCCGTGTCCCTGCCAAGCGCTGGTGCTCGGTGGCTGGGCTGCCCCAGCCCTGGTCTCCCCCATGGGAAGGATTTTGGGGTGTCCCTGCCCTGGGGAAGGGGAGACAGTTTGGTAGCTGGGGGGATGAGAGTGAGGAGCCAGGTGTCCTGCACCCTCATCTCCTTCAGCCAGCTCGAAGGGGACCTTGGAAGTCCATGGATGGGGCTCTTAGGGGATGATGGGTGGAGACCTTAGGGGATGATGGACGGGGCCCCTGCACCCCACAGCCGCCCCCCTCCCTGCCGTGTTTCCTCTGGCCGTGCCATGGCCGCCTGCACCCCGAGATAAGAGCCCTGTGGCGAGGGGCTGGACTCGGCCCCGCTCCCCATTGGCAGGAGGGTGCTGGGCACAGGCTGTTCTGCTTCCGCCATGGCCATGTCCCACCCCCCAGCTCCCCGTGTGCCCCACTGGCACTGCCACCCCCTGCTCTGCCAGCTGGGCTGGGCACCTCCTCCCCTGGCCAAAAAGCAGAGAGTCCCTCCCCGCACCCCCCAACCCCTGTGGCTCCCTGGCAGGAGCAGTTGTGTGTGCGGGGGGGCCCCTTCCTGCATCCCCCATCCCCCAAGATAAGCAGGGACCCGCCAGGACGGGCTGTGACACATTTCAGAGTGGCAATGGGGGCCGATGCCACCCTGCTCTGGGCACTGCTCTTCCTCGGGGGGCTTCACTTGGCCCCCACCCAGAGGCTCCTCCAGGAAACCCCCACCTTCTACGAGGGACCCCCTGGCAGCTATTTCGGCTTCGCCCTGGATTTCCACATGGATGAGGGCAGGTAAGGAGATATGGGGGTGCCAGGGCTGGGCACAGCACCTGTTTCCCCCACCCTGACAACCTCTCTGCCCCGCCAGGCCCAGCGTGGTGGTGGGGGCACCTCGTGCCAACACCTCCCAGCCCGGCGTGGCTCAGCCCGGTGCCGTCTTCCTCTGCTCCTGGTCCCCCAACAAGACCCTCTGCAGCCCCCTCCCCATCGACACGACGGGTGCGTGGGTGCCATGGGGTGATGGGTGGGCATGGGGGAGGGGCTGCCAGCCTGGCACGACCCCCCCTCTCCCACTCCCACAGGGGATGAGACCGAGACCCAAAACACCCTGAAGCTCCACACCTACAAGTCACACCAGTGGCTGGGAGCATCCGTCACCAGCTGGGATGGCAAACTGGTGGTGAGTGTGCCCGGCGGGTGGGGGGGCACCCTGGGCTGGCGGCTGGTTGGGCATCCTTGGGAGGTGGCTGAGGGGACATCCTTGAGTGGGCACCCTTGAGTGGAGTCTGGGTGGGCACCCTTGAGTGACCCTCCTGGGTGGTGGCTGGGTGGGCACCCTTGGGTGGCAGGTGGGTGAGTGTCCTTGAGTAGCGGCCGGGAGGGCATCTTTGGGTGGTAGCTGGGTGAGCACCCTGGTGTGGTAGCTGGGTGAGTATCCTTGGGAGGTGGCTGCATGGGCACCCTGGGATGGTGTCTGGGTGTGCATTCTTGGGTGGGCACCCTTAAGTGGAGGCTGAGTGGACATCCTTGGATGGTGACTGGGTGGGAACCCTTGGATGGTGTCTGGGAGGACATCCTTGGGTGGCCATCCTTGGGTGACGGCTGAGTGGGCACCCTTGGCGGGTGGCTGGTGGCACCCACGCTGTCCCCCCCCCTTGCCAGGCCTGTGCCCCGCTGCAGCACTGGAACGCTCTGGAGGGGCAGCAGGAGGCGTTCCGCACCCCGACGGGCGCCTGCTTCGTGGGTGCCCGGGGGCTGCAGCGCGTTGCCTGGTACTCACCCTGCCGCGACCAGCTCATGGCCAGCACCTACCCCAGGAGCGACTACAGTGAGGATGGGGGGGGAGGGGAGGGGGTGCCCCCCAGCCCTGCCCGCTCTGACCCTGCCCT